>JBBGZY010000624.1:1127500-1517500 GCA_037952925.1 Lithobates clamitans
TATCATATTATGCACCCAATAAGAAACCAGAATCCTTTTTGTCCCATCTTTTCCAAATTGTAGAAACCCACAAATTTGGCACTGTAATTTTATGTGGAGACTCAAATACAACAGTTTTCCCCTTCTTAGATAAGTCTCCGCCGGCACCCATCAATAGGTCTACTAATGTAACCCTTCAACATCTACTTACTAAACATGGTTTGGTGGATACATGGCGAGAGCTTAACCCTACTAGTAGACGTTTTACACATTATTCCTACCCACATAAATCATTCTCACGCATTGACCATATCCTAATCCCTTATAGCATGACCCCTGAAATTTTATCTTCAAACATCCTACCCTTTACATGGACAGATCATTGTGCGATATGCACATCCATTGCATCTACTATACCCAGATCCCACGATACTAATTGGTGTATTAATGACTCCACATTAACTCACCCTTCCCGTCGTAGTGAAATTGAAATTGCGCTAAAAGATTATTTTTCCTCCAATGATACCGGAGATACTTCTGACACCACGTTGTGGGAAGCTCACAAAGTGGTTATTCGTGGTAGACTAATACAACAAGCTACAAACCTCAAAAGAGAACGTAAACTTTTGTTTGCAAAGTTGGAAGATAACTTTAACTCTTGTCATTCCGCCTTTCAATCATACCCGAATGCCATTAATAATACTAAATTAGACAAAGCGCGTCTTGATCTAGATTTATTTTTAACTGACTCAGCTGACAAACTTATACGTAAACGACAACACATTCAATACCTTAATGCCAACAAACCCACCACCTCCTTGGCAAGAAATTTGAAATCAATAGATCAAATACGGACCCCTATACGACTGAAAACGTCAAGTGATGCGTACACTAGCAATCCAATTAAAATATTAGAAATATTTCGATCTAATTTAGCTAAAGTATATTCCTATACTCATGATTTTAATCAAACCAATGCAGATACTCTTTTCTCCAATATCAAACTCCCTACTCTAGCTATTGAACAACGAGAGAGACTCGAGTGTCCTATCACAAATATTGAAGTTCAGAATGCTATAAAAAGTTTGAAACTTCATAAAAGACCGGGCCCCGACGGGTTTTCGGCATCATATTATAAAAATTTTGAACACATCCTAACTCCAGTCTTGACTAGAGCCTTCAATTCTATCTTAGCGGGACACTTATTTCAATCTGAGACATTAAAATCTATTATAGTTATGATTCCCAAACCCCGTTCAGATACTACCTCTTGGACTAATCATCGCCCTATATCTCTACTCAATTTAGATATTAAGTTGCTTGCTAAGATATTGGCATCTAGATTGAATAATATTATAGGTCAACTCATACACAGGGACCAAACGGGTTTTATGCCCAAGAGACAAGCAGGAGATAATATAAGAAGATCCCTTTTACTCATCCATGCAGCTAAATCCAGACGCATCCCAACCTGCCTCTTATCTTTAGACATCAAAAAAGCATTTGATTCAGTCACCTGGCCTTATATGCAGTATATGCTTCAAAAATGGGGTTTCGGAATACATTTTCTGACTTGGGTTTCCTCTCTTTATAACAATCCGAGGGCTTATATTAAATATGCCGGATACAAATCGACAGTGTTCGATATTAGAAGAGGCACGAGACAAGGCTGCCCCCTTTCCCCGTTGCTTTTCGCTCTGCTTATAGAACCTTTAGCACAACTAATCAGATCTAATCCAGACATCAAAGGTATTGAATTGGGTGGTTATCAACATAAGCTTTGTCTTTTTGCTGACGATATTCTTATTTTTTTATCACATCCCCATATTTCCGCCCCTAATCTTCTTAACGTACTTGATAAATTTGCACATATTTCCGGGCTCTTTGTAAACCCCGTTAAATCAAATGCGCTAAATATATCTTTACCACTATCAGAGCTTCAACAGGCTCAAATTTCCTTACCATTTAATTGGGTCTCTCATAAATTACCATACTTAGGAGTATACCTCACATCCTCACTTTCTGATCTTTTTGCAGTTAATTATCTACCCCTATTGAAACAAACCACAGGCCTCATGAAACAATGGTCCTCTCTCCCATTGTCATGGTTGGGACGGATAAATACTATAAAGATGACGTTATTACCGAAATTTTTATACCTATTTAGGGTACTTCCGATTTCTATACCATCATATTTCTTTAGAATTACACAAAGTAAAGTGTTGTCGTTCATCTGGGGTAACATTAAACCCCGTATATCTAAATCCACTCTGTACCTTAGCAAAACATGTGGGGGCCTGGGGTTACCAAACTTTTCCTCTTATTACCATGCTGCACAAATTTCAATTTTAACTAAATACCATTCTAGGGAAGAAATACCCCTTTGGGTAGCTATTGAATCTATTGATAGCGACCCCATATCTGTAGCCAATTTGTTATGGATGCAACCTAGAGATAGATCTCATCTATTTAATCCCATTACAAAACATTCATTAACTATTTGGGATAAGTTTAGTAAAATCCATATGCTTCAATCTATGCACAATCCCCTTCTTTCTTTTCTAGGGAACCCAGCTTTTTATCCTGCTTGGAAATTTCCAAAGTCATTTTCAGCTTGGTCCTCTACAAACTTGGTCAGATTATATAAGCTAGTCTCTAACGATAAATTTCAAACATTCTCTACTTTATGTGATAACAATGAATTACCTTGTAATGAAATATTTCGTTATTTACAAATCAAAAATTTTTATACGCCTTTGCTTAGGACCGGTACCATGCTTAATCAATTGTCTCAATTTGAGCATATTTGTATGAGTGACCCACATGTTAGAGGGATTATTTCACTCATTTATCAAAATCTCATTAATACTCCTAATGATATACTTCCGCCTTATACTGCTAAATGGGCAACAGATTTAGGACGGACGTTCACCATCAATGACTGGTCTAACATATGGATGGCTACCAAATCCTCATCCCCTAATTGCTTTGCTCTTGAAACTAACTTCAAAGTTTTGGCGCGTTGGTATCTAGTACCAGCTAGGATTGCTAAATTTACTCCTTCATATCCTAATAATTGCTTCCGAGGTTGTTCCTCACCAGGTACCCACGTGCACATATGGTGGCAATGCCCAATTGCGCAAGAATTCTGGAAAAAAGTATTTGCCATGGCATCTAAAGCTTTAGAAATTCCTATAACATTAGATCCAGCCATTGCACTCCTCAATCTTAAACCAGACAACATAACCTGTAATCAATTCAAATTGCTTATTCAAATCAATACTGCAGCTAAACAAACTATAGCCAAAGCATGGAAGTCTAATACACTGATTGTGGCAGAAGTCAAACATAGAACTAACAAGGCCCTCATTTTCGCAAAAATGACAGCTATCAAAGACAATAATATTAATAAATTTAGTAGGATTTGGCAGCCTTGGGTTAAGCACTTCTTTTCTTCCGATTTCGACCAGTCATTGATGTTACCCTATTAAAATTCCTGAAATATTGATGTATTATTGCTTATCTATGTCGGGAGCCGGGACACCACTCCGGGGGATTCTTTCTTTTCTTCTTTTTTCCTTTTACCTTACTACCTTTTTCTCTTAAGATCGCTTTAATTTCTAGGGCAAACCTATGTAATTTTATTTAATATTCAGCACTATGATTAAAATGCCCGTATAAATCTCATATTCTTTTCTCTTCCTTCTCTACTATCTTTTCCTTTATCATTTATTAAGCGATTGATATTTATGGGATATTTTTACAATTTACCTAAGTGACTCATATCTCATTATCAATGAGTAATGTCTTTCTGCATATTAGACTTTCATAATTTTTCTCCTCCGATAGTTAAATATAGTCAATAATTTGTAATGAGAGTATCACTCCTTTTTTCCGTTCTTCATTTAAATTTTTTTCATCCTCTCTCAGGTGTACTATATGGATTAATTGCTATTTGTAATATTAATTTCATTTTTGATTATCCATGCCCCCATCTATCCACAGTTTGAGCCCAAGCGGGGTGGATAGGTGGTCTGGAGGCATACTTTATATATTTCATATATAAATAAGAGATTCATATTTTGATTCACAATTTATTGACTAATTTAAAATTTTATTTACCTCTGATTTCACCTCGCCTGTGAGATTTGTTTTTGTAAAAGCCATATAGATATGTCTCTATTGTTCATATATATATCCCTTGATACAATATATGATATACTTTGTTTTTTCTTATGCAAAATTTCAATAAAAATATTGAACAAGAAAATAGTCCATAAATTTCACTCACATCTCGCAACTTTATACAAGAAAAACAATGAATTTAATCCTACAGAGGCTGAATCCTTCTTCTCAAAAATAACTTTACCTGAGTTATCTCAGAATCAAAAAAGCAGTTTGGATGAGCCTATAACTATAGATGAAGTTGCTAACGCCATAAAAGACCTAAAACTTAACAAAAGACCAGGCCCAGACGGCTACTCGGCTTTATACTATAAAACATTCTCAGAAATACTCTCTCCCATTCTCACTGAAACTTTTAACAAACTTCTAGATGGACATTCTTTTCGGCAAGAAACACTAATGGCAATTGTTTGTATGATCCCAAAACCCCTTTCTGATGATACTTCCTGTGTGAATTATCGGCCTATTTCTCTGTTAAACCTCGATATTAAATTATTAGCAAAAATAATAGCAAAACGCCTCAATAGCATTATAGGAAAATTAATACATAGAGATCAAGTAGGCTTCATGCCAAATAGACAGGCAGGCGATAATATACGCAGGGCAGTGTTATTGGCACATATTGCTAAAAAACGGAAAATCCCTTTATGTTTTCTATCTCTCGATATTAAGAGGGCATTTGACACAGTATCCTGGCAATATATGCAATATTCATTACAAAAATGGGGTTTTGGACCCAACTTTTTAACATGGATCAAAGCATTATATAATAAACCCAAAGCCTATATAAAATATGCTGGATACAAATCTGAAGCCTTTAATATCGAAAGAGGTACCCTACAGGGTTGCCCATTATCTCCCTTATTATTTGCCCTTATACTCGAACCCATGGCCCAATACATCAGAACAAACCAAACTATAACTGGCATTGAAGTAGGAGGTATTACACACAAATTATGTATATTTGCAGACGACATATTACTTTTTCTATCATCACCACAGGTCTCTGGTCCTAACTTAATACCAGCTCTTGATGGATTTGCAGCCCTATCCGGCCTTATGATTAATCCTAAGAAATGCCTAGTGCTTAATATTTCGCTCACAAACATGGAATTGATCCCGGCTAGGGCTGCACTCCCATTCACATGGGCAGAAAAATCAATCCCATATCTTGGAATTCATTTAACAGCATCTCATTCTGACTTATTCTCAACCAATTATCCTCCTGTATTAAGACAGATCACAAATCTAATAAAACAATGGTCGCAACTTCCTTTATCCTGGATAGGGAAGATTAATGCAATCAAAATGACTATTCTACCCAAATTGCTTTATCTATTCAGAGTCCTCTCTATTCCAATTCCTTCCTATTTTCTGAGAATAGTACAAAAAAGAGCAACTTCGTTTATATGGGGCTCTTCTAAACCATGTATACCTATACACACACTACATCTTCCCAAAAATAAAGGAGGCCTGGGATACCCTAATTTTACTAACTACTACAGAGCAGCACATTTGGCCAGTCTGTCCAAATACCATGCAAAACAGGAAATCCCATTATGGGTATTTATAGAGGCTTCAGAAAATGACCCTCTATTAATATCAAATTTATTATGGCTTGATCCTAAAGACCGCTTTAAAATTCATAATCCCATAACTAAACACTTCTTATCTCTCTGGGATAAACTAAAAACCAAATATCAGTTACAATCTCCACACAATCCTCTCCTTTCTTTTATCAGAAATCCGGCCTTTTATCCGGCATGGATCTACCCAAATTCTTTTAAAGCTTGGGCAACATCAGGCATTCAGACACTAAATGACTTCATAGCATCTAAATCATTCCTTTCATTCCCATCGCTTAGAGAAAAATATGATCTACCAAACTCTGAGATATTTAGATATCTCCAAATCAAAAATTTCTATACACCATTCCTTAAGGGGGATAAACCATTATCCCAATTATCCATTTTTGAATCAATCTGTACAAAAGATCCATTTGCTAAAGGTACAATTTCATCACTTTATAATCAATTATATGGAGTAGCAAATCTTAATAGACCCTCTTACCTTCAGAGGTGGGAGGAGGACCTGGGACGAACTTTAGAAGACACGGACTGGTCTAACATATGGCTCACATCTAAGTCATCTTCACCCAACATCTTAGCACTGGAGACAAATTATAAAGTCCTAACTCGCTGATACCTTGTACCCGCTAGAGTGGCAAAATATTCACCTAATACCTCAGCTCTTTGTTTTCGAGGATGCCCAGAAATAGGCACATATTTACACATATGATGGACGTGCCCAGTAATCCGAACCTTCTGGAAGGAAGTCTTCGTGACTGCATCTAAAATATTTAAAAAAATAATACAACCAGATCCATATTTAACCTTACTTAATCTAAAACCGGAATGGTTAACACTCTCTCAATTCAAACTTATGATCCAACTAATAATGGCTGCAAAACAAACAGTGGCCAAGGCATGGAAATCTCCTACATTGGTACTAGCAGAAACAATTCACAGAATGAATAATACAATGTCCCATGCTAAGATGGTAGCCATCGATCAAAATCAAATTCCAAAATTTAAAAAAATTTGGCACCCTTGGATAAAACAACAGTTCCTGTCAAACTTCAATGACTCTGTCCTGTTGCCATGGTAACAGATTAAATGACTTACAGAGACACCCATTCTAAGGCTTCAAAGAGAACTAAAAAGAATAATAAACTGACGAGCGGGACAACCTTGTGGACCATACCTCTACCTTTCAACCCTTTTTCTTCTTTCTCTTTCCTTTTCTCCACCTTACGATTAAAGCTCATTATCAGAATTTATTTGACCTATATACACTCTACTTGTAAACAATATGTATAGTAGGTATAAATCATTTAAATACCTACAAAAGTAACTAAGGAAATGATATATATCTTTAATTTAGGTTTATGTGAACCCAATGTTTAATATTTGAAATTTCATGATATTTACCTATATAAACCCTACTGTAAAACAATGAGCTTACTTTATAGATCCTTGTAAACTTACTTTATGTATCTTTATAATATTGTATACTCAATAAACTTCTTTTGACAAGGAAAAAAAAGAGCATATTTCCCGAAGCATGGGGGCAGCAGGGGTGGAGGAGCGATTTGCTTCTAACTTTTGGGGTGGATGTCCCCATGCTTTGGCATATATATATTTTAGGCACAGGTTGCGTTAAAAAATTTTTTATTTTTTACTATTTTTTTTTATATTTGCTTTGCAGGTATGGTATGTCTTACTGTTATACTGCAATGTTACTGTGTTTTATTGTTAACCATCATTTGCTTAGCAGGTACAGCATTCAGCTGCAGCACGGATTTATTTATCTTGACAGCAACAGCGTTTGCTCCCACGATACATAAAACCGTGAATCCAGCACTGTTGGAGGTGATTTCACCACCACAGTTAAAAACAAAATGGTTCATATATGCCCATCATTAAAAGTGGGTGAATGAAGGGAGGTATTCTAATGGTGGGCATACCCACCGATCAATCTCTTTTTTTTCATGCAGCCCACAGGCTGCATGAAAAAAAAGATTACAGGGGGTCCCCGACTTACAAACGCAATAAGGACTGTAGGTTTGTTCGTAAGTGAAATCTGTTCGTAAGTCAGAACACTGCTTGTAAGTGTAACTTCCACCTGTGCAGGGATGTGAGATGTTCCGGCTTCCGCCTGTGCAGGAATGTGGCATGTTCTGGGTGCTTCTGGGGCTCTTCTGGCCATGCAGTACATGAAGTACTGCAGTGTGGAATGTGTGGAATGTGGCAAGATAGCTGCTCGGAGGTATCCAGGACCATCGATGGAGCACAAGCAGCCAGCATTGAGGCACATTCGTAAGTAGGAGTCATTTGTAAGTTGGGCGTTCGTAAGTCGGGGACCCCCTGTACAATATATGCCCAACAAGGACCAGCAACATACTGGTATGTTGCTGGACTTTGAGTGGTTATACCAGAATGATGCCTGCAGGTTTAGGTATCATCTTGGTATCATTCTTTTCAGCCAGCAGTCGGCTTTCATGTAAAAGCAATCCTAGCAGCTAATTAGCCTCTAGACTGTTATTACAGCAGTGGGAGGGAATGCCCCCCTCCCACCATCTTCCATGGTTTTCTTTGGCTCTCCTGTCCCAACAGGGAACCTGAGAATGCAGCCGGTGGTTCCGCCAGCTGACCATAGAGCTGATCAGAGACCAGAATGGCTCCAATCATCTCTATGACCTAAGAAACTGGAAGCTACGAGCATTTCATGACTTGGATTTCGCCGCATGTAAACAGCGCCATTGGGAAATTGGGTAAGCATTTTATCACACCGATCTTGGTGTGGTCAGATGCTTTGAGGGCAGTGGAGAGATCTAGGGTCTAATAGACCCCAATCTTTTCAAAAAAGAGTACCTGTCACTACCTATTGCTATCATAGGGGATATTTACATTCCCTGAGATAGCAATAAAAATAAAATAAAAAAGCAAAATCAATAGTTAAAAAAAAAAAGTGCACCCCTGTCCCCCTCTGCTCTCACGCTAAGGTGAATGCAAGCGTCGGTCTGGCGTCAAATGTAAACAGCAATTGCACCATGCATGTGAGGCATCACCGCAAAGGTCAGATCGAAGGCAGTAATTTTAACAGTAGAAGTCCTCCATAAATCTAAAGTGGTAACTTGTAAAGGCTTTTAAAGGCTTTTAAAAATGTATGAAGTTTGTCACTGCTACATGTTTGTGCGCAATTTTAAGGCATGTCCTGTTTGGTATCCATGTACTCGGCCTAAGATTGTTTTTTTTTATTGCATCAAACATTTAGTGTGCTTTAGTGCATTAAAGTTTAAAAAAGTGCTTTTTTTAAAAAAAAATGCATTTAAAAAATTGCTGTGCAAATACTGTGTGAAAAAAAATGAAACACCCACCATTTTAATCTGTAATATTTGGGGGTTCAAAGTAATTTTCTTGCAAAATAAATTTATTTTTTCATGTAAACAAAAAGTGTCAGAAAGGGCTTTGTCTTCGAGTTATTAGAAGAGTGGGTGATGTGTGACATAAGCTTCTAAATGTTGTGCATAAAGTGCCAGGACAGTTTAAACCCCCCCCCCCCCAAATGACCCCATTTTGGAAAGTAGATACCCCAAGCTATTTGCTGAGAGGCATGTAGAGTATATGGAATATTTTATATTTTGACACAAGTTGCGGGAAAAAAACAATTCTCTTTTTTTTTTTTGCACAAAGTTGTCACTAAATGATATATTGCTCAAACATGCCATGGGCATATATAAAATTGCACCCCAACATACATTCTGTTGCTTCTCCTGAGTACAGGGATACCACATGTGTGAGACTTTTTGGGAGCCTAGCCGAGTACAGGACCCTGAAAACCAAGCACCGCCTTCAGGCTTTCTAAGGGTGTAATTTTTGGATTTCACTCCTCACTGCCTATCACAGTTTCAGAGACACAAACCCCCCCCCATATGACCCCATTTTGGAAAGTAGACACCCCAAGTTATTTGCTAAGAGGTATGGTGAGTATTTTGCAGATCTCGATTTTTGTCACAAAGTTTTGAAAATTGAAAAAAGAAAAAAAAATACATTTTTCTTTTCTTTCTTCATTTTCAAAAACAAATGAGAGCTGCAAAATACTCACCATGCCTCTCACTTTGTGCAAAAAAAACAAGTTTGTCATTTCCCCACAACTAGTGGCAAAATATAAAATATTCCATGGACTCAACATGCCTCTCAGCAAATAGCTTGGGGTGTCTACTTTCCAAAATGGGGTCATTTGGTGGGGTTTTGTGCCATCTTGGCATTTTATGGCCTTCAAAACTGTGATAGGTAGTGAGGAGTGAAATCAAAAATTTACGCAGTTAGAAATCCTTAAGGCGGTTCTTGGTTTTCAGGGCCCCGTACGCGGCTAGGCTCCCAAAAAGTCTCACACATGGGGTAGCCCCATACTCAGGAGAAGCAGCAGAATTTATTTTGGGGTGCAATTCCACATATAACCATGGCATGTGTGAGCAATATATCATTTAGTGACAACTTTTTGTAAAAAAAAAAATATTTTTTTGTCATTATTCAATCACTTGACAAAAAAATATTCAATGGGCTCAACATGCCTCTCAGCAATTTCCTTGGGGTGTCTACTTTCCAAAATGGGGTCATTTGGGGGGGGGTTGTACTGCCCTGCCATTTTAGCAAGAAATGAGATAAGCAGTCATAAACTAAAAGCTGTGTAAATTCCAGAAAATGACCCTAGTCTGTAGCCTCTATAACTTTTGCGCAAACCAATAAACGTACGCTTATTGACATTTTTTTTTACCAAAGACATGTGGCTGAATACATTTTGGCCTAAATGTATGACTAAAATTGAGTTTATTGGATTTTTCCTATAACAAAAAGTAGAAAATATCATTTTTTTTCACAACTTTCGTTGTTTTTCTGTTTATATCGCAAAAAATAAAAATTGCAGAGGCAATCTAATACCATCAAAAGAAAGCTCTATTTGTGGGAAAAAAGGACACAAATTTCATTTGGGTACAACATTGCATGACTGCGCAATTACTAGTTAAAACAGCGCAGTGCCAAATTGTAAAAAGTCCTCTGGTCTTTAGGCAGCCAAATGGTCCGGGGCTGAAGTGGTTAATAATTGTGTTTGTGTCTAACATGTGGAATATATCAGAGTATAGCACAATAGTATGTCAGGTGTGGTAATTATCCATTAATAGTGTTAAAAGAATATTCTTGCATATATTGTAAATGCATTTATATGGCCTTACAGCATCTACAACATAGCTTTATAGAAAACATCATTCCCTGCCTTATAAAGGAGCTTATAGTATACCCACTTTGCCATCATAGTTCATCACCTTCTCTAAATCGTTGTTTAAATATATCTATGACTATTTCCGTACTGTCTGTCAACTGAAAGTTGACTTTTTCTGTTTATATTTCAGGCTTTTTCCAAAAGGATGTTGACCAAGCTATTATTTTCAGTACCACAAGCTCAAGTGAAGGATGATAACCATGTTCTAGTACAAAGACATTTATTTTTAAAGAGTTAAAGCAGGGCAAAAAAATAATCATTCAGTAACAGCCAGGAAAACAAGATCCACTGCACACTGAAACATTTATTTAGAACATTAAAACCTTTATATATTATTTCCAGTTCCTACCAGCCGCGCATACATATGTACAGTATATAAATATTGGAGATAAATAGACATTTCCAACCCAGGATTGAAAGCTAACAGCAATATCATGTGGATCCAACCAGCATCCACTCCCACATTTTTTTTTCTTTTCTTTTTCTGCCAGTGGCATGCAAAACACACCCAAAATCTTCCACCCGGTGCCAAAAAAAGTGCTCACACATAAAGAGTGAAACACAAAAACATGCAACGGGTGTTTACACTGACCTCCCACTAGGGATGGACCTTACCCTGACCCCCCGGGGCATTAGGCTCCGGACAGGGACTGAGGTACTTCACTTGGACCCATGTAGCCAAAACCAGACGGACCCCCGTTCTCTGGAAGGTCTGCCGAAACAGACCCAGCCAAGTACTAGGTGGGACTCCCCCCAAAGGAAGACCCCATGAGAGAGGGCGAACCAGGCCAGAAGGCCTATTATCCACCCCTCCCAAGACTTTCAGAGTAGGCCCACACCCTACTCATCACACTGTGACAAACGTGTATACACATCAAACAAAAAAATACAAAAAAGTGACAAACATGGGGATGAATAAAAAGAAAGTGGGGAGAAGGAAGGTGGGAGAGTAAAAAGTGACCATTGTGTAAAACAATGGCCGGCCCTCCGGCCAGGAATAAAAAATTCCCCTGGTCCTAGCCAAAAGGCTCGGCCGTAGAGGCAGGTGCGAAAAACGTGTGCTGTGGTGATGTGACCATGGTGCCATAAATCAAGTGCTGAAACACTGTGACTGTACGGCACCCCACTTCAGGGGCACATTCACCACTGGCTTTTCGTGCAACCCTGACCCCCAGCCCAGACCACAGCAGCCCCCACTCCAACCAGGAAGGCCTGGAGTTCAGGAAGCTTGGTGAGAACCCTTTACCATCAGGCCCCACCGTCGTTCCATCCCTCCTGCCCAATTACATTCAGAAAATACTAACCACTCCCCCCCGAAGGAGGAGTAAGCGTTCTCTCCCGAATGACTGACCGGAGCTAGAGCTACCCCAATCTAGGCCAAAAGGCCAGGGACCCAACCCTCTGGGTCCGACCCTGTGGTTCTCCACCCCCATCAGAAGGCTTCCCTTTCGGCTACGAACCGCTCTAGGTCACCTTTACTCCAACAGGTTTCGCATAGCAACCGCAATCCCTTCTCCACTTCGCCGTAGATCAGGGACGGAAGCAAGCACCACTTCCTGGAAACTGATAAGAACAGATCCTACACTTGAGCTTAGCCGAAAGGCTGAGAAGCATCCACTCCCACTTACACCTCCAACTCCACAGCCGAGCTGTGCTTCAAAACATTGCACACAAACAGTGGCCGTGAGGAAGATAGGGGACCAGGAGATTTCCTGAATGATGCAACATATAGTGACCAGAATGTCATGATGTAATTTATATTATAATTTTTAAAGAACTAGTGTGAAAACTTGAGTCTGAATTGATATCAGCCTTTCACAATCTCCTGCACAGCAGAGCAAAGACTTGGAAAGGGAGACACAGCACAATGTGACAGAGACATATGTTGCAGAAAACAGGGCTGTGAGCGCTCATTACTAGATATTAGAGTGCTATGGGAAAAGATTTTTTACTAATAGAAGATGTTTCTGGAAGGGTGTTTGGTTGCGGTTGGTTGGTTCACTCCTCTGGATTAGAGGAACAATTTTTCCAGTGCCTTTGTCCTAATTGGATAACACCAGAGGAGGGAGCTCTCCATGCAGGTCCAGCCCTAAAAGAAATGTATCCTCAACGTCATTAAAGTGGAGCTCTAGGCTCCTTCAGAAAAATGTAAAATTCAGCATCTACAAATACTGTATCTGCTAACTTTTAACTTCTAATGCCGTGTACACACGAGCGGACTTTCGACGGACTGAACTCCGAAAGACTTTTTGACGGACTTTCGACGGAGTTCTGATGCAATGGACTTGCCTACACATGATCACACCAAAGTCTGACTGATTCGAACGTGATGACATACGACCGGACTAGCATAAGGAAGTTCATAGCCAGTAGCCAATAGCTGCCCTTGCGTCGTTGTTCGTCTGTCAAACTAGCATACAGACGAAAGGATTTTTCGTCCGGACTAGAGTCCATCGGAAAGATTTGAAACATGTTCTATTTCTAAAGTCCGTCTGATTTTTCGACAGCAAAGGTCCGATGAAGCCCACACACGATCGAATTGTCCGGCGGATTCGTTCCGCCAGACCTTTGCTGTCAAAAAGTCCGGTTGTGTGTACATGACATTACACTTACCTGTCCACGAATCCAGCGGTGTCTTCACCCGAGCCGATTTTTCAATCGGTTCTCGGGTGCTGTCGTCGCCATCTCGGGTAAGGAAAACCTTCACAGTCGGATCCCTACTGCGCATGCAGGAAGTGAGCTGCACTTTGTGAATGGCTCAGCGGTGGGGGAAGGAGGAGGGGGGCTGAACTTCCAGTTGAGTTTGCCACTGTGAAGTCAGCCCGAAGTGGAAGCGGGTACCTGGTCAAAACCAGGTACTCACTCCCTCCTCCCACTGAAGGTGCCAAATGTGGCAGCGGAAGGGGGGGGCAAATAAGCGAAGCTTCCACATTTCGGTGGAGCTCCGCTTTAAAGCACAGATAGCCACATAAATGTGTATGCTATAAACACAGCACAATTGTTAGAGTAAAATAAACCAAATACAGTGTGTTATTGAAAGGGGAATACACAATTTGAAAAATAGAAGGAAAAATGTTTGTGATAAAAAAAAACAAAGTGAGGAGTTTTGCTTTGTTAATGTTTGTGTATATTTATAGTATAACTAAAGGCAGAACCATTTTCTTTCATTTATTTTCTTATTTTTTTTTTTTAGAACACCTGTCAGTTTTTTTTTTTTTTTTTTTTTGTCCGTGTCCCCATTAAAGAGATTCACCATCTATTTGTCTTGTTTACTGTACAAAAGTGAAGGTACAACAAAATCCTATATTTTGGGTTGTTCCCAGAATAAGAATAGTGGGGAGATATGGAGTCAAATAGAGACACTAGTTCTGGTGACCCTGATGACAGCCAGGGATTTCCTCACTTTTTTGAATCGCACGCAATTCGCATGACATGTAAAGTAAAATTGATTTCCATTGAAGCTGTTCACATACAGGTGCATCTCATAAAATTAGAATATGATCAACAATTTAATTTATTTCAGTAATTCAATTCACACAGCAGCCATACATAGTTTTGTGAATGAGAGCAGCAAAATGACATTTATAAAGGAAAAAATGTCATTTAAAACTTCTCGGGGGTGTAATGTATTGTCTGAGCCCGGCAATATAGATGAAAATCATTGAAAGAAAATGGCATGGGTTCGCCCCTGTCCATTACCAGGTTCTTTGGGTCTGGTATGGATATTAACAGGGGCTTCCAGATTCCAATAAGCCCCCTGCCTGCAGACCCCCACAACAACCGGGCAAGGGTTGTGGGGATGAGGCCTTTGTCCCCATCAACATGGGGACAAGGTGCTTTGGGGGCGACCCCAAAGCATCATCCCCATGTTGAGGTTATGTGGTACGGTTCAGGAGGGGGGCACTCTCTCGCCCCCCTCTTTTCCTGCGGCCTGCCAGGTTACGTGCTCGGATAAGGGTCTGGTATGGATTTTGGGGGGACCCCTATGCCATTTTTATTTTGGCTCTGGGTTCTCCTTAAAATCCACACCAGACCTGAAGGGCCTGGTATGGATTTAGGTGGGGAACCCTACGCCTTTAAAAAAAAAAATTTGGGTGCAGGGTTCCCCTTAATAACCATACCAGACCCAAAGGGCCTGGTAATGGACTGGGGCCATAACCATCAAAATTAAAAGAAAGGAATGCTTGAAATACATCACTCTGTGTGTAATAAATCTATATAATATGTGTTTCATTTTTTTAATTGAATTACTGAAATAAATTAACTTGTTTATGATATTCTAATTTTATGAGATGTAGTGCATATATATGTGAATTTAAAAGTAGTCATCTGCATTTTATGAGCACTGTGGTGTGGTTCGGGTGCAAATTCCAGGCTCATTGAGTTCTATGGGAACACTTCTCAATCACACATGTGTTTAGCTGTGTTTCAGGATTCAGTTCAGGATTTCAGCACAAATTGTTCTCCTACTACAGGAGTTGACACCCTTTAGGCCTCATGCCCACTGATGTTTTTACAGCTGCTTTTTTGAGTGTTTTTTGCAGCTTAAAAACGCCTCTCCATGTTAGCCTATGGCCTCATGCCCACCATGGCGTTTTTGAGCTGTAAATGGCATAGCCGTTTTTAAGCTGCAAAAAAAACCCAGGACCAGTGCGTTCTGAGGCTCCAGCGCTAGAGCTGTAAAAACATCAGACACCGGCAAAAGGTGTTAAATGTGATTTAACAAGACTTAATGCTGTGTTAAGCCTCGTCCGGCATTTCTGTCTCTATTCAAAATCAATGGTTCCCTGTGGGGGAGGTCACACCAGAAGTCGGATCAAGAGGATCCGACTTGCGGTACGGCTTGTGTGCTGAGAATCTTGAGGGGGCGAACCCAGCGAAAATCTTTAAAAAAATTGCCTGAGGTTTTCCCCTAAGATGATACCAGACCCTTCGGTCTGGTATGGATCTTAATGGGAACCCCCACATCAAAAAAAAATGGTATGGGGTACCCCATAAGATCCATACCAGACCTTTATCCAAGCACGTAGCCTGGCAGGTCAGGAAGGGGGGCGAGCGCGCGCCCCCCTCCTCCTGGACTATACTAAGCCACATGCCCTCAACATGGGGGGGTTTGGTGCTTTGGGGCACGGGGGCCTTGCGCCCCCCACCCCAAAGCACCTTGTCCCCATGTTGATGAGGACAAGGGCCTCTTCCTGACAACCCTGGCTGTTGGTTGTCGGGGTCTGTGGGCGGGGGGCTTATCGTAATCTGGGAGCCCCCTTTAATAAGGGGGCCCCCAGATCCCGGCCCCCCACCTTATGTGGTACATCGTACCCCTACCCATTCACCTGGGGAAAAAAGTGTCAATAAAAAAAAAACACACTGCACAGGTTTTTAAAGTAATTTATTAGGCAGCTCCGAGGGTCTCTTCCGACTTCGGGGGTCTCTTCCGACTCTGCTCTCTCTCCCCGGGACTGTGATGTCATTAGGGGCGGGGCCACCGGACCCCATGCCTATATAAGTCTTTGCGCAATGCGCACATGGCATTACAGTGGGAGGGGGTGTTGAGTCAACATTGGAAGAAGAGAAGAGGGAAGAAGACAACCGAAAAGACCAGGCAACCACTAGCAAAAGAGCAGGCAAAAGAGCAGAAGATAGCGGAGGAGATCATGGCAGAGCGAGAACCGGGATCCACAAATCCCGGTTCTGTCAGGAACAACGATCTCTCTCCTCTTCTAGTCATCCATAGAACACACATAGGAACACATTTAACCCATTGATCACCCCCTAGTGTTAACCCCTTCCCTGCCAGTGACATTTCTACAGTACCAAAAATATGTAGAAGAATATATATCGGCCTAAACTGATGAAGAAATTTTTTTTTTTTTTAGTTTTTTGGGGGATATTTATTTTAGCAAAAAGTACAAAATATTGTGTTTTTTTCAAAATTTTCGTTTTTTTGTTTATAACGCAAATAATAAAAACCTCAGAGGTGATCAAATATCACCAAAAGAAAGCTCTATTTGTGGGGAAAAAATTACACACATTTTGTTTGGGTACAACATCGCTGGACCGCGCAATTATCAGTTAAAGCGATGCAGTGCCTTATCACAAAAAAATGGCCTGTTCAGGAAGGGGGCAAATCTATCCAGGGTGGTTAAACAAACATAAATTGAAAACCAGAAGATCATTTTTCTTAAAAAATGTGATTATATTATACGTGGAGGTCCCATAAAATTTCAAAAAAGGATGAGCACCACTGGTTTAGACACTCAATAGAAATGATTATTCCTCAATATACTGTATAAATGTTTGATTACCATAATTGGGAACAGAAAGAGTGAAACATTGTGGGGAATTACAATGGTGCCTTAGTAAGCATGTAACCCCTCAAAATAAAAACCCTTTCGAGTTCTGGATCCAAAACTGCAGAGTTGCAGAGAGTGATTTACTCGTACCCCCAATGTAGCCATAATCTCCTCACAATTTAATCCAAATGTTTTTCTGTACTAACTCCTTGGGTACTATATGTAGTCTGAGTGGATTTAAGCTAACTTTATCCAAAATAATAACATTTTTCGTTAAAAGTAATAATAATCACTAAGGCTGGCCATCGACGATGGACTGCGATATTGCTGTGAACAATCTGACACTAACTGGCACTTTTGACACTTTGTGGGAACCAGTGACACTAATACAGTGATCAGTACTAAAAATATGCACTGTCACTGTACTAATGACACTGGCTGGCTGGGAAGGGGTTTAACCAACCAAGCCTTTAATTTCACCTCACGTTGCTACAAAAAAGAATGTGTGTGGCCAGGAATCTTCTTTTCTTTCCAGGAATTTTCTTTTCTTTCACTCATGCGCATTTCTTTTTTGATTTTTCTATATTTCTCACACAATTCTCCCATCATTGGTTCGATTTTCGAAAGAAAATTCTTTCTGAATTTAAATCATATATGGCTGGCCTAAGGGATGTGCTGAATTTTATTTGCTGCTTTACAGGCAAACAAAATCCAGTACATCTCCGCTGACAGGACAGAGCTCTGCCTTGTTTACAAAGGACGGAGCTCCGTCTAGTTTGTCTCCTTGCCAATCAGCGGGTGCCCGGCGGTCATCCATTGTGATTAGTCACAGCAAAAGCGGAGCAAGATTCTGCACAGAGCGATCACCCTGTAGCAGTAAAGTGGTTGTATAACAGAATGTGTGTTGTAGCAAATGGATTGTAAAAGGGCGTACATGTAGAGAGCAAAACGAACAAAACAGAAATATATCACATAAAAGTACAAATTCATTATAGAAAAGTTAGAAAAGACATAGTAGTAACCACACCCATGTATTGTTCCAAGGTAAAGTTCACATCTATAATGCACAGAATATTCCTGTTTCTACAAAACTGGTCCACATAAGAATCTTGACGAGTTTTGAAAGCACTCTTTCTTCTGCAGGAGCGCATGTAATACATATGATGTCCAGAAGAAGGTCAATATACACTCACCAGCCACTTTATTAGGTACACCTGTTCAATTGCTTGGTAACAAAAATTGCTAATCAGCCAATCACATGGCAGCAACTCGGTGCATTTAGACAGCTAGACATGGTGAAGACGACTTGCTGAAGTTCAAACTGAGCATCAGAAAGGGGGAAGAAAGGGGATTTAAGGAACTTTGAATGTGGCATTGTTGTTGGTGCCAGACAGGTTGGTCTGATTATTTCAAAAACTACTGCTCTACTGGGATTTTCATGCACAACCATGTCTTGGGTTTACAGAAAATGGTCCAAAAAAATTAAAATATCCAGTGAGTAGCAGTTGTGTGGAGGAAAATGCCTTGTTGATGTCACAGGTCAGAGGAGAATGGGCAGACTGGTTTGAGATTATACAAAGGCAACAGTAACTTAAATTACCACTTGTTACAACCAAGGTATGCAGAATACCATCTCTAAATGAACAACAAATCGAACATTGAAGCAGATAAGCTACAGCAGCAGAAGACCACACCCGGTGCCACTTCTGTCAGCTAAGAAAACTGAGACTACAATTCGCACAGGCTCACCAAAATTGGAAAATAGAAGATTGGAAAAACATTGCCTGGTCTGATGAGTCTTGATTTCAGCTGCGATATTCAGATGGTAGGGTCAGAACTTGGATTAAACAACATGAAAGCATGGATCCATCCTGCCTTGTATCAATGGTTCAGGCTAGTGGTGCAATGGTGTGGGGGTTATTTTCTTGGCACACTTTGAACCCCTTAGTACCAATTGAGCATTGTTTAAATGCCACGGCCTACCTGAGTATTGTTGTTGACCATGTCCGTCCCTATATGACTACAGTGTACCTATCTTCTGATGACTACTTCCAGCAAGATAATGTATCAAAGCTCAAATCATCTCACCACTGGTTAACATGATAATGAGATCACTGTACTCCAATGGCCCCCACAGTCACCAGATCGCAATCCAATTGAGCACCTTTGGGATGTGGTGGAATGAGAGATTTGCATCATGGATGTGCAGCTGACAAATCTGCAGCAACTGTGTGATGCTATTGTGTCAATATGGACCAAAATCCTTGAGGAATGTTTCCAACACCTTGTTAAATCTATGCCAGACCCAGGGAGAATTAACCACTTGACCACTGGGGACTTAAACCCCCTTCCTAACCAGACCAATTTTCAGCTTTTGGTGCTCTCACACTTTGAATGACAATTACTCAGTCATGCAACTCTGTACCCAAATGAATTTTTTGTCCTTTTTTTCACACAAATAGAGCTTTCTTTTGGTGGTATTTAATCACCGCTGGGTTCTTTATTTTTTGCGCTATAAAAGGAAAACGACCGAAAATTCTGTAAAAAAATGCATTTTTCTTCGTTTCTGTTATAAAATTTTGCAAATTAGTAATTTTTTCTTCATATATTTTGGCCAAAATGTATACCGCTACATATCTTTGGTAAAAATAACCCAAATCGGTGTATATTATTTGGTCTTTGTGAAAGTTATAGAGTCCACAAGCTATGGTACCAATATCTGAAAATTGATCACACCTGAAGTACTGACGGCCTATCTCATTTCTTGAGACTTTAACATGCCAGAAAAGTACAAATACCCCCCAAATGACTCCTTTTTGGAAAGAAGACATTCCAAGGTATTTAGAAAGATGCATGATGAGTTTTTTGAAGTTGTCATTTTTTCCCACAATTCTTTGCAAAATCAAGATTTATTTTTTTCTTTTTTTTTTTTCACAAAATTGTCATATTAGCAGGTTATTTCTCACACACCGCATATGCATACCACAAATTACACCCCAAAACATATTCTGCTATTACTCCCGAGTACGGCGATACCACATGTGTGAGACTTTTACACAGTGTGGCCACATACAGAGGCCCAACATGCAGGGAGCACCATCAGGCATTCTAGGAGCACCCAGGCCAATTCTGACATTTCTCTCCTACATGTAAAAATCATCATTTATTTGCTAGAAAATTACATAGAACCCCAAAACATTATATATATTTTTTTAGCAAAGACCCTAGAGAATACAATGGCGGTCGTTGCAACTTTTTATCTCGCACTGTATTTGCGCAGCAATTTTTCGAACACGTTTTGTTTGAAAAAAAAACAGTTTTGTGCTTTCAAAAAAAACAAAACAGTAAAGTTAGCCCAATGTTTTTACATAATGTGAATAATGAAGTTATGCTGAGTAAATCGATACCTAACATGTCACCCTTCAAAATTGCACACGCTCGTGGAATGGCGCCAAACTTCCCTACTAAAAAATCCCCATAGGAGACGCTTTAAAAAATTTTACTGGTTACATGTTGTGAGTTACAGAGGAGGTCTAGGGCCAAAATTATTACTCTCGCTCTACCGATCGCAGCGATACCTCACATGTGTGGTTTGAACACCATTTTCATATGTGGGCGCAACTTACGTATGCGTTCGCTTCTGACTGCGAGCACACGGGGACACAGGGAATTTTTTTTTTTTTTTTTTTTTTTATTGTTCATTTTACGTTATTTATTTTAGTTTGAGGCTTTTTTCCAAAAAATAAATTTTTTTATCACTTTTATTTCTATTACAAGGAATGTAAACATCCCCTGTAATAGGAATATGGCATGACAGGTCCTCTTTACAGTGAGATATGGGGTCAATAAGACCCCACATCTCACCTCTAGGCTGGGAAGCCTGAAATAAAAAAATAAAAAAAAATGATCCTGGCTTCGATCGTAGCGGTGAGTCGGTAGAAGCACCTGAGGGCGGCGAGAGGGGGGGCGTCCCCTCTCGCCTCCCGTAAGAATGATCAAGCAGTGGAACAGCCGCTATGATCATTCTTATGGTGTAGGGAATCGCTGGCTGAAAAAGATGATATCTGAATGATGCCTGTAGCTGCACCCATCATTCAGATATCCCCGCACAAAGTCAAGGACGTCGTATGACATACCAAAAATGACACCCCAAAATAGATTCCCCTGCTCCTCCTGAGTAGGGCGATACCACATGTGTGAGACATCCACAGCCTGGCCACATACAGAGGCCGAGTACAGCCGAGCATGGCCGAGTATGGCTGGGTATCGCGGGGTATGGCGGGGCATGGCGGAGTATGGCGGGGTATTGCGGAGTATGGCGGGGCATGGCGGGGTATGGCGGGGCATGGCGGAGCATGGCTGGGTATGGCGGGGCATGGTGGAGCATGGCGCGGTATGGCGGGGTATGGCGGAGTATGGCGGAGTATGGCGGGGCATGGTGGAGCATGGCAGGGTATGGCGGAGTATGGCGGGGCATGGCGGGGCATGGCGGAGCATGGCGGGGCATGGCGGAGCATGGCGGGGCATGGCGGAGTATGGCGGGGCATGGCGGAGTATGGCGGGGTATGGCGGGGCATGGCGGAGTATGGCGGAGCATGGCGGGGCATGGCGGAGCATGGCGGGGCATGGCGGAGCATGGCGGGGCATGGCGGAGCATGGCGGGGCATGGCGGAGTATGGCGGGGTATGGCGGGGCATGGCGGAGTATTGCACAGGATCATTGCAGAGTAGTGCACAGGGTTGCAGAGTATTGCACAGGATCATTGCAGAGTATTGCATAGGGTTGCAGAGTATTGCACAGGATCATTGCAGAGTATCGCACAGGGTTGCAGAGTATCGCACAGGGTTGCGGAGTATCGCACAGGGTTGCAGAGTATCGCACAGGGTTGCAGAGTATTGCACAGGGTTGCAGAGTATTGCACAGGGTTGCAGAGTATTGCACATAGTTGCAGAGTATCGCACAGGGTTGCAGAGTATTGCACAGGGTTGCAGAGTATCGCACAGGGTTGCAGAGTATCGCACAGGGTTGCAGAGTATCGCACATAGTTGCAGAGT
The DNA here is from genome assembly GCA_037952925.1 of Lithobates clamitans. Lineage (NCBI taxonomy): Eukaryota > Metazoa > Chordata > Amphibia > Anura > Ranidae > Lithobates > Lithobates clamitans. The sequence continues at coordinate 1,149,852 of JBBGZY010000624.1, forward strand.
ATCGCACAGGGTTGCAGAGTATTGCACAGGGTTGCAGAGTTTTGCACATAGTTGCAGAGTATCGCACAGGGTCGCAGAGTATCGCACAGGGTTGCAGAGTTTTGCACAGGGTTGCAGAGTTTTGCACAGGGTTGCAGAGTATTGCACAGGGTTATAGGGGGGGGGGATGGCTGAGCATGGAGGGATGGATGTGACTGTACATGTCACTGAGCTGCGCTGTGGGCACTACACATCCAGCCCACAGCGCAGCTCACTACACATCCAGCCCTCGGTACAGAGAGGGAAGGGAGGAACCGGCGTCATGACATGACGCCGGTTTGTTTACATGTGATCGCTCCGTCATTTGACGGAGCGATCACATGGTAAACGGCCGCGATCAGCGGCCGTTTACCGTGATCCGTGATGCGCCGGGTCCTCTGGACCCGGCGGTCACGGATGTTCCCGTGTGCGCGCCCCAGGGGGCGCGCTGGAGCAGTTTTCTGGAATCACGTCATATGACGTGATCCCAGAGTTATCCAGCCGCCCTGCAGCCGTCATTTGGCTATAGGGCGGTTGGCAAGTGGTTAAAGCAGTTTTGAAGGCAAAAGGGGGTCCAACCCGGTACTAGCAAGGTGCACCTAATAAAGCGAGTGTATATTACTAATTTATTTTAGACTATTATTATTTATTATGTTATGTATCTCTCATACAGCATGTTAATAATAGTAAATACTGATAATAATATTAATAAATATGAGCTAGGCTTATCCCAGGTCCAGCAATCTATTTCATAAACTAACTGCTATAAATAATGCCATAGGAAAGGCCTATTGTGTAATATGACATGTTGAATACTTAATGATTTAAATTCTAAACCATAATTTATGGAGGAAGATACGTTTTTAATCTTACAGAATACTGTGAAACTATAGGATACAACTCATGTGCATACCATTTGTTATCTCAGAGGGTTTTTCCCCGCCCTAACTGTAAGTGAATATATATATAGATATATCTATATATAAAGATATATCTATCTATCTATATATATATATATATATATATATATATATATATATATATATATAGATAGATAGATAGATAGATAGATAGATAGATAGATAGATAGATAGATAGATAGATAGATAGATAGATAGATAGATAGATAGATAGATAGATAGATAGATATATCTTTAATAATACATTGTAAATAGGTGCAAAGGTAAAGTGTAGAGGTCAATTCATGTACATTTCATAAGTACATACTATATTAGTATCATGAGGGAACAAGCAAAAAAGGAAGAAATTGCCAGTAGAAAAGGAAGTAACATAAGGCAATAATCATGTCCCAAACAATAAATTATACCAACCTTGCCAATAAAACGAATATGGAAGAAAATGGAGGGGAGAGGGCAAAATAAAACAAGAGTTGGTGGAGGAGGAGGAGGGGAAATATACATTAATAACACACAACCAGTCAGGCAACAATTGTTGCATTGTAGAACGGAGTCAAGAAGATCCAAACACTACTTAGTATAGGCCTGATAAGCTTTAGTGGTATTAAAGTTTCAGCTTTAAAACAAAAAAACAAACAAACATGTCATACTTACCTGCTCTGTGCAGTGGTTATGCGCAGAGCAGCCCCAATCCTCGTCTTCTCATGTCCCCTGCCGGCACTCCTGCCACCCCCCTTTGACCAGTGCCCCCTGGGCTATGCTTACTGTGGGGGCACTGGTGTGTGCTCGATTCTGTGCCCTGCTCTATGCACCCATAAAACACATAGAGCCGTGGCTCGGCCCTGCCCCCCGCTCCCTCCTCATTGGCCTCCTGGCTGTGATTGACAGCAGTGGGAGCCAATGGTTTCCACTGCTGTCTCGGCTAATGAGAGGGAGTCCTGGGACAGCCAAGGCAATCATGCACATCGATGGATCTAAAGGGAGCTCAAGTGAGTATTGAGGGGGGCTGTGGGGGGAGCAGCACACAGAAGGTTTTTTACCTTCATGTATGGAATCTCACATTAGTGATTTAATGTGATCAAAGTATCTCTGACATTAGGGACATTTGCTCTGTACTATTGTAGAGCCTATGTAATCAGAGGCTATAGAAAATATTTTGTTCCAACAAGATCGGAGTGATCTACTGTACATGGCCATATAACATGGTAAAGAGAATCAGTGTCCCCACAGTTTCTCCAGCAGGTAGAAGCGCATGATGAGTAACAATGTGTAATGCCGCGTACACACGAGCGGACTCTTCAACCGGACTGGTCCAACAGGCCGAGTCCGGTGGACAATCCGATCATGTGTGGGCTTCATTGGACCTTCAGTGGATTTTTCAAGTTGAAAATCTTCAAATCTTTACGTCGTAACTCCGCCGGACTCAGTTCCTATTGAGAAATCTGCTCATCTGTATGCTAGTCCGGCGGACGAAAACCCACGCTAGGGCAGCTATCGGCTACCGGCTATCAACTTCCTTATTTTAGTCTGGTCGTACATCATCACATACGAATCCGTCGGACTTTGGTGTCATCGAGTGTAGGCAAGTCCGTTTGTTCAAAAGTTCATCGGAAGTCCGTCAAAAGTCCGTCGAAAGTCTGTCGGAATGTCCGTACGTGGCATAAGTCTGTTGGTGTAAGAGAACAGTGGACTATTTTTTTTAATGATGAATAGGTAGTAGAAATTGCTTTTTGCCAAGAAGATTCCTACTAATACATGGTGATAGATTTAGTGAAATCATTATTGACATTTGATAGATTATTTAAAACAGAGATTCCTTTCAACCTTCAGGATTCATTCCTAAAAAAGTAAACTTCAGCATTTATGTCAATATTTAGAGGTAGCAGGTGTTAACCGAGGAAATAATAGAGTCGTACATACAAGAAGTGGCCTGAGAGTGCTTTTTGTGTATTTTGTACGGAGATATTCAAATGGGTGAATAGTGTGATTTATGTAAAGATCCGAAATATGAGTGAGGCCTTTAGATTTACAGACTTGGAAGTTAAGGCCAGGTATAAAGTGTTGCAAAACATCAGTATGTACAGTAAGTTTGTGTGAGGTTGTGGAAGCCTGTGAGGCACCATTACTTCAGACCATATTTTGAGGGATTTACTGATTTTTTGGTAGTCAGACTTAGGACAGGGTAAGCTTAATTTAATTTAATTGTATTTATTTTATTTTATTGCTATAAGAATAATACAAGGGTCCTTGATAACAAAGAAGGTAGATTTCATAAGGGACCATATTTTGTTCTGGTAGGGGGTCCACCACTGTCAGAGCTGTACTGTCAGGGCTGGGCTCAGCCCTTCCTTCTCAAAGCTGGTGGCTTAGCTGTCGGCTAATTGCCAGCTCCTATCTCTCCACAGTGACTCACCTGTTGATGAAATCCTGCTCGTCAGTCCTGCCTACTTAAGCCGTCCAGTCCAGATGATCTCTGCCTTCACCTTGGTCACATCTCTAGAGACACTCTCCTGTGTTCCTGTTAAAGACTTGCTTGGTTAAAATTCCTTCTGGCTCCAGATCCTGCTTGCTATTCTACTACGCTCATCTCTGGCTCCCTGATGTTTTGGCTTGTCTGACTATCCGTTTCTGTTCCTGAACTCTGGCTATGTTTTGACTACGTTTACTCTGTTTACCTTTTTTTTATTATTATTAAACAAGTGTGATTTAACTGTATTTCTGTCTCAGTCTGATTCATGGTTTCTGACTTGATCTAAGCCACGTGCCTGTCAGGATGCACATTCCAGCAGAGTAATCCATCCTCCTACAAGAGCTTTGAGGTTGAGAAATGCATGCATTCCTGTTGCCCATAGGAATTGGGCCGTGGTGCATAGAAGTGCGCACGCGCGAACTGGCGCGCAAACAGAAGCCGTCGCACACCCATGTGTGCGTCAACGCTTGCGCGCACACGTGAGTGACGCTGGCCCCGGTGAGTCTATTTAACACAGCCAGTATCTAGCCCCAGTGCTGCTTCATCTTCATTCTGTGCATCCTGTTTCCTGAAACCTGTATCCTGATCACAGTTACCTACCCGGCTTGTCTTGACCATTCCTTGATCTCCGCCTGCTTGTTCTGTGACCATCCTCCTGTCTTCCCTTGGCTCCTGTTTGCTGATCCGGCTTTTGACCTTGGCTTGCCTCCAGACCACGATCCTGCCTGCATTCTGCATCCGTTTGTCCTAGCCGTGTATGACCCAGCCTGCCTGACCTTGCTTCTTCATTGCTGCCATCCGCACCAGTTGCCTGCCTGTCGGTCCTTCCTGCCCAAGCCTGCCGCTGTCTTCTCAGCCTTTCCAGGATTGCCATCCAGCTTCCAGTTAAAGACTCTTGGAACTCGTGCGACTCTTACCTTGGCACCTTCTGTTCCCACTATCAGAGGCCTCAAGTCAGAGCTGTAAGGGAGGCCTTGCTCATCCATTCAGGCTCTTCTACCAGGTACATGATAGTACGAAGCAGCCATGTCCGAGCCTGAATGAGCAACCTCCCCGGTGGATCAGCTGTGCCAACACCTCTCAGCACTAGGGATGAGCCGAACACCCCCCTGTTCGGTTCACATCAGAACATGCGAACGGGAAAAAAGTTTGTTCGAACACACGAACACCGTTAAAGTCTATGGGACACGAACATGAATAATCAATAGTGCTAATTTTAAAGGCTTATATGCAAGTTATTGTCATAAAAAGTGTTTGGGGACCTGGGTCCTGCCCCAGGGGACATGGATCAATGCAAAAAAAAGTTTTAAAAACAGCCATTTTTTCAGGAGCAGTGATTATAATAATGCTTAAAGTCAAACAATAAAAGTGTAATATCCCTTTAAATTTCGTAGCTGGGGGGTGTCTATAGTACGCCTGTAAAGGGGCGCATGTTTCCTGTGTTTAGAACAGTCTGACAGCAAAATGACATTTTAAAGAAAAAAAGTTATTTAAAACTACTCGCGGCTATTGCATTGCTGGTCCGACAATACACATAAAAGTTCATTGATAAAAACGGCATGGAAATTCCCTACAGGGGAACCCCAAACCAAAATTGAAAAAAAAAAAAATGACGTGGGGGTCCCCCTAAATTCCATACTAGGCCCTTCAGGTCTGGTATGGATATTAAGGGGAACCCCGGCCAAAATGTAAAAAAAAAATGACGTGGGGGTCCCCCTAAATTCCATACCAGACCCTTCAGGTCTGGTATGGATTTTAAGGGGAACCCCGCGCCAAAATTAAAAAAAAAACGGTGTGGGGTCCCCCCAAAAATCCATACCAGACCCTTATCCAGGCACGCAACCTGCCAGGCCGCAGGAAATGAGGGGGGGACAAGAGAGCGCCCCCCCTCCTGAACCATACCAGGCCACATGCCCTCAACATTGGGAGGGTGCTTTGGGGTAGCCCCCCAAAACACCTTGTCCCCATGTTGATGAGGACAAGGGCCTCATCCCCACAACCCTGGCCAGTGGTTGTGGGGGTCTGCGGGCGGGGGGCTTATTGGAATCTAGAAGCCCCCTTTAACAAGGGGACCCCCAGATCCCGCCCCCCCCCGTGTGAAATGGTAAGGGGGTACAAAAGTACCCCTACCATTTCACTAAAAAACTATGAAAAATGTTACAAATGACAAGAGACAGTTTTTGACAATTCCATTATTTAAATGGTTCTTCTTTCTTCTATCTTCCTTCATCTTCTTCTTCTGACTCTTCTGGTTCTTCCTTCGGTGTTCTCATCCAGCATCTTCTCCGCGGAGTCTTCTATCTTCTTCTCCTCAGGCCGCTCCGCACCCATGGCATGGGGGGAGGCTCCCGCTCTTCTCTTCATCTTCTTCTCTTCTTCATCTTCTTCATCTTCTTCTCTTCTACATCTTCTTCTCTGGGCCGCTCCGCATCCATGCTGGCATGGTGGGAGGCTCCCGCTGTGTGACGCGTCTCCTCTTCTGACGATTCTTAAATAATGGGGGCGGGGCCACCCGGTGACCCTGCCCCCCTCTGACGCACGCTGACTTGACGGGACTTCCCTGTGACGTCATGGGGAATGCCACAGGGAAGTCCCGTCATGTCCCATGCGTCAGAGGGAAGATGAAGATGAAGGAAGATAGAAGAAAGAAGAAAGAAGAAGCATTTAAATAAAGGAATTGTCAAAAACTGTCTCTTGTCATTTGTAACATTTTTGACAGTTTTTTAGTGAAATGGTAAGGGTACTTTTGTACCCCCTTACCATTTCACACAGGGGGGCCGGGATCTGGGGGTCCCCTTGTTAAAGGGGGCTTCCAGATTCCGATAAGCCCCCCGCCCGCAAACCCCACAACCACCGGCCAGGGTTGTGGGGATGAGGCCCTTGTCCTCATCAACATGGGGACAAGGTGTTTTGGGGGGCTACCCCAAAGCACCCTCCCAATGTTGAGGGCATGTGGCCTGGTACAGTTCAGGAGGGGGGGGCGCTCTCTCGTCCCCCCTCTTTTTCTGCAGCCTGCCAGGTTGCGTGCTCGGATAAGGGTCTGGTATGGATTTTTGGGGGGACCCCACGCAGTTTTTTTTTTTGGCGCGGGGTTCCCCTTAAAATCCATACCAGACCTGAAGGGTCTGGTATGGAATTTAGGGGGACCCCCACGTCATTTTTTCTTAAATTTTGTCCGGGGTTCCCCTTAATATCCATACCAGACCTGAAGGGCCTGGTATGGAATTTAGGGGGACCCCCACATCATTTTTTTTTTTTAATTTTGGTTCGGGGTTCCCCTGTGGGGAATTCCCATGCCGTTTTTATCAATGAACTTTTATGTGTATTGTCGGACCGGCAATGCAATAGCCGCGAGTAGTTTTAAATTACTTTTTTTCCTTTGAAATGTCATTTTGCTGTCAGACTGTTCTAAACATGGGATACATGCGCCCCTTTACAGGCATACTATAGACACCCCCCAGCTATGAAATTTAAAGGGATATTACACTTTTATTGTTTGACTTTAAGCATTATTAAAATCACTGCTCCTGAAAAAACGGCCGTTTTTAAAACTTTTTTTTGCATTGATCCATGTCCCCTGGGGCAGGACCCAGGTCCCCAAACACTTTTTATGACAATAACTTGCATATAAGCCTTTAAAATTAGCACTTTTGATTTCTCCCATAGACTTTTAAAGGGTGTTCTGCGGCATTCGAATTTGCCGCAAACATCGCAAATTGTTCGCTGTTCGGCTCGAACTCGAAGCTCATCCCTACTCAGCACTATGTCAAACTGTCAAGAATCTGCAGGAAGGTTATAGCCAACTTGATGAACGACTCCATGGACTCTCTTCTCCTATGCCAGCTCCTGCCTCATCTGCTTCAGTGGATCTTCCCAATACGTCTGCTGTAATAATGCAGCCATCTGAACCCCGAGGACCCATTCCAGAAAGATTCTCAGGCGATCGTACCAAGTTTAGGACTTTCCATAATGCCTGTGTACTTTACTTTTCGTTACTACCTCAGACTTTTTCTCTTGAAATTACCAAAGTAGGGTATGTAATCTCCCTTCTGCAAGGAGAGCCGCAATCCTGGGCTTATCGCCTGCTGGAACAGGGCAACCCCTGTCTGTCAAGTCTATCTTCATTTTTTGCAACTATGGCTCGGCTTTATGAGGATCCCCTGCAAACCGCCACGGCTGAGTCTGCCCTGCATGCGCTCCGGCAGGGCCACAGTGCCGCTGAGGACTATGTAACAGACTTTAGACGCTGGAGCGCAGATGTTGAATGGAATAATGCTGCTCTCTGTTTTCAATTTCGGCTAGGTTTGTCTGAACCCTTAAATGATGAGCTTGCCCGTGTGGGAGTACCTGATTCCTTAGAGACTTTGATCAATTTAACCATACAGATTGACAGACGTCTGAGAGAACGCCGGGCCGAAAGGTCAGCAGGACAATTCCAGTCTCCAGAGATGTTGCCACACGCATCCAATCCACTGAATTCAGCACAGCTCGGCATGCCTCGCCCCTCTCTGTCTCCAGAGGAACGCCAATCCTGCCAAGTAAATCACCTGTGCCTGTACTGTGGGAACGGTGGTCACTATGTAAGGTCCTGTACAGCCAAAGTTCGCATATGCCTGACCTTCTCTGCTGACAGCTTTTCTTTGCTGCCCCGCAAGTCTGCTCACCTGGCTATCCAGGTTTCACTGCAACTTCCGGAGAGAGTAATCCATGTACCCGCTATTGTGGATTCAGGGGCCTGCAGTTGCTTTATTGACTTGACTTTTGCTCTTCAACATAAGGTCCCTTTGCAATCTAAATCTCATGGACTTACAGTTCACCTGGCAGATGGGTCATGCATTAAATCTGGTCCTGTTACCCAAGAGACTGTGCCATTATTTGCTACCATTTCTGGTACTCACAGAGAGCTGCTGTGTCTGGATGCCATAGCCTTACCTTTGTTCCCTATAATTTTGGGCATGCCTTGGCTCCAGGCGCACAATCCCTGCATTCATTGGGATTCAGGGAAGATTGAGTTCCTCTCCTGCTACTGTCTGCAACACTGCTTTGCCAAACAATCCTCTCCTCTACTGTGTGTGGACTCAGATGCTGAAATTTGTTCTGCTATCCCTGCACCTTTTTAGTAAGAAAGGTGCAGAAACTCTCCTGCCACACAGGCCTTATGATTGTCCCATCGAGCTCCTCCCTGGGGCTGAAATCCCATTCGGGCGAATCTTCCCTTTAACAGAGCCTGAACTTACCGTCCTGAAAGACTACATCGATGACAGCCTGAAAAAGGGGTTTATCCCTCCTTCCACGTCCCCAGCCGGAGCTGGAATTTTCTTTGTCGAGAAAAAAGACCATTCCCTTCGCCCGTGTGTGGATCACAGGGATCTCAACAAAATAACGATTAAGAATCGCTACCCTTTACCTCTGGTGCCAGAGTTATTTCAGAGACTCCGTTCAGCCGTCATCTTCACAAAGCTGGACTTACGTGGGGCATATAACTTGATACGCATTCGTGAAGGTGACGAATGAAAGATGGCTTTTCGTACCTGATTTGGACATTTTGAATGTTTAGTGATGCCTTTCGAACTTTGCAACACCCCAGCAACGTTCCAGCATTTTATCAATGATGTTTTTAGATTTATTTGTTATAGTTTATCTAGATGATATTTTGATTTTTTCTTCTTCCTTAGAAGCTCATCAGGGACATGTCAGAAATGTCCTGGCCCGACTCAGGCAGCACGGCCTATACGCAAAACTCAAAAAGTGTGAGTTTGAGTGCCAAGATATCCAATTCCTGGGCCTCATTCTATCCCCAGACAGTATCAAAATGGACCCCCAGAAGGTCTCTGCCATTCTGGACTGGCCAGCTTCCACAGACAAAAAAGGGGTGCAACGCTTTATCGGATTTGCGAATTTCTATAGAAAATTTAACAAAGGGATTCTCTGCAATATATTCCCCTATCACCCAATTGACAAGACAAATGCCCAATGCTTCCAGTGGTCTTCTGAAGCGCAAACTTTGAAGACTTTGAAGGGACTTTTTACAACCGCACCTATACTCTGGCATCCAGACCCTGCCCTACCATTTGTCTTGGAGGTGGAAGCCTCAGAGACGGCAGCCTCTGTCCTTGTTACTGCCTTGGGTTTCTGCCATGACCATGCCCTTGCAGGCTACTTTGGGTTCCATAAAACGGCTGGACTTTTAAAACGAACCTTTTGGTGGCCCTGCTTAAGAGAGGACTGTAAAAAGTACATTGAGACTTGCACTACCTGTATCAGAAATAAGACCAGCAGGACTAAAGCCTGGGGTCTGCTGCGACTTGCCAATCCTGGATATACCTTGGCAAATTATTTCAATGGATTTTATCATTGAACTTCCTCTTTCTGAAGGTTCCTTTACCATCTTTGTGGTCGTAGACCATTTATCAAAGACGACACACTTTTTGCCCATGAAGGGTACCCCCTCAGCTTCAGAGACAGCGCAGATATTTATTAAAGAAATCGTAAGACTGCATGGACTACCTGCCAATATCGTGTCAGACCGCGGGGTCCAGTTCACTTCCTGGTTTTGGAGAGCCTTGTGTGAGTCCTTGAAAATTGAACTGTCCTTCTCCTCAGCATATCATCCACAGACCAATGGTCAAACTGAGAGGACTAATCAAACGCTGGAACAGTATTTACGCTGTTTTACTTCCTTCTCACAGGATGATTGGGTGGTGCTATTACCATTAGCGGAGTTTGCATATAACAATTGGTAACATTCCGCTATCCTACAATCCCCGTTTCTGGCCAACTACGGCTTCCACCCTTCATTCCTGACTACCACAGTTCCTGAATGTCCTGTTACTGCAGTTCAAGACACTATGGATTTCTTCAATTCCAAAAATAAACTGTTGCAAAGCACCATGGCCAAAGCCCAGGAAGGCTATAAGAAGTCTTTTGACAAAAAGAGACGGGGAGATCTGATCCTAGAACCCGGCAAGCAGGTATGGTTAGCCACTACTAACCTCAAGTTAGCTTGCCCCTCTAAGAAATTGGGTCCTAAATTTTTGGGACCTTTTCAGGTGAAGAAGAGGATCAACAATGTGGCCTATGAGTTGGCACTTCCAGACTCTTTTAGAATCCATCCAGTCTTCCATATCTCTCTTCTGAAACCTGTATGTCCGGATCCATTTCCTGAACGGAATAGTGCTCCTCCTGAACCTGTAATGGTGAATGGCGAAGAAGAATTTGAAGTAGAAGCGATCATGGACTGTAGGAAGAGACGGAATCAGGTCCAGTACCTGGTCAAATTTAGGGGGTACGGACCTGCGGAGAATTAATGGGAGCCAGAGGGCAATATTCATGCCAAAAGACTTGTCCAAACCTTTTGTCAAAACCATCCAGAGAAACTTGCTCAGTTGGGCATCCGGAGGCTGCCCATTGGAGGGGGGCAATGTCAGGATGCACATTCCAGCAGAGAAATCCACCCTCCTACAAGAGCTTTGAGGCACAGAAATGCACGCATTTCTGTTGCCCATAGGAATTAGGTTGTGGCACATAGAAGTGAGCATGTGCGAACTGGCGCGCAAACAGAAGCCGTCGTGCACCCACGTGTGTGTCAACGCTCGTGCGCACACGTGAGTGACGCTGGCGCCAGTGAGTCTATTTAACACAGCCAGTATCTAGCCCCAGTGCTGCTTCCTCTTCAGTTCTGTGCATCCTGTTTCCTGAAACCTGTATCCTGATCCCAGTTACCTACCCGGCTGATCTTGACCATTCCTTGATCTCCGCCTGCACCGACCCCGGCTTATTCTGTGACCATCCTCCTGTCTTCCCTTGGCTCCTGTTTGCTGATCCGGCTTATGACCTTGGCTTGCCTCCAGACCATGATCCTGCCTGCATCCTGCATCCGTTTGTCCTAGCCGTGTATGAACCAGCCTGCCTGACCTTGCTTCTTCATTGCTGCCATCTGCACCAGTTTCCTGCCTGTCGGTCCTTCCTGCTCAAGCCTGCCGCTGTCTTCTCAGCCTTTTCAGGATTGCCATCCAGCTTCCAGTTAAAGACTCTTGGCACTCGTGCGACTCTGTACCTTGGCGCCTTCTGTTCCCACTATTGGAGGCCTCAAGTCAGAGCTGTAAGGGAGGCCTTGCTCATCCATTCAGGCTCTTCTACCAGGTACGTGATAATGCCATATAATGAGTAATATTGGGCAAACCCATGTCTCCATTTTGTGGGTCATCATTATTTGCAAGCATCTGTTGGGTTTATGTCCCATATCTAAGGCCAAATTTTTATTTTATTTATATTGTAGAATTTTATTCTCCTTGTTCTGATGAAGCTTGGCATGTGAAATGTATTAAGGAGATGTCCGTGAAAAAGAAATAATTGGAACCCCTGGACTAATGGATGAATGTTCTGTACAGAGTAAGGGGGTGACCACTTATGCGGTAGTCTCCTCAAAGAGGAGAATAGTTTGTGATATTATTTTACTATTTAATACTCTTATGAAATGATAAAGGATTTGTATATGTTTGTATACAATACTTGAATAAAAATTTTATTATTTAACTTGGAGTTTTTCAGTAGATATAAGCATTACAAGTCCCATTAAGCCATTTTTAGTATTTGCAGATATTGTATTTAGGGTGTGTGGAGCTCTACAGAGTCATATGATAGCACAACCTATATATTCCTTGGGAACAAATATGCACAATACACTCAAATATTTGTACCTGTTATTAGTTCACTTAGGAACTGGTCAATAGGTGAGAAGGATCCATTGAGAATCTTGCTTAATTAACTGGTAGAAGGTACAGGTGCACTGATGCTAGACACCCCATACACCTTCACTCATATAAACACACACACCTTACTAAGTGGGACCTAATAAGGAAGTATTTTAGCTTCTTGCTGGGGTAATGTCATCACAATGCGTGGGGAAATAGAAATATGATGATAATAATAATAATAATAATTATTATTATTATTATTATTATATGATCTGTATATGCATTCTTCATTGTAGTTTAAATAATAAAGCTGATAATGTGGTTCTAGACATCTCTGAACAGTCAAGTCTTAGCATTCTGCAAACTGTGGATTTGCTTTAACTAAATCCTCTAAGCATCTAAGCATTAACACTCTTCACACCATTTGGTCTTGAACTGATCCTATAGCGAGGTGTACACACACCAATGATAATAAAGAGCCATCTGGCAAAGTTAACTCCAGACAAACAATGCCCGACTAAAGTGAAAAGAATGGCAATGATTGCCACAAACACGTAAAATACTCTAAAAGTGTTTAATTTAGCAGTTTCCTGTCCAAGCAAGTAAACAAACATTACATGCTTTTCAGCGGAAGCAATGGCAACAATGTATCAACTTGCAGTGATTTATGTGTTGATGAAAAATTCAGCGTAGTTGATATGAACAACAATCAAGAGTAGCCAGACAATTTCTCCCCTGGTCCTATACTGTCAGGGTGATGTACTGAAAGTCTTTATTTCATTCTGGCTGGGCCTCTCAACAGTGCATTCTCCTCTTAGGCTGTTCTCATGCCTTTCTCATCACCTGCTGGGGCCTTGATCATGGACAGAGTAGACGAGCAGCAGGGGACAATTAGAGAGGAGTTCAGACTTTGATCATTTGACCATATGTGAATACAACAGCTGACCACATGTTTGAAAAGACAACTCGCTTGAAAGTATTTAGAGAAATAACAAAAGAAAGCATAGATACTGAAAATCTACATTTTAATTATCTGACATAATTCACCATGCACACAGTTTTTTTACACACTTCCAAAATGTAACACAATTAAGAGTGTTTATTGTGTCACCAGTTTAATGGCAGTGTCTCAGCATTGTGTAACTTATTCTTATTCTCTTTAAAAAGAGCCAGCATAAGGTCATTTTCAAGTTTGCACGGGTGAAATAATTGATATAGGGCTTTGCATCAATACAATAAAAAGTAAAAATTGGAATATATATATATATATATATATATATATATATATATATATATATATATATATATATATATATTTAGATAATGAATATTTGTTAACTTGGCATGGTCTTAAAATTTTTTTTTAACATAGTTAGTCAGGTTGAAAAAAAGACAATAGTCCACCTAGTTCAATAAAAAAGCACAAATAGAAAACCTCCATATACACTATCCTACACTGTCCTATACCCATAGTTGATTTAAGAAGGGTTTTTTTTATGATTTTATTAAAATAAGTAGCTATTGTATTTAAAACACGCCAAAACTTTTTTGGCTACTATGTTCTTTTAATGTTTTAAGTACACTAACAAATATGGTTTCTAGACTGATACATCAGGAGACCAGTTCTAACATATGGCCTTCATGCAAATGTAGACTAAATCTGAAACAGTTGGACAGTCAAGTTTCTTAAATGTATAGATTTCAGTGGAGTGGCACCAATAAAGGGGTTAAGAAACACTAAAATTAGTGTAACACATTTCAAAATCCCAGTTAAAAACTATTGAATTGATTTGGTCAATCTTCTCAGATGCAGTTATAATATAAAGTGTCATTTTTACATCTGCTCATATCCAGTTGTGGAACTAGACATGGGTTCACCTAGATAGGGCTTAATTATGGCCTTCTGTTACTCATTACATTGGGAGGCACCTGTTGATGTATCTGCAGTGGCCCCAGTGATCCTGATTCTATGCAGTAATGTGCATGTGCTTCTGTATCCCGTGCAAGGATGGTTTTGAAAAAGGTAACATTATCAAATACATCCCTTGGATTTACAACAAATTACCACCAGCAGACTATTCTCTAAGTGCTCATCTTTTTATCCACAGTACAATGTTACACCAACATATTAATTTGGATTTGATTTAAATGATTGCTCTAGAAAAATTAGAAATAAACTCAAATGAAGGAGAGTCTAATGTGAGCACAGACATATTTATAAAGTAAATAATATTAATAATCATATAAAGTCCTATTTCTCAGAAAATCAGCTATTTTTAAAAAAAAAGTTAATCTAAGACTTCAATTGGTTTAAGGATTGTGTCATTCTGTATGCAGGTACTGTAGCAAATTTCATTCTGCAATTGCTGGCCTTTTGAACTTGATTTTAAATTGGTTTCCCTAATATTATTAAGTCTATTTGCTTATAAAGCAGACTAGCACAATAGAACCAATAGTGTCAAGTGGTTAATTTCCTTTGACTTGCTTTGTATGTACCTTTTAATGTCTGTGTTATTGCTTTCAGTCCTGACGTTGCAATACTTTTACTTTGGTAAATAGGTCCTTTGGTCTTTTGATACACTATAGATGATAGATAGTCTAATGTTGCCCAGCAGCTACACTTTCACGCCAATTAGCATACTAATGAGGCAGATATTTACACTCCAGCAAAAAAGCATGATGGTAAAATTACAGTAATTGTTTTGGCAACAACTCGCTTAAGGAGATATTTTGATGTTTCTTTTGTGTTTCAAAGATGTAGATATACTTCTTGTATGTGAATCAACAAGGGCAGTTCTTATCAGACAATGTATGTTCTTGATGGCAAGTTTCTAAAAACGTTCCAGTATCCACAATCGATAACCACTTTTATTTCAGATGTTATTAGGGTTTGTGCATACATGTTTTCCCTTGCCAAGATGAAGGGGAGGTAGGACTTTTGTAATGATGTGAGACATAACCATTACTATTATTTTGTACAGCTCAACGTTCATAAACCCCAGACTTAAAATTTACCTATAGTGTGACCCAGCTATTACTGAGAACATAGCACTGTGATCTGGTTCTGTCTGACTGACAATACTCATAGCAGGTTGTTGTAATAAAGTAACACACTATGTGACTTCCAATCAGGTGGGTTAAACTGTGTCTGTGCTTAATTCTAAGGCTGATGCATCACTACAATGAGATGACCAAAAGAGATCTGACAAAGCTAATGGATGCCACAGCCAATACTGCTACTGCTGATATCAGTAAGCTTGCCATTCTCCTGGTCCTTTTATAATTGCTTTGTCTAGCATTTGCACTGATGTATGTTTAACTCACCCAAAGGTGTGGCTAGAATACACATGTAACACTTCCAGATAACATGACTGCTTTTTTTAAACAATTACTTGCTAGAATTTTATTTGTTTGTGACTTGGGGACAGGATGTCATAATTTAGGGCAGGGCATGATTTTGTAACAAAATGCAACAGGCGGGGTGCGGTGTGCGACATTTTATTTACATAGAACCTACATTTTAAGCAGAATTGTAATATTCAAACAAACAAAATGCAATATACAGTAACAGACAGTCAATTATATAATGGTCGGAGGAAAGTAGTTCACAATACAAATGAATTAAAATCAGTAAATACATTCTTATTCTTATATTCTTATTGGGTACAAAGCAGCAGACATAATCATTTTAGATCATCACTGGAGGTCCAGTCACTGGTAGGCCTCGTGTACACTGCAGCTGGTAAACGGACGTTTAGGAGCAGTTGGGCTTTTTTTTCTGCAGCCCCCCGAACTCTCCTCAATGTTATCTTGTACACTTAGTTGTTTTTATAGTAGTTTAGAAGCACTTGAGGTTAAAAGGGAAAAAAAGATTTTTTTTAAAGCAGATAAATCACATTCGGGACAGCAGTTTACTGGCGTTTCAAACGCCAAATGCTTGTAACATGTAAACGTGTCTAAACGTGGTAACCCGCGTTTATAAGCGTTTTCACTTATAGGCAAGGGGAAACATTTCTGACAATTTACATGTGGAAAAAACAGACTTTCCAGATCCTTGTTGTTGACTGCAAGGGGCAACTTGTCTTTAGGCATCTCCAATGTCTTCTGCCTTGCATAAGTCATTGAGATATCCATTAGGATTTATTTTACAGTTCTGATGCTTTGTTGCTGTCTGATCCAGGATGGTTTAACATTGGTTATTTTAGTTTTTTGTCCTTTTGTTTTTTTGTTTTTTGGTGCTTTTTCTTTTTGGCTGATTGTAAGGTCCAGTATGGTCCCATATTAAGGGATACATTTAATGAAGATTGTTTTGATCCCTCCCCCTAATTAAAGGTGGTATGGCTGGATTCGTCCACACTATTTAAATCTTGCAGTTCATGGGATCGGGTTAGCTCTGGGGAAGAGGGCATGTCCCTTGAAATGCGTCTGTTTCACCCTGCCCGGTGGTTGTGTGTCTGGTGGTGATTTTTTATAACACCTGTGATCCACTGATGCGATTCACCAGGGTTGGGCTTCATATATGATTAAGATGAACAATTGCAGTGCCAGAGATTTAAAAGCATACATTTTCCAGATTATATGGTATGGATTGGGGGGCTCGCCGTTTTTTTTTTTTTCACATTTTTGTATTGCTGGCTATAGCTTGCAGCCGAGAAAAATACATTTAAATGTAATTTTTTATCTTTATATATATCAGTTTTGCTGCAGCAGGTTCTATACATGGTACAGATGTGCCACTTTACAGGCAGACTAAGAGGACCCCTTAGACACTATATTTAAAGGAATTTTTCATTTTTATTGTTTCACTTTAAGCATAATTAAAATCACTGCTCCTTTAAAAATGATTGTTTAAAAAAAAATGTTTTGCATTGATATCCGTGCCCCTATCCCCCTATACCCTTTTTTAACTTGCATATAAGCCTTCAAAATGGGGACTTTTGATTTTGGAAGTTTGTGTCCCTTAGACTTTAATATGGTTCGGGAGTTTTCGGGAGTTCTAGTGCGAACCAAACCAGGGAGTATTCGGCCCAACTCCAGTACTGAGCATGGAGAGGTTTTATCCTGAGTGCTGCAGTGTCAATGACATTGAGTTCTGGGAAGCAAAAGATATATGATTTGCAGCAGGTTCTGAGCAGCAACCATCCGCCATTCCCTGGCGAAAGCATTGAAAGTGTGATTTACCTCTGTGCGGTAGAAATCTGGCAAGCATACCACAGTAATATGGGAGATAGACAGCCCTTTATGAAGTTATGAACTATTTTTTGAATTTTTTTGGGATTGTTCTGGTATATGATTAAGTTTCATTGCACTTTAGCACTATATGTATTTACAATATTTTTTGACTGCACTATTTTTTGAATTTTTTTGGGATTGTTATGGTATATGATTAAGTTTCATTGCACTTTAGCACTATATGTATTTACAATTTTTTTTTTTACAATATTTTTTTTGCACAGTTTTTATCAATTGTCTATTAGAGTGATATTAAAGGTAATATTTTTTTAATAATAAACATGTTATACTTACCTGCTCTGTGTAATGGTTTTGTACAGAGCAGCCTTGATCCTTCTCTTCTTCGAGTGCCTCCAGAGCAAGCGGCTTGATCTGGGGGTACTCATGCATACTTGCTCCTGAGCCCCGCTCTTTTTCCATAAGACACACTAAATGGTGCTCGGCTCCACCCATTGTTCTCTCCTCACTGGCTGTGATTGACAGCAGCAGGAGCCAATGGCTGCAGGGCTTATCTGCAAAACCCTGACATTGTACCCCTGATTCACTGATCACAGGAGCATTGCTTTCTAGGCTCCTGCAGGGAAACATAATAAATGCACAATTTTTTTTTTTGCACAAATATGTGCATTTATTATTTTTTCTAAAAAGGTGAACTTATCCCTTAACCACTTGCCGCCAATATACAGCAGCAGGTCGGCTCTATTGCACAAATCACTGTACCGGTACAGCGGTTCCTTTAAGATATAAGGGGTGCGTGTCACCAGAGGCGCCCGTCGACCACCTGTGATCGCTCCTCAGAAGGGCAGAACGGGGCTCTGTCAATGTAAACAGACAGATCCCCATTCTGTCAGGGGAGTAGAGAGAGTGATTAAGAACAGCGATCTCTCTCCTCCTTCAGTCAGTACACCCTCCCCCCCTCCACAGTTAGAAACACCTCCCTAGGGAACACTTAACCCGTTGATTGCCCCCTAGTGTTAGCCCCTTTATTGCCAGTGTCATTTATACAGTAATCCGTGCATTTTTATAGCACGGATCACTGTATAAATGTCACTGATCCCAAAAAAGTGTCAAAAGTGTCCGACCTGTCACCGCAATGTCGCAGCACTGCTAGAAATCGCTGATCACTGCCATTACTGGTAAAAAAAAAATATATTAATAAAAATGCCATAAATCTATCCCCTATTTTGTAGACGTTATAACTTTTGTGCAAACCAATCAATATATGCTTATTGCGATTTTTTTTTTTTACCAAAAACATGTAGTAGAATACATATTGGCATAAACTGATGTAGAAATGTGTTTTTTTTACAAAGTATTTTTTAAATATTTTTTTTTTTCAAAACTGTCTGTCTTTTTTTTGTTTATAGCGCAAAAAATAAAAACCACAGAGGTGATCAAATACCACCAAAAGAAATCTCTATTTGTGGGAAAAAAAGGACATCAATTTTGTTTGGGTACAGCGTCGCACAACCGAGCAATTGTCAGGTAAAGTGATGGCCATATCGCAAAAAATAGCCTGGTCATTAAGGGGGTAAATCCTTCTGGGCCTGAAGTGGTTAAATGATAAGTTGGAGTCCCTGTAGTACTCCACTACAGTAGTTAAAGCATATCACTTTTCCCCTTCCCAAAAAAAATGTGAGTGGGTGTTGTCCTAAGGTGACAACACTCACTCACACCCTACTGTATCAGAGAAGATCATTGCGGGGGTTTACATATGCTTTAAACGCCATGCCAATATACACTATATTGCCAAAAGTACTGGGACGCCTGCCATTATATGCACATGAACTTTAAAAGCTAAGTTCACCTTTGTTCAACATTTTTATTTCTAAATTCCAGCTCCCCTATATACCAATATAGCATTAATGTACTTATTTTGCAAAAATAAAACAGCTTTCCATTAATTCCACACCAGTTTACCACACTGTCTTCATAGCTGTTTAAACACACTGCTCGATTACTTCTGCCTTACTTCCTGGTCAGACTTTAGGTCATGACACAGGAAGGAGTTGACCAGCTGAGGGTAGATGATGCAGGTTGTGTGCTAATGAGATCAGCTGGTCAACTCCTTCCTGTGTCATGACCTAAAGTCTGACCTTGAAGTAAGGCGGAAGTAATTGAGCAGCGTGTTTAAACAGCTATGAAGCGAGTGAGGTAAGTCTGTGTAGAATTAAGGGGAAGCTGCTTTATTTTTGCAAAATAAGTACAATAATGTTATATTGGTACAAAGGGGAGCTGAAAGTGAACTTAGCCTTTAATGGCATCCCAGCCTTAGTCCGTAGGGTTCAATACTGAGTTTGCCCACCTTTTGCAGCTATAACAGCTTCAACTCTTCTGGGGAGGCTGTCCACAAGGTTTAGGAGTGTGTCTATAGGAATGTTGAATGTTGGACGAGAAGGCCTTGCTCACAGTTTCCGCTCTAATTCATCCCCAAGGTGTTCTATAGGGTTAAAGTCAGGACCAGTCAAGTTCCTCTACCCCAAACTCGCTCATCCATGTCTTTATGGACCTTGATTTGTGCACTGGTCCAAATCATTTGGTGGAAAGGGAATTATGGTGTGGGGTTGTTTTTCAGGGGTTGGGCTTGGCCCCTTAGTTTCACGGAAAGGAACTCTTAAGGCATCAGCATACCAAGACATTTTGGACAATTTCATGCTCCCAACTTTGTGGAAACAGTTTAGGGATGGCCTCTTCCTGTTCCAATATAACTGCTCACCAGTACACAGAGCAAGGTCCATAAAGACATGGATGAGCAAGTTTGGGGCGGAGGAACTTGACTGCCCTGCACAGGGTCCTGACTTCAACCCGATAGAACACCTTTGGGATGAATTAGAGAGGAGATTGCGAGCCAAGCCTTTTCGTCCAACATTAGTGCCTGACCTCTGAAATGCGCTTCTAGAAGAATGGTCAAATATTCCCATAGACACACTTCTAAACAGCCTTCCCAGAAGAGTTGAATCTGTTATAGCTGCAAAGGGTGGGCCAACTCAATATCGAACCTTACGGACTGAAACTGGGATGTCATTAAAGTTCATATGCATGTAAAGGCAGGCAGCCCAACACTTTTGGCAATATCTTGTGTCTACAAACTCAGGAAATCTGCAGTATGGTGCAAATTTTCATGCAAATTTTGTGCAAAATTTTCATTTCCTTTCTGGCTGGTGATGTGACCTCTGGCGGCTCTCCTCCTCCGATCTAAGAGATGCAGCAGGAAAGGCCGAGATCCCCTCTAACGTCAGCCAGGGAGATCATGTGACCGCTGTGCTGTCCTCTCAGCCCCTCTCATTGTAGCCTTTAGATCGCAGGAGAAGAGCGTCCGGAGGTCACATGACCCGGCCAGAACAAATCAGAGATAAGGTATTTAGAGGCATCATTTTACACTAATGCCCCGTACACACGGTCGGACTTTGTTCGGACATTCTGACAACAAAATCCTAGGATTTTTTCCGACGGATGTTGGCTCAAACTTGTCTTGCATACACACGGTCACACAAAGTTGTCGGAAAATCCGATCGTTCTAAACGCGGTGACGTAAAACACGTATGTCAGGACTATAAACAGGGCAGTGGCCAATAGCTTTCATCCCTTTATTTATTCTGAGCATGCGTGGCACTTTGTGCGTCGGATTTGTGTACACACGATCGGAATTTCCGACAACTAATTTTGTTGTCGGAAATTTTATATCCTGCTCTCAAACTTTGTGTGTTGGAAAATCTGATGGAAAATGTGTGATGGAGCCTACACACGGTCGGAATTTCCGACAACAAGGTCCTATCACACATTTTCCATCGGAAAATCCGACCGTGTGTACGGGGCATAACACTTGCACAGTGTAGGATGGCTTCATAAAAGAGAGGGGCTGGGAGTGATATTTATTTAACTTTACTTTACTATTAAAAGTGGCAGGAGGAGAGGGGAGGGGTGGCTCACACACACACAGGAGCTGACAGGGAGGGAGGGGGATTGAGGAGAGCAGCAAGCAACTGGCCATGGTAATCAGGGATCAGAAGCCATGATTACTGTGATCAGTTTACATATGGTAACACAGGAACAGGCAGGATCAACCAGGTTGTTTACAGCTTAGAGAGGGACAGGTTAGACAGCGCAAGCACTGTGCTGTTTAACCCGCTTTAAGGGAACGGGATCTCTTCTTTTTTTTTAGGGTTGCAACCACTAAATGTTAGCTCTATAATGTTCATCTATGCAGGATAATCAAACAAAATCCCACACCTGTTGCATTTCCTCGAATCTTGCCCTACACTATCTCTATTGTTGCAAATGTTTGGTTTTTTTTGCATTTCAGGATGTGCCATTATGAAAATAGGTTTTCTATTTTCATTTTCCTAGATTCTCTGGATTGTTATAGGCAGATGAAGGCCCTTTTCAAACACTATGCCTCATTTGTAAAAGTGTTTGAAATAACAATCAAATTCCAACTTTCATTTTTCAAACAATATTTAGAATGCTGTTTTGCAGTTCTGCGTAACTATATAATAATATTCTATGTATGAATGGATATAATTTTGTGATGATGGTTATTTTTATGTTGTACCTGAGTGAGAGTTGCCAGATTAGGTCTAAAATTGCCTAACTTGCAGCAATATTGCCCTGTGACCTTACAGTTGATGTAACACTTAGCAAGACTGCTCAGGAGCATTTTTGCTGTGAAAGGTCACTATTACTTTCATAACGCTAAGCAAATCTTTTAAGTCTTACACTTTCATCATTTTGGCAATTCCTGATCAGCACCTTATGTGATGTATAAGAATAATACAGAGATTTAACACGGGCAGATAAATCTTAAAACTTATCTTTACTTAGTTTACTTTATTTATTTTTTTCAAAAATATTAGGGTTTATTTAATTAGTGGCGTTGCCAGGTGTAGGACCCTTCAGTATGTGCCTGTGATCTCCTAGACAGTCCACTAGAAGTTTAGTCTAATGCCGCGTACACACGATCGGACATTCCGACAACAAAGTCCATTGATTTTTTCAGACGGATGTTGGCTCAAATTTGTCTTGCATACACACGGTCACATAAATCTTGTCGGAAATTCAGAATGTCCAGAACATGGTGACGTACAACACGTACGATGGCACTAGAAAAGGGAAGTTCAATAGCCAGTGCGCCACCCTTTGGGCTCCTTCTGCTAATCTCGTGTTAGTAGAAGTTTGGTGAGAGACGATTCAAGGTTTTCAGCCTCGTGCTTTTCAGATCGTTACTGCTCTTCAGTTTGTGCTTGTGGGTTCGTATCTGGTTTTCAATGCGTGTAGTCAGTTTGCATTTATTTTTCAGTGCGTATTTTATAGTACGTATTTGATTTTGCATTGCATTCTTCTCTGCTCGTTTCTGATTTTCAGCTCGCTTTTCTCAGGCCTTTATGTTTTTCAGTGCGTTCTGTTAGTTTGTTCTGACTAGCCGACCGTTTTGAAGCCATGTTGCAGTTACGTACTCATCGTAGAGTTTGTGCTGTGCAGGGGCTTGGTGTTGGGATTCTTATTACTTTGACCCAAACCCAGTCCATGAACAGGCCAGGGAGGAGTTCATGGACCAAGAATTGGTTGCTCCAACGTGACCAATTCTCGCACATGCCTTTGTTGCGGGAGATCCAGGAGAATAATCCTGATGATTTCAGGAATTATCTCCGGATGACAGACCCCGTTTTTCACCATTTTTTCACCAGCTTTTGGTTTTGCTGCCCCCTTATATTACCAAGCAGGACACCTGCATGCGGCAAGCCATCACTTCCGAACAGAGGTTAATCACCACGTTGCGGTACTTGGTGACAGGGAGAAGTCTGCAAGACAACAAGTTCTCGACAGGCATCTCCCTCCAGGCTCTGGGGATCATTATTCCAGAGACCTGTTCTGCCATCATTCAGGTCCTGCAGAAGGACTATATTAAGGTAAGATTTCTCCTTTAACATCACAATTTATGTATATAATTTTTGCTTATGTATTGTATTCCTTTCGTCATTCCCTAATTACCATGATTGTAATATGCTGTGAATGTCCCCTTTGTCCTCATGTATGCTGGAATTTTTTTAAGTTCCTTTTTTGTCCTTTATGCATATTTGCCTTCACTAACTTCCCCAGCATGCTATCCTGGACCCATACACACCTAGCCTAGTCATTTAACAATGTATTTTGTCAGCTCCATTGTAGTGCTTTACCCTAAACACCCCCTAAAATGTGTACAAATGTTATTTGTGTCCTAAATTCGTGCAGAGTGCCTGAGGCTTTTTTTGGGGGGTCCCAAACTCATTTGGAAACCTTTTTGAAAAAGAGAAACACTAAATTGTCCGTAAATTGGGGAGAAAAAAGGGAGAGAGCTACTGAGAGTACTACCAAAAGGTCGGACTTTGTAGGCCAGGAAACAATGGAGAGATGACAAAAAATATTCTTCATCACATTTATTGAAAAATACAAAAGATAAACATAATATTCAAAAGGAGGATAAAAACATGGTATCCATGCATATGTCACAGTTTGTACAGTGAGCCCTTGTGCGTCTATGCATTTCGCCATTAGGCTTCTTCAGGACACGACCAAGGTTCAAAGGCGTAACAAGTAAGAGACAAAAGAATATCACTCTCTTAGATTGGAAAATGCTTAGAAGACCTATAATGGGAAGTGCAGGAATATGTAGAGCTCAAGTAGGCAGGAAAATTGTTTCAGGTGTTTGAACAGGGGCAGGAGAGACCTTAAATCTACAAATGTAGGGAGCCAGCAAAGCAATAGTATATAAAGTCCAATATATATACAGGGAACAAACCCTTAATAGGACTGAGCAATGCTATTGGCGGATAGAGCCCAAACTAGCTTGCTATACATGGAAGATAAGGCATACGGATGTGCCCCTGTACAGCACTTGGCTGTCTCCCAAGATCACGTCCGTATGCCTTATCTTCCATGTATAGCATGCTAGTGACTATTGTAGTGACTATTGCTAGTGACTTCCATGTATAGCAACTTAGTCACTATTCATACTTTTGGGAACAATTTTTCTGCCTACTTGAGCTCTACATATTCCTGCACTTCCCATTATAGGTCTTCTAAGCATTTTCCAATCTAAGAGAGTGAGATTCTTTTGTCTCTTACTTGTTACGCCTTTGAACCTTGGTCGTGTCCTGAAGAAGCCTAACTGCGAAACGCGTAGACGCACAAGGGCTCACTGTACAAGCTGTAACATATGCATGGATACCATGTTTTTATCCTCCTTTTGAATATTATGTTTATCTTTTGTATTTTTCAATAAATGTGATGAAGAATATTTTTTGTCATCTCTCCATTGTTTCCTGGCCTACAAAGTCTGTCCTTTTGGTAGTACTCTCAGTAGCACTCCCCCTTTTTTCATTTGTAACCCTCCCTCCCCCCAACCGCTAAGTCAACCGATACCAATCCTCTATCTGCTGACTTTGCCCAACCCATACACACTATACCTACCTCTTTTGTGGTCATATTTATGGATGAATTCACCAAAGCATGTAGTCCAAGGGCCTGCCTGAATACTTTCAAATGGTACTGTTAAAGTTTTGTTCTCTTATTATCTTGATAGGTAATTGCAGAATGAAAAAATGTGCTTCAATTTGTACAGTGTGTATTCATATTTTTTTATTATGACACTTCTTACCTGTCGAGTGGGCTGCCAATAGTGTAAGTAAGGAGGGGCTGGCCAAAGTTAAACACATTATTTATGCATTCAGGTCTCATGGAAGTGGAGAGGGTTACCTGTCCAAAACATCCCCTCCCCCTATAATTTTTACAATAGCCCATCAGAGAGGGTGAGGAATCTGATAAGTGTACTTTATATATTTGTCTTTAAATACTCCTTCAAGTAAATGTTATACTGATGTTGGCCAAGAATGTTTGTGTTTAATCTGCTTGCAATGTTTATGTGCAAAACTAAATTACTAAATTTTTTTTTCTATTTTGGCTCTACAGTTTCCTTCAAGGCCACAGGAATGGCAGACTGTGGCATCCCAGTTTGCCCAGCTGTGGGACTTTCCCAACTGCGGAGGGGCAATAGATGGGAAACACGTCCACATTGTACCACCCCCCCAACTCGGGGTCATACTATTATAATTACAAGGGGTTTAATAGTATAATGTTGTTGGCGGTGGTGTCGGCGACTTACAAATTTCTGTATGTGGACGTGATGAAAAATGTCCGATGGAGCCTACACAATTTCCGACAACAAGCTCCCATCGAACATTTTCCGTCAGGAAAATCCGACCGTGTGTACGGGGCATAAAAGTTCCCAATGTTGTATATAGGGATCAGATTTGAGTTTGGGATGAGATAGTGTCTGTCTTGAACTCTATTTGCTTGCAGTTAAGGAAAAATCAGAAATACTGAGTTTATCCTCCTCTGAGGAAACCCAAATTACTAATAATGCATTTCCTTCATTGTGGGCTGTAGTCAGGTTTAATAGTGTTACCAAGAAAGAGGGGTGAAAATGTGCAAGTCCATCCCTACAAAAGTCAGTTCTTTCATCAGCCTTTTGATGGTTTGTGTTGGAATTGGAGTACATGGTGACAGCTGTAAAAGCTATGCATGATATATACTGTAAATAGCACTGCTACATTATAGTGAAATGTTGTGTGGGTTACAAAGAGTGGAATGCCCCCCCCCCCCATATTAATTGTGCTGTACAGTACTCTAGTGATGTGAATAGCATAGCACCAGGTTACATAATAGTGTGTACCACCCACAGTACATAGAACCAACAGTCCTTTTTAGGGTTGCCTTTTTGTGTGTGTCAACAGGAACTTCTGTTGCCCCCCCCCCCTCTTGATTATTTTTAGGTGTTTAATTCTTTTTTTTTAATTTCCTTATTTTTTTAGGTTTTTGTCATAAAAAAAAAACATAGCGTTAAGAGTTGGCATTTGGGAGATAATGTGTTTAAGTTATCATTTTAAATTTTATTTCTGTATAATTTTGATGGGTTTTTAAGTTAATGTTTGATAGATAGCATCTTGAATGTGTTGTTGACTCATGCAAAGCTGCTCTTTGTTAGCAGTACATCAATGCATACTTTTGCAGTCTAGTTTACTGAACATAGTTACTACATTGTGAAGTGCACCAAAGCACCACATCCTCAATTCCTCTATTGCCATAGCTGCCTAATCATGTCTTGAAGGCCTAACAGAGAGGCAGAGGATCTTTACATGTACTGTCAAGTGCAGGATATTGTTGGGGCTGCTTGCAGAGGATTGAAGGGATGGTACTGCTCCATGGGGGCAGGCCAAGGGTATACATGGGTTTTCTCCACAGAGCTCAGCATTTTGGGCCTTCTTTCACACACCTGCTACAGACAGCACCATAGTTGTTTGCAGCCTCCTGCTGCAGCATATCAAGCGTGATAAATATACTAGTCATTTGGGTCCACATGCACATGAGTTGTCATCACAAAGCTTGGTGGGAGCAGATCATGAATGACACCAGTCAGCAACATAAAGCCTGCACTGTAAGCATCTGCTGCAACATTTGTAACCTCAAGTGATAGGGATGGAAGTGGGACCATGAAGAGTAGGACAAAGCACAGGCTTCAAATCACTGTAAGTCTCCTAACCCCACTCCACCATCTCCAGCTGTATCATTGACCAGGCATGACTCTTTCCCAGCTTCTGGAATGTAAAAATATTCCCCCAGTTACCCTCCGTAATGTACCTGATAGGAGACTGGAATGACAAGGGCAGCCTCTCTCGTATCCTGCACAAGCACCCCCAAAAATGAGACAGAGGGTGCGAAGGGATGGAAGGAACATGGATTCCAGATGATGTTGTTTAAAAAACTCCAAACTGGAGATGGCAGGACAATACATTGGAACATGCAAGCAGCTGTTTCAGATGGGGTGTCAGAACTCTGGCTTGTTTAAAAGTTGAGGATGGCAGACCTCACTGATGATGCTAGTAGACATATAGCAGGATTATGGATGGAAGTAGACAGCTGCCTCAGCACATAGGGCAAGCAGGCATTTAACAAGGGTGTGGAGCAGAATCAGAAGCAGAATCAAAGTCACAGATCAAGCCAAGGTCAATAGCGAGTGGGCAGTGCAGTATCAAATCAGAAGCTGGATCAAGGTTAGTAGTGAAGCCAAAGTCAGAAACAAGTTAAATATAGCGCAGGATCCAAAATCAGGTCAGGAGGAATCTGGGTCGATAACAGGAAACAAGTCAGGAAGCAAGGAACAGGCTGAAGACCAGTCAGCACTGACACAGCATCCCTTCATGAAACTGCTTGACACCAATGCTGACTCTGAGCATGCACACATCCACATATACATAATGATGCACATGCCCCTGGAATTCCCTGATACCCCCTTCCTCATGTCCAGTGCCTCAGTGCCATATTGGGTAAATTGTTGGCTATGTAGCTGCTCTAATTCCAGCTTGTCTGCCCCTTCCATGACTTTGCAGCTTGCACCAAGCCACTATATTTTACCCAGAAGGCAAGCCTTGCTTTCCACCAGTAAGGTTATGTTCATGGACAAAACAGTCAAAGGCAGGATCCACATATACACAGACACAAGATCGCGCAAGCATGGTCAGGGATGTTACATCTCTTTTACAGTGTACTGGGTCAATTTTCTGGCAGCTGAAAAGGTCAGAGGATGAGGCATACCAGCTGGTGGTTCCTACCCATGTCCTGCAACTCGCTGATGGTGACAACTTAGTGATCTCTACCCTTTATCATCATTGACCTCATCTAGTAAATAATCAGAACCACCAGTCCACCCAAGTGCCCAAGAGCCTATGCATCAGTCCAATAACATTTAAATCAAGAAATATCCTATACTATCATTTTAAATCAGTAGAAAATTGTTTCTGTAGATCAATACGTATGTTCAAAGAGTGAACTGTTAATCACAAGCGGATAGCTGCTACTGCAACCATCAGCTTGTGCTCTGCTTGTTCAGCCGCTTCCTGGCTTGAAAGTAAAAGTGATGAGGCAGCTGTATAGCCACCGATCACTTTCACAGAGCGATCGGTGTAGTGCCCCCCCGCCATGGTTCGGGGGCACTCCCACTTATACTGAAAGCCCAGAACCACAACTGCTGGCTTCAGGATAGAGAGAGGTGTGAGAGCGAGGCATAGGCCTCAATTTCACTTGTAAACAAAACAATCAGTAGCGATGATTATTTAATCACTTTGGTTTCAGATCCACAATTTGCTGGCTGGTACAGCCAGGGGACACATCTAACCAAGCAGATCTGTGAAAAGGGAAGGGGAGACATTGGGGTCTATTAGACCGCTAATATTTCCAAAAAGAGTACCTGTCACCAGTCCAATGCTATTACATGGGGGTTTATTAACCCTTTGTGATAGCAATTAAGTAAAAATAAATATATAAATAAAATAAAAACATTTAAAAAAATAAAATTATAATTAAAATATATTAAAAAAATTGCCTTAACCCCTGTTCCCCCCGCACAACACAAACGTAAACACACTCCAGGGTGTGCACACAGCGATTGCACCACACGTGTGATGTATTGCCTCGAATGTCCGAGTGAGAGCAATAATTCAAGCACAAGAGCTCCTGGTTAACTCTAAACTGATGAGCTATAAAGGATTTTAAAGTGTCACCTATGGAAATTTTTGGGTAATGTAGTTATCACAGGCACACACAAGTTTTAGACTTCGCATGTTTAGTAGTTTAGTATCAATTTACTCAACACAACCTCTTCTTTCCTTATCTTTTATATTTTACCAAAAATAGCTATTATATTGTGTGTGTTTGCAGTAAAATTTATTTTATTATATTTTTTCCTGAAAATTTGTGTTTATTAAACAAGTGACATATCATGTGACATAAACATTTGTGGCTATCATCTTTTTATTCTACAGGGCCTCTGCTTTCAGAAAATAGGGTTTTAAATCATTTTATTGCCAAAAAATTAAGATTTTTGCTTGCGTGCAAAAATGAAAATAATTGCTAATTGGTAATCTCCTTCTAAGAAAGTTAAGGGGTTAGCTTTTGGGAAAGGGGGTCCTTTTGGAGAGTTTTCATCTTCTGCAAAGAAAGTTCAGTGAAAAAATCTACCAGCACTGGCATTTATTTTGATACTACAATTTATAATTGGTTTCTATGAGTTACTGTACTTAACACCTTGCTTGCTCCCTTGTAAAGTAAGCCTGGAAGTTTTATGGTGCATACCACATGTGCAACACAGGGGGTCTGTATGTTTTTTCAGCTTTCTCAACTCTTGATTCTAGAGGAAAATGGTGTTTAAACCATTGATTTACTTCTGCTCAAGTTATTTCTGTAAAAAGAAGAAAAATTAAGTTTCCTAGCTCACTCTGTATACTTGTAAAAGCAAAAAAAAAATATTTAAGAGACTCTACTTATTTGAAAATGTGAAAAATGCCTTTGTAATAATTTAGCACTAAATGTTCAAAGTAAAATTATAGGTGAAACTACAGTATCAAGTGTTGTAAAGGTAAAAACACATGCTGTTATTGTTGCATACAAAGCTGGGGAAAGGTGTTTGACAGATTTAAACTGTAATAAACTCATCTAGCCTAACCAAGCAGCAGTAAAAGTAACCTAAGTGTCAAATAACTCAGCATGGAAGAATTTTTTTTCCTTCTTTGGCTCTTGATCGATTTTTTAGGAGAGGAATTAAATAAAGTACATTGCACATAGGCAAACTAACAATTTTATGTTTACTTTGCAATAAACAACCTTCTGATTCTGCATGGAACCAATCTGTTGGCTCCTTCATTGCACCATGGGTGTCCATGAGAATTGACAATGCAACACAAATGATGAGGATAGCAGGGGGTTAAGTTGGTCCCCTGTTGTCATTTACAAGAGGGAATGTTATCAACACACAAATTAACTTTTCTCTTTAAGATTAGCTATCTTTTACAAATGGCATGCATTTCAAGAAGGAAAACCTGTTCTCTTCCCCCTTTCTTTTTAAATGCATGCAGGAGAGTCATCAGAATTTTAACAGGAGTTTGACCTGGCTGATCTGCACAGATACTACTCATCAACAGCTGTCACTAAGACCCCATAAATTTCATGTCATCAAGCCGTGCGCATATTGTGTGCTGAGGCTCTCAACAATGCATAATGATGTCTATCAAAGCAAAGAACATTTGCCGAGTAAAAGAAATCTACAGTGGTGAATGGTGGCTGGCTCTAGCCATCCATCCTTTTGCTGTCAGTCACGTGGTGGTAAATCAAACTCAGGGAGTAGTTGTGACATTATGGGTGTGGAAGATCAAGGGAAAGAATAATGTGTTGTGAATGATTTGTATGGCAAAATACAACCATACAGGTTATTATGCTGGTCTATACTTAGGCAGTATCTGTACTATAAAGCAGCAGTTGAATACAAAGTTTGAAACAGGGACATAAATGAATTTCCTCTTTAGATGATGGATAATTTGCATTATTATTTTTTGTATGTATTTTATTTGGTGATTAATCAGTAATATGACCACCTTCTATTTCACGAAGGCAATAATGTGGTTGAGAATATTTGAAAACTTTTAGATTCCTTTTTGTCCATCACACCACAACTTCTGCTTTAGCAAGGCAATGGTGAGCTTGCAAAAAATGGTTTGTATCTGGTACATAAGAATTGTATATACTAGTTGCCTTTGTTTATAAAAGATAGGAACCTTGAATGCAATTATCAGTAGGTATGTCAGCCTGAAAAGAATAAAACTGTTGGTATTTAACCAGTTATTTTGATGTAGATTTAACCACTTGCTGACCACAATACGTATATATCCGTTGCAGTTTACAAGTGGTTTATTGGAGTTATGGCTAAAGCTATCAGCCATAACTCCGGGATCTTTTATTGAAGCCGGCCACTGGCTTTCTCATGAAAGTGATCAGAGCGGCACGTGGCGGGAGGCAGATTGTCTAGATCTGACTAGATCTGACTAGATCTGACTGAGACTAGTTCATCTCTGATTGCCTCTCTCTGGAATGTTTTCATTCCTTATAACAGGAATAAAAGTGATAAAAAAAAATTAAACGGACAGTGTAAAAATAAAAATAAAATAAACAAGAAAAAAAAGTAAAGCGCCCCATCCCTCCATGCTCGCATGCAAAAGTGAATGCATACAAATGTCCCACATGCATTTGTAAATGGTGTTCGCACCACACATGTGAGGTATCACCGCCAACGTTAATGCAAGAGCTATAACTATAGCTCTAGAAGTACAGTAGTTTGTTGCCATTCCATGAACGTGCACAATTTTAAAGCGTGACATGTTAAATATCTATTTACTCGGCATAACATTGTCTTTCATATTATACAAAAAAATTCAGGTATACATTGTCTTTTGTTTTTTTAGTTCATTAACCACTTCAATACAGGGCACTTATACACCTTCCTGCCCAGACCAATTTTCACTTTTCAGTGCTGTCGCAGTTTGAATGACAATTGCGCGGTCATGCTACACTGTACCCAAACTAAATTTGTATAATTTTGTTCCCACAAATAGAGCTTTCTTTTGGTGGTATTTGATCACCTTTGCAGTTTTTATTTTTTGCTAAACAAATAAAAAAAGACCAAAAATTTTGAAAAAAATAAAAGTTTTGCTTTTGTTTCTGTTAAAAATGTTTGTAAATAAGTAAGTTTTCTCTTTCACTGATAGGCACTGATAAGGCAGCACTGACAGGCACTCATAAGGCGGCACCAATGAGGTGGCACCAATGGGCGGGCACTGACAGGCACTGATGATGGGCACTGAGATGCGGCACTGATAGGCACTGGTAGGTGGCACTGATGGGTGGCACTGACATACAGCACTAATGGTCATTGATAGGCGGCACTGATGGGCACTCATGGGTGGCACTGATTGGCACTGATAGGCGACATTGGGCACTGAAAGGCTGCAAAGATGGGTTCTTATGGGTGGCACTGATAGACGGCACTGCTGGGCACTGATGGGCGCTGATAGGTGGCACTGATAGGCTCTGATACGTGGCACTAATCCACGGCACTGATATGAGGCACTGATAGGCATCCCTGGTGGCACTGGCAGTGGAGGGCATTGTGAGTGGGCACTGATTGGCAGCTGCCTGGGCATTGATTGGCAGCTGCCTGGGCACAGATTAGTATTTCCCTGGGGTCTAGGGGGCATACCTGGTGGTCCAGTGTGGATGGGCATCCTGGTAGTCCTGGGCGGCTTACCTGGTGGTCCTGGGTGGGATCCGAGGGGGGCTGTGCTGATAAACAATCAGCACAGACCCCCCCTGTCAGTAGAGCAGCCGATCGGCTCTCCTCGCGTCTGTCAGACGCGAGTAGAGGAAAAGCCGATCACCGGCTCTTCCTATTTACATTGTGATCAGCCATGATTGGACACGGCTGATCACGTGGTAAAGAGTCTCCGTCAGAGGCTCTTTACCTAGATCGGAGTTGCGGTGTGTCAGACTGACGCACCGCAACAACAAGCGCAGCGGCTTAATATCCTGATCAATTCATATGACGTCCAGTCAGGATATTGAAACCACTTTGCCACCATCATTTTGCTATATGGCGGGCGGCAAGTGGTTACATTTATTTTTTTTTTCAAAAAAATTGCATTTGAAAAACCGCTGCGCAAATACCATGGGACATAACAAATTCTAATTATCACCATTTCATTCCCTAGGGTCTCTGCTAAAATATATATACATATACATATATATATATATATATATATGTATATATATATATATATATATATAATGTTTGGGGGTTATAAGTAATTTTCTACCAAAAAATACTGTAAACAAAAAGTGCCATAAAAAGGCTTGGTCTTCAAAAGAAAAGAAATGCACGCAAACCAAAAAATATTTAGATAGGGAAAGAGATAATTGTAAGCTCAATACATATAAGTGACTGGCAAAGCAGATATTTCATATATCATATTTTTGTGGGCCACAATAAATATAGGTTACTACTAGGGATGAGCCGAACACCCCCCGGTTCGGTTCGCACCAGAACCTGCGAACGGACTGAAAATTTGCACGAACGTTAGGACCCCATTGACGTCTATGGGACTCGAACGTTCAAAATCAAATTCTCATTTTAAAGGCTAATTTGCATGGTATTGTCCTAAAAAGGATTTGGGGACCCGGGTCCTGCCCCAGGGGACATGTATTAATGCAAAAAAAACGTTTAAAAACTGACTTTTTTTTGGGAGCAGTGATTTTAATGATGCTTAAAGTAAAAAAAAAAAAAAGTGAAATATTCCTTTAAATATCGTACCTGGGGGATGTCTATAGTATGCCCGTAAAGTGGCGCGTGTTTCCTGTGCTTGGAACAGCCCCTGCACAAAATGTCATTTTTGAAGGAAAAAAAGTCATTTAAAACTGCTTGCGGCTTTAATGTAATGTCGGGTCCTGGCAATATGGATGAAAATCAGTGAGACAAACGGCATGGGTACCCCCCCAGTCCATTACCAGGCCCTTTGGGTCTTGTATGGATATTAAGGGATACCCCGCACCCAAATTAAAAAAAGGAAAGGTGTGGGGCCACCAGGCCCTATATACTCTGAACAGCAGTATACAGGCGGTGCAAACAAGCCAGGGACTGTAGGTTTTGTTGTTAAGTAGAATCTGTTTGTAATTTTGAAATGGTACATTTTTAACGTGTTTAGCTCCAGCCAAAAAATCTTTTTTAAGCTTTTTGGAAAACATAGGGAAGGGTGACATTTGTTTTGCTGTCTGTGCTCCTCTTCAGAAGATTGAACCTCACTTTTTGTCCCAATGACAAATGTTTTTTGAAAATTTGGGGTTTTTTGTGAAACAAGGATTGGTGATAAAGCATCAGTGGAAAGCTGAAATGTTTTTCCCATATTAAATCTTACAGGAGAGAATTTCCCTTCCTAGGGGTAGATTTCATCTCACTTCCTGTTGTCTCCTTCCGTTTGCAAGTAAGAGTCATTTGTAAGTTGGATGTTTGAAAGTAGGGGCCTGCCCTATATACTCAGCAGAAATTTGGGCCTTAGGTGTTGTTTTGGCCACAACACTGTAAGCCCTCACAGGGCCCTGCTGTGAAATATTAGATCAAGAATTGTAATTACATGCCCCTGTTGAACACGGGCAGAAAAATTGGGCCTTTGGTGGTGCTGGTGCCACCACACTGTAAGTCCTCACTCGCTCTTGGTGGGCGCAGAAATGGGCCCTGCTGTGAAATATTAGATCAAGAATTGTAATTACATGCCCCTGTTAAAAAGGGGCTGAAAAATTGTGTCTTAGGCACTGG
The DNA here is from genome assembly GCA_037952925.1 of Lithobates clamitans. NCBI lineage: Eukaryota > Metazoa > Chordata > Amphibia > Anura > Ranidae > Lithobates > Lithobates clamitans. The sequence continues at coordinate 1,184,406 of JBBGZY010000624.1, forward strand.
TGCTGGTGCCACAACACTGCAACTCCTCACAGAAACTCTAGTTGGAACGCAGGAACGAGCCCTGCTGCAAAGTATTGCATCAAAAATTGTAATTACACGCCCATGTTAAACAGGGGCTGAAAAATTGGGCCTTAGGCACTGGTGGCGGCGCCCAGAACCAAAAATGTTCTTACAAGCTATCAGCGTGATCATTGAGGAGGAAGAGAATAATTACTCAGGATAGTCACTCAGCATCAACATAGGCAGTCTTTGAAGGGATCTGAGATTTCAAAAAAAATTATTCGGTTACATCAGCATCAGGTACTTAGTAGCTGGTGGTGATCCAAGACTGATTCATTTTTATGAAGGTCAGTCGATCGACCGAGTCGGTGGACAGACGCAACCTGTGATCGGTTACAAAGCCTCCAGCAGCACTGAATGTGCGTTCTGAAAGAACGCTGGATGAAGGACAGGCCAGTAGCTTAATTGCATACTGTGCAAGCTCTGGCCAGTGATCCATCCTCAAGACCCAGTAACCCAGAGGATTTTCGGTGGGAAAGGTGTCCAAGTCAGATCTTGCCCCTAGGTATTCCTGCACCATGTAAAACAGACGCTGGCGATGGTTGCTGGAACCAATCATACCTTGGGACTGCGGACTAAAAAATTGTCTAAACACATCGGTCAGACGGCCACCTTCTCCACCGCTCCTTCTTTGATTGACCAAAGCCTCAGCAACATGTTGTCCAGAAACAGGCGTTTGTAACCTCCCAGTCTCTGGGAACGCGTTGCACAGACCTTTCTGCAAGGCCTCTGCTCCCTCTGCGACGGCAAGATAAGGTCCGCAACCTTACCCTTGTAACGTGGATCAAGGAGGGTTGCCAGCCAGTATTGGTCCTTCTCCTTGATACCACGAATACGAGGATCCTTACGCAGGCTTTGCAGGATCAGGGAGGCCATGCAGCGTAGGTTTGCTGAGGCATTCGGTCCGGAGTCCTCTGGGTCACTAAGGATGACATGGTCTGCAGCCACCTCCTCCCAGCCACGTACAAGTCCATGTGTTTCTTGGGACTGATCCCTTAAAGACTGCTGCTGATGCTGAGTGCCAGGCTCCACCTCCATACTGACACAATCCTCCTCCTCCTCCTCCTCTTCCTGTGTGATCGGCGGGCATGCAGGAACCCTGTCTGGATAAAGGGGGCCTTGAGAGCTAAGGAAGTCCTCCTCTTCCTGCCTCTGTTCTGCCTCAAGTGCCCTGTCCATTATTCCACGCAGCGTGTGCTCCAACAGGTGGAGAAGGGGGACAGTGTCACTGATGCATGCACTGTCACTGCTCATCATCCTCATGGCCTCCTCAAATGGTGACAGGACAGTGCATGCATCCCTGATCATGGCCCACTGGCGTGGGAAAAAAAATCAAGCTCCCCTGACCCTGTCCTGGTGCCATAGTCGCACAGGTACTCATTGATGGCCCTCTGCTGCATGTGCAGCCGCTGCAGCATGGCCAACGTTGAGTTCCACCTGGTGGGCATGTCACAGATTAGGCGGTTCTTGGGCAGGTTAAACTCCTTTTGGAGGTCCGCCATCCGAGCACTGGCATTATATGACCGGCGGAAATGCACACAGACTTTCCTGGCCTGCCTCAGGACATCCTGTAAGCCCGGGTACCTGCCCAAGAACCGCTGCACCACCAAGTTAAGGACATGAGCCAAACAGGGCACATGGGTCATTTGTCCCTGTCGAAGGGCAGAGAGGAGGTTGGTGCTATTGTCGCAAACCACCATTCCTGCCTTAAGTTGGCGTGGCGTCAACCACCTCTGAACCTGTCCCTGCAGAGCTGACAGAACCTCTGCCCCAGAGTGGCTCCTGTCCCCTAAGCACACCAGCTCAAGCACCGCATGGCATCTTTTGGCCTGCGTACTTGCGTAGCCCCTTGAATGCCTACGGAGCACCGCTGGTTTCCGAGGACAAAGCACAGGAAGAGGCCATGGAGGAAGAAGAAGAGGAGGGGGTGGAGGAGAGAGGTGTGTCACAATCATTAGTAGTGGCATTTTGGAGGTGTTGTGGCGGAACAACCTCCAACGCTACTGCACCTTGTCCTGCATCCTTCCCAGCTGCCAGCAGAGTCACCCAATGCACGGTGAAACTTGGGTAACGTCCCTGTCTATGCCTGCTTGACCATGAGTCAGCGGTAATATGCACCTTACCGCTGACCGCCCTGTCCAGCGAGGCATGGACATTGCCTTCCACATGCCGGTAGAGAGCCGGAATTGCCTTCCGTGAGAAAAAGTGACGTTTGGGTACCTGCCACTGAGGAACCGCACATTCCACAAACTCACGGAAGGAGGCAGAGTCTACCAACTGAAAAGGCAGCAGTTGAAGTGCTAGCAATTTTGCCAAGCTAGCATTCAACCGCTGGGCATGTGGATGGCTGGGAGTGAACTTCTTTTGGTGGTGCAGCAGCTGGGGCAGGGAAATTTGCCTGGTACAATCTGACGTCGGTGTACCGAAAGCAGATTGCCCACAAGTACTTGTCTGTGACACACCTACACCTTCATTCCTCTCAGTGCAGGTCTCAGAGAGGACTGAATGTATAGTGGGGTTGGAGATCTCAGCTGATGAGGAGCAAGGAGAGGTCCTCTTTGTTCTTTGGTGTGGGTCTTTTAGATACGCTTGCCAACGAACTGCAAAGCAGGTCAACATATGTCTGGTCAAGCATGTGGTGCCCAAGTGGGAGATGTTTTGGCCACACGAAATACGCTTGAGACATATGTTGCAAATAGCAGCGGTGCGATCTGATGCACTCGTCTCAAAAAAGGCCCACACCAAAGAACTTTTTTAATAATGCGCAGAGACTGCAGCGCCCTGCACATGTGGAGCTTTGGGGTGTGATGCAGTCAGTGTGCTGCCCTTAGGCTGGCCCCTGGAGGGCATCCTGCCTTGTTGGTGATGTGCCTCCTCCTCCTCTTCCTCTCTCCTATTAGGCACCCACGTTGAGTCAGTGACCTCATCATCCCCTCCCTCCTCATCACTGGAGCAAACCTGGCAGTGTGCTGCAGCAGGGGGAGCATGACTGCCAGATTGCTGTCCTTCTTTGGCACCCCCTCTGTCCGTGCTCACGTTACTGCCTTCATCTAGCTCAGTATCATCATCAGAGCCTTCCAAACGCTGGGCATCCTCCTGGAGCATGTACCCAACACTGTGGTCAAACAGTTCGAGACATGGTGGGGTTAGGGAAGGAGTCACTGATGACATTGAGCCAAGGGAAGAGGCCGCGTTGGCAGCTGCTTTGCCAGACAAAGTACCCTGAGCATGGGTGAGAGAGGATGAGGAGGATGAGGACGGATTGGTCATCCACTCGACCAAGTCTTCCGCATGTTGCGGCTCAACACGGCCAGCTGCCGAAAAAAAGGCCAAGCTTGTCCCACGGCCACGTGCTGATGAGGATGCACCGTCTCCACGACCAGCACTGTTGCCTCTAGACACAGAGCCTGCTTGCCCTCTTTTATTGGCTTGTGACTGTCTGCCTCTCCTTGTTGGCCTTCCAGACATACTCATGGCCTGTAGCTGCACTAAGCTGGGATATATATATATATATATATATGTGTATATATATATGTACTGATACTGCAGCTAGCAAAATCAACTGCCTGCCTGTAGTATGAGGACACCACCAACCTTCTACAGGTAGCTTTAGGTGAACACTGTGCAGAGCTCGCACTACACTAAGTTGTAGCTTATTTAGCTGCCTGCGGTAGTGATAGGATCAGGAAAACACCACCAACCTTCTACAGGTAGCTTTAGGTGAACACTGTGCAAAGCTCGCCAAAAAAAAAACTTGTAGCTTATTTGGCTGCCTGCGGTAGTGATAGGATCAGGAAAACACCACCAACCTTCTACAGGTAGCTTTAGGTGAACACTGTGCAGAGCTTGTACTACCTAACTTGTAACTTATTTAGCTGCCTGCGGTAGTGATAGGATCGGGAAAACACCACCAACCTTCTACAGGTAGCTTTAGCTGAACACTGTGCAGAGCTCGCAAAAAAATAACTTGTATGTTTAGCAAAACACTGTGAGGAGGACGCACTACACTAACTTGTAGCTTTAGCTGAACACTGTGCAGAGGTCACACTAAACTAACTTGTAGCTTTAGCTAAAGACTGTGAGGAGGACGCACTACACTAACTTGTAGCTTTAGCTGAACACTGTGCAGAGGTCGCACTACACTAACTTGTAGTTTTCGCTGAACACTGTGAGGAGGACACACTACACCAACTTGTAGCTTTAGCTGAACACTGTGAGGAGGACGCACTACCCTAACTTGTAGCTTTAGCTGAACACTGTGCAGAGGTCACACTAAACTAACTTGTAGCTTTAGCTGAACACTGTGAGGAGGACACACTACACTAACTTGTAACTTTAGCTGAACACTGTGCAGAGGTCGCACTACACTAACTTGTAGTTTTAGCTGAACGCTGTGAGGAGGACGCACTACCCTAACTTGTAGCTTTAGCTGAACACTGTGCAGAGGTCACACTAAACTAACTTGTAGCTTTAGCTGAACACTGTGAGGAGGATGCACTACCCTAACTTGTAGCTTTAGCTGAACACTGTGCACTACACTAACTTGTAGTTTTAGCTGAACACTGTGCAGAGGTCACACTAAACTAACTTGTAGCTTTAACTGAACACTGTGAGGAGGACGCCCTACACTAACTGTAAATAGTCTAGCTGCCTGACTGTGGTACTAATAGGATCAAAAGAACACCAGCAATTTTCTTCAGGTAGCTGTAAATACTGTAACAAGACAAGCCTGCCTGTCAGTACGAAGATAACAGGAACGGATCTAGCAAAACTGAATACAGTGCATATATATATATATATATATATATATATATATATATATATACAACACCTGGGATGCATATATATATACACAATACACTGTAAGTGCAGCTAACTCACTGACTGTCCTGCCTAATCTAGCTAACTCAAATGAAATGACACTGTCTCTCTCTCTCTCTAAGCACGCCGGAACACACTACACAGGGCCGCCGTGCAGGCAGCCTTATATAGTGTGGGGTGTGTTCTAAACCCCCTGAGCCATAATTGGCCAAAGCCACCTTGGCTTTGGCCAATTACAGCTCTCTCTACCGACGGCGCTGTGATTGGCCAAGCATGCGGGTCATAGTGCATGCTTGGCCAATCATCAGCCAGCAATGCACTGCAATGCCGCAGTGAATTATGGGCTGTGACGCGCCACACGAATTTGACGCGAACGGCCCATATCGCTCGCAATTCGACGAACGATCGAACAGCTGATGTTTGAGTCAAACATGGGTTCGACTCGAACACGAAGCTCATCCCTAGTTACTACACTGTCTGAGTCTTGTCCATAGAGAGCTGCCCACTGGAAGGGCCTTAAACAGGAGCTCTATTATACAGTGCTAAATATTTAACAGCATCCATTTCCAGTTGTTTATAAAGTTTTAAAAAAAATTTCTGCTATCATAGACAGAGTGGGGAAAAATATTGCTATTGCCACCCTACCTGCTTATAATGAGAGTTAATTTCCTATAAAAAACCCCACATGTCAGGGGTTATAAAAGTTCAGCCAAGTTACTCGTATGTTTTTTAGATATTTACAAATTCGACATGCTTTCAGAGCACAATGCCCGACTGGTACCCCTCAACTAGACATTAACCCCTTCACGGAGGTGATAAGAAGCTCTGACCCCAAAAAACTGATTTCTGTTTTCCACAATATGTTGCTACTGCCTTCTTCCTCCAAGTCAGCATATGCATTGAAAGCTAGATGGGAGGAGGATATAGGAGCAACAGAGGATGAGGAATGGAGTGATGCTCTAGACACCTGCAAACTAGTATTTTCTAACTTTTTTGATCATATTACACAGATCTATATACTTCACCGATATTATCTTACTCCACTGAGAGTATATAGGTATAAACGTGACCAACCTGCTAACTGTATGATGTGCAACCAGGCAACGGGAACGTTTTATCACCTAATCTGGAGCTGCCCCAAGATCCACGGCTTCTGGACACAGATTGTACAGTTCCTCCATGACACCATGGGTTCTCCCCTTACCCTACACCCCAAGCCATGTCTTTTGAGAATATACCCAGATCCTGACATGGATATATTTACTAAAATATTTCTGACGGAAACACTCTTTTCTGCAAGAAATGTCATAGCAAAACAGTGGATGAGGGCCACCTCACCCGAGTTTAGTGCATGGTTAGCAGAAGTGAACAATAGCTTATTGTACAAAAAGCTTATCTACACGCATAGAGGCTGCCCATCCCAAAAACACCAAAATCTGGGATAGGTGGCTGCAAACTTGAGAAACCCTCAGTTGATAAGTTAACCTGTTCTCTGCCAGTGCCTTACACGTTAATCTTTTTTGTATCATACACAATTTTATTATTTCCATGTTATAAGTGTTAATATGTGTCTCACCATGTAGCGTGATGTTAATGGGATGTCTGACCAAAACAAATGTTTGTAAGATTGTCAATTACACCTGACATGTCCTACACAACTGTATTATCTGTAATTTTTTTGTTTTTGTTCTAATAAAGAACTGTTTAAAGTGAAAAAGTTCAGTCAAGTAGCTCAGAGTTCCCAAGCACTCATCATTGCTGCTTGGCTTTCTCTAAGCATCACAACCCACTACCAAACCCGTTTTTTTGAGAGTAGTTGAGGAAGAGCTGAGCAGGTTTAAGGGGATTTTAAACCATTAAAACAACTGATTTTCTAGGGTTCTGAGTAAGACGCCTTCACCAGTCAACAGCACGATTAATAAATTCTGAACTTCTAGCTATTAAAGCATACAACACCTTTCGTGGAAGATCTTAGTTCAAGGAAAAATAAGTAAATGACTCAAGTGTCATTTAATAAAAAATTAAACCATCCCTGCTTTAATGATGTTTCCCAAGGTAAAGTCTGTTGAACAAGTTGTTTTTTAAAGCCCAAAGTCAATAGTTTCCTTAAGATAATAGTAGCAACATTAGTGTTTTCTGTGCTCCAGCAGCATCTCAGGATAAAAGCATGAGCTTATTCATGCTGCACTGGTGGAAAAAAATGACAGCCTGCTTATAATATTGGATTCTTTTACATTTTGCAGTGGTAAGTAGGAAGATGCAAACTTGATTGCTAATAGCAGTTGCTGCAAACATTACTACACTCCTACCTTACTATAATTTTTTGCTGACTCTGGTTAGTAATAATGGTACAAATCCCTCACTGATTCCTGGCCTTCTCACTTTTGCTCAGTATTATTTTCTTAGCATAAATGTAATTTAGTGATTATACATGAGCAGATAAGGATGTTTTTTGTGAGAAGAAAAGAAAAGGTTCAGGAGCTCCCAGAGGATGTTACAAGGAGACAGAAAAACACAGTGAGAAATTATTTCATGAAAAATAGATTACAGGGCCATTAAGTAGTGGATGTGTATTGGTAATGTTTGGAGAATAACGATATCGATGGATATCTGTTAGTGTCACTTTATATATACAAATATATAAATATAATCAACACTGAGCATCCAGTTACAAAATTACATAGTTAGTCGGGTTAAAAAAAAGACACAAGTCCATCTAGTTCAGGGGTGTCAAACTGGCAGCCCTCCAGCTGTTGCAAAACTACCCATCATGCCTCTGCCTATGAGAGTCATGCTTGTAACTATTATCCTTGCAATGCCTCATGGGACTTGTAGTTTCGCAACAGCTGGAGGGCCACCAGTTTGAGACCCCTGATCTAGTTCAACCAATAAAAGAGAATAAAAAAATAATACAGTCTCATATACACGGTCCTATACCAGTAAATGAGTCATCAGAGAATACCCTGTGGGTTGAGGATACACGCTTGCGATACAGACTGGGGCAGTTCTAGCACCTTTATAAGAGTGGATTTGTACTTGTTTCTAATAAAGTGTTTTAGATGTTTTTTCACATACAATAGAATAACGTGTCAGCTTTTCACGCTTGCTGATCATTACTAGGGATGAGCCGAACACCCCCCGGTTCGGTTCGCACCAGAACCCGCGAACGGACCGCAAGTTCGCACGAACGTTAGAACCCCATTGACGTCTATGGGACTCGAACGTTCGAAATCAAAAGTGCTCATTTTAAAGGCTAATTTGCATGGTATTGTCCTAAAAAGGGTTTGGGGACCCGGGTCCTACCCCAGGGGACATGTATCAATGCAAAAAAAACTTTTAAAAACGGCCGTTTTTTCGGGAGCAGTGATTTTAATGATGCTTAAAGTAAAAAAAAAAAAGTGAAATATTCCTTTAAATATCGTACCTGGGGGGTGTCTATAGTATGCCTGTAAAGTGACGCGTGTTTCCCATGTTTAGAACAGTCCCTGCACCAAATGTCATTTTTAAAGGAAAAAATCTCATTTAAAACTGCTTGCGGGTTTAATGTCATGTCGGGTCATGGCAATATGGATGAAAATCAGTGAGACAAACGGCATGGGTACCCCCCAGTCCATTACCAGGCCCTTTGGGTCTTGTATGGATATTAAGGGGAACCCCGCACCCAAATTAAAATAAGGAAAGGTCCCTATATACTCTGAACAGCAGTATTCAGGCGGTGCAAACAAGACAGGGACTGTAGGTTTGTTGTTAAGTAGAATCTGTTTGTAATTTTGAACATTTTTAATGTGTTTAGCTCCAGCCAAAAAATCTTTTCTAAGCTTTTTGGAAAACATAGGGAAGGGTTATCACCCCTGTGACATTTGTTTTGCGTCTTTCCTCCTCTTCAGAAGATTTCACCTCACTTTTTTGTCCCAATGAAAAATGTTTTTGGAAAATTTGGGTTTTTTTGTGGAACAAGGATTGGAAAGCATCAGTGGAAAGGAGAAATTGTTTTCCCATATTAACTCTTACAGGAGAGAATTTCCCTTCCTTAGGGGTAGATTTCATCTCACTTCCTGTTGTCTCCTTCCGTTTGCAAGTAGGAGTCGTTTGTAAGTTAGATGTTTGAAAGTAGGGTCCTGCCCTATATACTCAGCAGAAATTTGGGCCTTAGGTGTTGCTGTGGCCAAAACACTGTAAGCCCTCACAGGGCCCTGCTGTGAAATATTAGATCAAGAATTGTAATTACATGCCCCTGTTGAACAGGAGCTGAAAAATTAGGCCTTAGGCACTGGTGCTGGTGCCACAACACTGCAACCCCTCACAGACACTCTAGTTGGAACGCAGGAACGAGCCCTGCTGCAAAGTATTGCATCAAAAATTGTAATTACACGCCCCTGTTAGACAGGGGCAGAAAAATTGGGTCTTAGGCACTGGTGCTGGTGCCACAACACTGCAACCCCTCACAGACACTCTAGTTGAAACGCAGGAACAAGCCCTGCTGCAAAGTATTGCATCAAAAATTGTAATTACACGCCCCTGTTAGACAGGGGCTGAAAAATTGGGTCTTAGGCACTGGTGCTGGTGCCACAACACTGCAACCCCTCACAGACACTCTAGTTGGAATGCAGGAACGAGCCCTGCTGCAAAGTATTACATCAAAAATTGTAATTACACGCCCCTGTTAAACAGGGGCTGAAAAATTGTGCCTTAGGCACTGGTGGTGGCGCCCAGAACCAAAAATGTTCTTACAAGCTATCAGCGTGATGATTGAGGAGGAAGAGGATAATTACTCAGGGATAGTCACTCAGCATCAGCATAGGCAGTCTTTGAAGGGATCTGAGATTTCAAAAAAAATTATTCGGTTACATCTGCATCAGGTGCTTGGTAGCTGGTGGTGATCCAAGACTGATTCATTTTTATGAAGGTCAGCCGATCGACCGAGTCGGTGGACAGACGCACCCTGTGATCGGTTACCACGCCTCCAGCAGCACTGAATGTGCGTTCCGAAAGAACGCTGGATGCAGGACAGGCCAGTAGCTCAATTGCATACTGTGCAAGCTCTGGCCAGTGATCCATCCTCAAGACCCAGTAACCCAGAGGATTTTCGGTGGGAAAGGTGTCCAAGTCTGATCTTGCCCCTAGGTATTCCTGCACCATGTAAAACAGACGCTGGCGATGGTTGCTGGAACCGATCATACCTTGGGGCTGCGGACCAAAAAATTGTCTGAACGCATCGGTCAGACGGCCACCTTCTCCACCGCTCCTTCTTTGACTGACCGAAGCCTCAGCAACACGTTGTCCAGAAACAGGAGTTTGTAACCTCCCAGTCTCTGGGAACGCGTTGCACAGACCTTTCTGCAAGGCCTCCCGAAGATGTTTCATCCTCTGCTCCCTCTGCGATGGCAAGATAAGGTCCGCAACCTTACCCTTGTAACGTGGATCAAGGAGGGTTGCCAGCCAGTATTGGTCCTTCTCCTTGATACCACGAATACGAGGATCCTTACGCAGGCTTTGCAGGATCAGGGAGGCCATGCAGCGTAGGTTTGCTGAGGCATTCGGTCCGGAGTCCTCTGGGTCACTAAGGACAACAACGTCCGCAGCCACCTCCTCCCAGCCACGTACAAGTCCATGTGTTCCTTGGGACTGATCCCTTAAAGACTGCTGATGCTGAGTGCCAGGCTCCACCTCCATACTGACACAATCTTCCTCCTCCTCCTCCTCCTCCTCCTCGTCCTCTTCCTGTGTGATCGGCGGGCACGCAGGAACACTGTCTGGATAAAGGGGGCCTTGAGAGCTAAGGAAGTCCTCCTCTTCCTGCCTCTGTTCTGCCTCAAGTGCCCTGTCCATTATTCCACGCAGCGTGTGCTCCAACAGGTGGACAAGGGGGACAGTGTCACTGATGCATGCACTGTCAGTGCTCACCATCCTCGTGGCCTCCTCGAATGGTGACAGGACAGTGCATGCATCCCTGATCATGGCCCACTGGCGTGGGGAAAAAAAACCAAGGTCCCCTGACCCTGTCCTGGTGCCATAGTCGCACAGGTACTCATTGATGGCCCTCTGCTGCGTGTGCAGCCGCTGCAGCATGGCCAACGTCGAGTTCCACCTGGTGGGCATGTCACAGATTAGGCGGTTCTTGGGCAGGTTAAACTCCTTTTGGAGGTCCGTCAGCCGAGCACTGGCATTATATGACCGGCGGAAATGCACACAGACTTTCCTGGCCTGCCTCAGGACATCCTGTAAGCCCGGGTACCTGCCCAAGAACCGCTGCACCACCAAGTTAAGGACGTGAGCCAAACAGGGCACATGGGTCAGTTGTCCCTGTCGGAGGGCAGAGAGGAGGTTGGTGCCATTGTCGCAAACCACCATTCCTGCCTTAAGTTGGCGTGGCGTCAACCACCTCTGAACCTGCCCCTGCAGAGCTGACAGAACCTCTGCCCCAGTGTGGCTCCTGTCCCCCAAGCACACCAGCTCAAGCACCGCATGGCATCTTTTGGCCTGCGTACTTGCGTAGCCCCTTGAACGCCTACGGAGCACCGCTGGTTCCGAGGAAGAGGCCATGGAGGAAGAAGAAGAGGAGGGGGTGGAGGAGAGAGGTGTGTCACAATCAGCATTTTGGAGGCGTGGTGGCGGAACAACCTCCAACACTACTGCACCTTGTCCTGCATCCTTCCCAGCTGCCAGCAGAGTCACCCAATGCGCCGTGAAACTTAAGTAACGTCCCTGTCCATGCCTGCTGGACCATGAGTCAGCGGTAATATGCACCTTACCGCTGACCGCCCTGTCCAGCGAGGCATGGACATTGCCTTCCACATGCCGGTAGAGAGCCGGAATCGCCTTCCGTGAGAAAAAGTGGCGTTTGGGTACCTGCCACTGAGGAACCGCACATTCCACAAACTCACGGAAGGGGGCAGAGTCTACCAACTGAAAAGGCAGCAGTTGAAGTGCTAGCAATTTTGCCAAGCTAGCATTCAACCGCTGGGCATGTGGATGGCTGGGAGCAAACTTCTTTCGGCGGTGCAGCAGCTGGGGCAGGGAAATTTGCCTGGTACAATCTGACGTCGGTGTACCAAAAGCAGATTGCCCATAAGTACTTGGCTGTGACACACCTAATTCTACACCTTCATTCCTCTCACTGCAGGTCGCAGAGAGGACTGAAGGTCTAGTGGGGTTGGAAATCTCAGCTGATGAGGAGCAAGGAGAGATCGTCTTTGTTCTTTGGTGTGGGTCTTTTAGATACGCTTGCCAACGAACTGCATGGCAGGTCAACATATGTCTGGTCAAGCATGTGGTACCCAAGCGGGAGATGTTTTGGCCACGCGAGATACGCTTGAGACATATATTGCAAATAGCAGCGGTGCGATCTGATGCACTCGTCTCAAAAAAGGCCCACACCAAAGAACTTTTTGAATAACGCGCAGAGACTGCAGCGCCCTGCACATGTGGAGCTTTGGTGTGTGATGCAGTCAATGTGCTGCCCTTAGGCTGGCCCCTGGAGGGCATCCTGCCTAGTTGGTGATGTGCCACCTCCTCCTCCTCCTCCTCCTCCTCCTCCTCCTCTCTCCTATCAGGCACCCACGTTGAGTCAGTGACCTCATCATCCCCTCCCTCCTCATCACTGGAGCAAACCTGGCAGTATGCTGCAGCAGGGGGAGCATGACTGCCAGATTGCTGTCCTTCTTGGGCACCCCCTCTGTCCGTGCTCATGTTACTGCCTTCATTGAGCTCAGTATCATCATCAGAGCCTTCCAAACGCTGGGCATCCTCCTGGAGCATGTACCCAACACTGTGGTCAAACAGTTCGAGGGAATCCTCATGAGGACATGGTGGAGCTAGGGAAGGAGTCACTGATGACATTGAGCTGAGGGAAGAGGCCGCTGCTTTGCCAGACAAAGCACCCTGGGCATGGGTGAGAGAGGATGAGGAGGATGAGGACGGCTTGGTCATCCACTCGACCAAGTCTTCCGCATGTTGCGGCTCAACACGGCCAGCTGCCGAAAAAAAGGCCAAGCGTGTCCCATGGCCACGTGCTGATGAGGATGCACCGTCTCCACGACCAGCACTAGACACAGAGCCTGCTTGCCCTCTCTTATTGGCTTGTGACTGTCTGCCTCTCCTTCTTGGCCTTCCAGACATACTAATGGCCTGTAGCTGCACTAAGCTGGGATAGAACACCTGTAATTTTCTTCAGGTAGCTTTATATACTGTAACCAGACAAGCCTGCCTGTCAGTAGGAAGATAACAGGAACGGATCTAGCTGAACACTGTGAGCAGGACGTACTGCACTAAATGTATATAGCAGGAACGGATCTAGCTGAACACTGTGAGCAGGACGCACTGCACTGAATGTAAATACCAGGAACGGATCTAGCTGAACACTGTGAGCAGGACGCACTGCACTGAATGTAAATAGCAGGAACGGATCTAGCTGAACACTGTGAGCAGGACGCACTGCACTGAATGTAAATAGCAGGAACGGATCTAGCTGAACACTGTGAGCAGGACGCACTGCACTGAATGTAAATAGCAGGAACGGATCTAGCTGAACACTGTGAGCAGGACGCACTGCACTGAATGTAAATAGCAGGAACGGATCTAGCTGAACACTGTGAGCAGGACGCACTGCACTGAATGTAAATAGCAGGAACGGATCTAGCTGAACACTGTGAGCAGGACGCACTGCACTGAATGTAAACAGCAGGAACGGATGTAGCTAAACACTGTGAGCAGGACGCACTGCACTGAATGTAAATAGCAGGAACGGATCTAGCTGAACACTGTGAGCAGGACGCACTGCACTGAATGTAAATAGCAGGAACGGATGTAGCTGAACACTGTGAGCAGGACGCACTGCACTAAATGTAAATACCAGGAACGGATCTAGCTGAACACTGTGAGCAGGACGCACTGCACTGAATGTAAATAGCAGGAACGGATCTAGCTGAACACTGTGAGCAGGACGCACTGCACTGAATGTAAATAGCAAGAACGGATCTAGCTGAACACTGTGAGCAGGACGCACTGCACTGAATGTAAATAGTCTAGCTGCCTGACCGTGGTACTAATAGGATCAAAAAGAACACCTGTAATTTTCTTAAGGTAGCTTTATATACTGTAACCAGACAAGCCTGCCTGTCAGTAGGAAGATAACAGGAACGGATCTAGCTGAACACTGTGAGCAGGACACACTGTACTAAATGTAAATAGTCTAGCTGCCTGACCGTGGTACTAATAGGATCAAAAAGAACACCTGTAATTTTCTTCAGGTAGCTTTATATACTGTAACCAGACAAGCCTGCCTGTCAGTAGGAAGATAACAGGAACGGATCTAGCTGAACACTGTGAGCAGGACACACTGTACTAAATGTAAATAGTCTAGCTGCCTGACCGTGGTACTAATAGGATCAAAAAGAACACCTGTAATTTTCTTAAGGTAGCTTTATATACTGTAACCAGACAAGCCTGCCTGTCAGTAGGAAGATAACAGGAACGGATCTAGCTGAACACTGTGAGCAGGACACACTGTACTAAATGTAAATAGTCTAGCTGCCTGACCTTGGTACTAATAGGATCAAAAAGAACACCTGTAATTTTCTTCAGGTAGCTTTATATACTGTAACCAGACAAGCCTGCCTGTCAGTAGGAAGATAACAGGAACGGATCTAGCTGAACACTGTGAGCAGGACGTACTGCACTAAATGTATATAGCAGGAACGGATCTAGCTGAACACTGTGAGCAGGACGCACTGCACTGAATGTAAATAGCAGGAACGGATCTAGCTGAACACTGTGAGCAGGACGCACTGCACTGAATGTAAATAGCAGGAACGGATCTAGCTGAACACTGTGAGCAGGACGCACTGCACTGAATGTAAATAGCAGGAACGGATCTAGCTGAACACTGTGAGCAGGACGCACTGCACTGAATGTAAATAGCAGGAACGGATCTAGCTGAACACTGTGAGCAGGACGCACTGCACTGAATGTAAATAGCAGGAACGGATCTAGCTGAACACTGTGAGCAGGACGCACTGCACTGAATGTAAATAGCAGGAACGGATCTAGCTGAACACTGTGAGCAGGACGCACTGCACTGAATGTAAACAGCAGGAACGGATGTAGCTAAACACTGTGAGCAGGACGCACTGCACTGAATGTAAATAGCAGGAACGGATCTAGCTGAACACTGTGAGCAGGACGCACTGCACTGAATGTAAATAGCAGGAACGGATGTAGCTGAACACTGTGAGCAGGACGCACTGCACTAAATGTAAATACCAGGAACGGATCTAGCTGAACACTGTGAGCAGGACGCACTGCACTGAATGTAAATAGCAGGAACGGATCTAGCTGAACACTGTGAGCAGGACGCACTGCACTGAATGTAAATAGCAGGAACGGATCTAGCTGAACACTGTGAGCAGCACGCACTGCACTGAATGTAAATAGCAGGAACGGATCTAGCTGAACACTGTGAGCAGGACGCACTGCACTGAATGTAAATAGCAGGAACGGATCTAGCTGAACACTGTGAGCAGGACGCACTGCACTGAATGTAAATAGCAGGAACGGATCTAGCTAAACACTGTGAGCAGGACGCACTGCACTGAATGTAAATAGCAGGAACGGATCTAGCTGAACACTGTGAGCAGGACGCACTGCACTGAATGTAAATAGCAGGAACGGATCTAGCTGAACACTGTGAGCAGGACACACTGCACTAAATGTAAATAGTCTAGATAGAAGATAACAGGAACGGATCTAGCTAAACTGAATACAGTGTATATATATATATGCAACACCTGGGATGCATATATATACACAATACACTGTAAGTGCAGCTAACTGACTGACTGTTCTGCCTAATCTATCTAACTCAAATCAAATGACACTGTCTCTCTCTCTCTCTATCTCTCAGCACACCGGAACACACACTACACAGGGCCGCCGTGCAGGCGGCCTTATATAGTGTGGGGTGTGTACTAAATCCCCTGAGCCATAATTGGCCAAAGCCACCCTGGCTTTGGCCAATTACAGCTCTCTCTACTGACGGCGCTGTGATTGGCCAAGCATGCGGGTCATAGTGCATGCTTGGCCAATCATCAGCCAGCAATGCACTGCGATGCCGCAGTGAATTATGGGCCGTGACGCGCCACACGAATTTGGCGCGAACGGCCCATATCGTTCGCAATTCGACGGACGGTCGAACAGCCGATGTTCGAGTCGAACATGGGTTCGACTCGCACACGAAGCTCATCCCTAATCATTACCAATTGGGAGGTAAATAACCCAATGTCAACAAAAAAATCAACTCATGCATGGGCTTTGTTATGGGCTTTACTGAGATGATAAAGTGGACCTTGCATCAAAATGCAAAAGTATAGTACCACAATTTAGTGGACAACTCCCCAATCCTTCCCGAATGTAAAGAAAGCAATAAAAAAAAATGGGATAAAAAATAAAAGATTACTTTACACCCTGGCTTTCAGTATCTTCACCTAGATGGCGCTAGTGGATGATCCCAAGCTCTTGATGTTATCCACTTGTTTCAGGCAATGATTTGGAAATTGATTAAAAAGCAGAGCTTAACAATGGCAGCCACCATATTTTACCAGTACAACATTCCCTTAAAGAGACTGTCATGTTGGAATGATTGTGGCTCTAAATGCCATTTACTTCATATCCTATGGGAGTTAGTGTCTTCAAAGCTTTAGGAACTCTGTATTCTTCCTTATCTACTCAGTTACTTGCATCATTATCACCCCATCTCCCCATCTGTCTATTCTCAACCTTACAATCAATAGCTTACCACTGCAATTTCAGAATATTATTACACATATTCTAATTGCAGCACATTTTACAAGTATTTCCAGTTGGAAAACAACCAATGCTCCTAATGTTTCTGAAGTAATTTATAGAGTACAATCACAATATATATATGAAAAGTATTTTGTGTACACTACCCAATCTAGTCAGACCTTTCAAGCCAAATGGAAGGTGTGGTCCCTTATGTTTCCTGAGGTTGTTCTTTTAGTGTAAGGCCGGCCATACATAGTTCGAATCTTGTCCAGTTCCTGTTGAACCATTTAGGGCAGGCTGATTGTACCAAGTTGATCGATCAACTTGGATACAACCAGCCTGCTGGATTATTTTGCGATTATCGCTAGTGGTTGCTATAGCCACTAGCAATAATCGCTGTCTTCCCCTGCCCTGGTTTCCCCTGCCCTCACAGCTCCCCCCCCGCTATGAGAAGACAATGGTCTGGCAGTAGGGATTCCCGCATCAACACTGTCTGTGTCAAGTGAATCAAAGAAATTCTTTCTGTGTATGGCTCACATAAGTGGTAAGATTTCTCAAGGTGCAGATTAGCAGCTGAATGCTTATATATGGTTGGTTATATAAAACTTCTTTACAATTTTTGGTTAAAAGAAATTACATCTGTCAAGCTAATACTATAAAAAGCAGGCAGATGTTAATCTTAAAGATGCTGGATTTTGTAACATTATTCCTGTTTCCTCTATATTTTCTTTATGTATGATAATGGTAAATTTTACATGTCTGCGTCTAAGCTTTAACAAAAACTATTTGAAAGAAAGAGACCCTGTTTTTTTGCATATGCAGAGCAAAGTAACAGTCTCTCTACTAATGGCATCCCCTGATCATCTCCCCCCCCCCCATATAGTTCCTTTACCTGTATTTGTCTGCATCTTTTTGCTCCACCATAGTTTGTGCTGAAATAGCTTGTGTTGGTGACCCAGGGGAGCAGTCACTTTAATCCCCCTACTCATTTGACAATTCATAGGTTTAGCAATTGATTGTTAGGCCCAGGTGCAATAACAGGGGGTCAGATCTTAAGCTCCCCATACCTAAAAGTGCTAGGTGCAGGGAGCAGAGCACAAGTAAGGAAGTATGTCAAGGTCAGTAATTGTTCTGTGCAGAGACTCTGAGACATTGACCTGCAAGAGAAACACGAATAATGTGTATAAAGTAAGTGCACATAAATAAAGTTAATAAAAAGATCATTGATATCAATATAAAAAGTTTTGCTTGCAATTGGAACACAGATGAATTACTGGATAATGGCAGATTTTTATCATGCACGCTTAATCACAATAACCATGTTTGCATACCATGGACAGACTAAGGTTTGAATATCTCTTCTATCTTCTAAAGACAGCTATTTTTTAAATTATAAGCACTTACCAACAATAATTGTCTTTTTTAATGGCTAGCTAAAGTTGTACTAAATAAACAAGGGGTTACACATCAGTGTCTTGACATTTTTATTTTCTGTCTAGAACACACTGTCCAAATGTTTCTGGTACATATTCATTAGCTATTGTTAATGGAAATCCTGTAATGTTTAAGAAAATCTATATTTCAACACAACTGGGTTCTTTTTACATTTTACAATGAACAGAGGGAACAGATTTAGCAGTTTTTGTGGTTTCAAGCTTTGAGAGGAAATTGAAGGGGAAGGCTTGTCTCCCCTTATAAAGTAGGGAGAGGTCATGCTCATAAGTGGGGAGATTGGAAGTACTTAACTTTTAGCTACTACAGAAGCTGGTTGAGGTCTTCTATAAGAGCCTTTGAAGGTTTATATTACAGAGAGAGGTTAATTTTAAGGCTGCAACATTTCTACTTTTTCTTTCCAGGTTCATCGACAAGAAAAGATTTTCAGCGTCAATTGATCTTTTTTGCCAACTATTTTCTTCCATTTTCTTACATTTTGTATGTTTTTTTTTAAAGTGCAGAAAAAGTCATTTTTAAACTTTACAAATCGTATTTGACAAACTTTTCAAAAGGCAAAACACCATATTTTAAAACCTTAACAATAATTGTTTTCTGAAGGTTAACAAATAGACATGAAAATGAAATATCATATAATTAATTTATGAGCCAGGCACTGATATACTACTGTATAAGTTATCAGTCTTGGCCATCCATGCTTGTAAGGAAATCTGGGGGGGCCAGATTTTTGACAACCCAACGAAGAGATAAAAGGCATCATAGACAACTAAAGACAAATAGTGATGCATTTTCTTCCCTGCCTTTTCCGTATAGTGTATACCAGCTGGCCTTTGGAACCATCTCCCCCCCCCCCCCCCCCCAAACAGATTGTTGGCAGATTGAGACATAAAATTGAAGATCTGTTTCTATTTTCAACCCATTTTTGGAAGCTTTTTTATAGTACAGAGATTGGAATATGATGTCGTGTTAAACAGGCTTCATTTCACTAGTACAAGTTGTATATTAGTATTCACAGGCATAGATATCCTTAGTTCAATGCTATTCAGAGAAATCTGTATATATCAGAATCAGGGCTGGATCTAGCCTGTCTGATCTGGGGGTGCAATTAAAAAGTCAAATTAAACCAAAATTGATGACACATTGCTATGGACAACTTCAATATATCTCTTTTGATCAAAATTGTACAAATTACACAAATACTCCATACTAATAACTTGGGATTGGACTTGACTTTCAACGAGAAATTAGAGTGGACAGTTCTAAAGTTCCTCATGCTCAGTGCATACAGTGCATATGACATATGTGTTTGGGCACAGATCTTTTACAAGGGACAAGTACCAATCAATAAGCTGTTGATCAGGCTGAATGTAAATTTTTTTTGAGTAATTCTTGTCAAGGCTCATTCAAACTGATGCATTGCAATAACACATTGAGGGCAGTGTGCTGCATTTATTTTGAATGTCACCCAAAAATTATATATGCTGGCTGGGCTTCAATGTGAGGTGTGGTAAAAAAAAAATGTAGTTTCTCCTGCCTTGGAGTTAATTTAAAATTAATGGACTGCAGTAATGCAGTGTGGCACAATGTAGGATAAAGAGAATTGCAGCATATGCATTACTGCAATTCAGGATTATGTGAATAGGTCCTTCATTTCTGCAAAAGGAAAAGAGTAGTGTTTCAGCAAAGCTCCTTCTGTAACGTATACAAGATTACAGCCTTGGCACTGAAAATGTGAGCAATGTTGAAGGCAGTAAGAATTACAAGAGAAAGGTATGTCTTTCACATCTCTATGTGCGGTATATGTTCTTAACATCATTCAGTCAGTTAAAGCAGACCTTGCCTGATGCCCAGGAAAATTATTCCCCATTTGCCTATTACCTTTAATGCTCATTTTTCCAGGCTAAACATACTTACAAGCCCAGTGAATCCTGCATTGTGCTTTTCTCCCTCACTACTCTTCTGCAGTATATGTCCTGTTCTACACTGTCATCTTTGTTCCCTTTATCACCAGGAGCCAGCGGTCTCTTCCTAGTCATTTCAGCCAGCCCCCAGCCTGGTGATGTCGGCTGATGTCCAGGCTTCTAGTTGTATTTTTAAGGAGAATGGAACTAATTTCAGGTGAGCCTGTCCTCTGTTTCTGCATTGTTATATATATCTAACAGTTGGGAAATTCAGACAGTTCAGAGCTCATTCACCGTAACATGTGGCTATATATTATAGTCTCAAAAAAACTCTATAGTAACAGAGAGTCAAGCTAAGAAGCACTAAATTAGTAAGACAGCACAGAACACAGCTATTTGTGAATGCCCTCATAGACAGCATCCCTCTCAGTGATGTCCTTGGTGGTTCTGGTAACACAGGCAAACCCAAGGACAAAACACCACCCTACTGGAACTGGAGTACTCTGGTAGCATTTGGGCACCACAGTAGTTTGGTCTTTTGCAGAAGCTGCATGTTCTCGGGCCTCTGCCCGACTGCCCACACACTAGTTTTGACAATTTAGAGCCTCTCACGTGGCTGAAGATCACTTATCAAGCTACCCCTGTCTCAACAGGTGTGGCCTTTCTGACACCTGAGGGAAGGAATCAGAGGACCTTATCTTCCCTGGGTGTTTTCCATAAACCCAGGGACTTGTAGAAAAAGGAGTTAACCACTTCCCCATAGGTGAACATCATATGACATCCTTAGGGTTTCAATGGTTGTCCTGGGATGATGTCTATAGCTACAGGCATCATGCCAGTATGTTTTTTTTCAACAGCCAATGCCCTTTCACGGAGCCACTTGATTACTTCTACAGGCAGCTGCTGCCACCTCCTTTCCCAGGCTCTCCGGTCTGATCGGGAACCCAGGGACTGTTTTGACTTACAACATCCTATGGAGTGAATAGAAAGAAAGGAACTAACATTGTTTCTCCCTCTCTGTAAAGTCAGAGACCAGAGGCGGCAAGAATTTAACTACTTCCGGTTTCAGTTCTTTGTTTACTGGCCTGTTACAAACCAGTGAAGCAGCTGATCAGACCGATCTGTGCCTGACTGGCTGCATTGGGGACCAGAAGAGAGATCTGGGGTCTAATAGAACCCAGATCTCTCCATAAAGTTGAACTGTCATGGCCTATGCTATCATAAGGGATGTTGTTCATTCCTTGTCATAGCAATAAAGTTGGAAAAAAATAAAAGTACAGTGTAAAAAAAGTTTTAAATAAAAGAAAATGAAAAAAGCATACATAAGTCCTACAATCATATGTACGGTTATCGCACCACACATGTGAGGTATCATTGTGAATGCCAGAGTGGGAGCAATAATTCTAGCACCAGACCTCCTGCGTAATTTTAAACTGATAATCCGTAAATTCTTTTAAAGCGTCACCTATAGAGATTTTTAGGTACTGTAGTTTGGCACTGTTCCATGGGCGTATGCATTTTTTTTTTTTTTTGCTACATCAGCGAGGTATTTTTCTGGGAGTCATGTTTCAGTTCTTAAATTTCAAACTCGTCCCTTCACTTCATCACATCATAGTGGCAGTTTTTGTCTACATTTTTACAAAACAAATATATCACAGGGATACCCTTTTTACACTGAAGTGCCCTCTTTTATCACATCCTAGGGGCACCCCCCCTCCCACCACCTCCCAACCCCCCAGCCACCCCTCACCTATTTCACCCCCCTCTCCCACTCCTACTCTGCTCTCCTCTTGTCTTCCCCAATGTCCGCTAATCACACCCTAACCCGTTTTCACCATCTGGCAATGTCTAAATCCCTGAGCTAGATACCCCATACCTCGGCGGCTCTTAGTGAATCTTTAAACTCCACCCATTCCCTCCACTTCATCTCAAAGACCTCCATTTTCGTCCCTTCATTAAACCTGAGATATTCTAGGCTATGGATTTCATTGATTTTGTTAAACCAGTCTCTCATCGTGGGTCTTCCTTTCTTTTACCAGTACCTAGATATAAAGCTTTTAGCCGCGTTGGTAAGCTGTGGTAATAACGTTTTCAGGTATGTCTTTGTGGGCATTTCGCTCTTGTGGACATAAACATTCCCAAGGGTCATCCGGGATAGCAATATTGGTAATCTCTTTAATTATTCCCCTTACCTCCCCCCAAAATTTTTTAATTTCTGGGCAGTGCCACCAAATATGCATCATTGACCCTATTTCTTTACAACCCCTCCAGCATAATTGTGAAGTTTCCTTCTGGCATTTATGTACTCGGTCGGGGGTCATGTACATTCTAGCCAAGCACTTATAGTTCAACTCCAGTATTTTGCAGTTGACCGAGGTGGCATTAACCCTCCTTAGTATCTGCCACACTTCGGATCTTTAATCTTGCTTTCCAGCTCCTTCTCCTACTTCCTAATATATGGTGGGACGTCCGTGTTCCCCAACTCTAATAAAACTTTGTAAATCTTAGAGACCCCCCCTTTCTTTTTTTTTTCCATACATATTTTCTCCAGTGGGAGTAGGTTGTCTACCGATCTGATTGGCTGCGGGAGTGAGTCAATGAAATGGCTCAGTTGGTTGTACCGCCATGGGTCAATGACTAACAGATTTTCCCTATCTTTAAGTTCCTGAAATGTGCATATTTTATCCTGACACATTACATCCTTTAATTGGGCGTCTTCCTCCAGAATCCACTTTCCAAACCATTCCTCCTTCCCCGGTGCAAAGTATTCTGAATCCTTAAGTGGAATTAGGGGTGAATTAAAGCCCCAATGCTCCCTTTTGTGCAATGTATCCCAAACTTTAAGTGCGTGTCTTGTAATGTCCTGTGTTTCAGTACTACATTTTCTTAAGTGAGGTGGAATCCATACTATCTTATTCAACGTGGTTTCACTAATTTTAATTTCCATTTTTACCCATTGTTTTTCTTTATTATTTTTAACCCAATCTATTACTCGTGCCAAGGCAATTGCCTCATAGTACTTGCGAATGTCTGGTGCTCCCCACCCTCCCATGCCCTTATCTTTAGTTAACTGTGTGAAATTTAAACAAGGTTTTTTTCCTTTCCAGATGAATCTTAGAAACATCGTGTGTAAACTTTTGAGATATGCTTGTGGAAGTGATATTGGAAGCATCTGCATTTTATATGTAATTTTGGGTAGTATTACCATTTTATATATGTTAATTCTACCTGATGGGCTTATGCAATTTTAAAGCATGACATGTTAGGTATCTATTTACTCAGTGCAATATAATCTTTTATATTTCAACCAAAAATTGGGTATTATATTGTGTTTGTTTTCACTAAAATTCATTAAAGTGTAATTTTTAAATATGCGTTTGAAAAACCACTGCACAAATACTTTGTGACATACAAAAAATTGAAACACTCACCTTTTTATTCTCTAGGGCAGGGATATACAATTAGTGGACCTCCAGCTTTTGCAAAACTATAAGTCCCATCATGCCACTGCCTCTGGGTGTCATGCTTGTGGCTGTCAGAGTCTTTCTATGCCTTATGGGAGTTGTAGTTCTGCAACAGCTGGAGGTCAGATCCATATGCCTGCTCTATAGCCTCTGCTTAAAAAATATATAATGTTTGGGGGTTTTAAGGAATTTTCTAGCAAAAAAAAAATGCTGATTTTTGTCAGAATTAACCCGGTAGGGAAGTAGTTAATTACCTGCAGACCAGCCGCCGCAGTTGTACTGCGGCAGAATGGCACAGCTGGGCGAAATAACGTTATGTAATGTCACTTCGCCCTGTGGCTACTAGGTGCATGCCCCCTGCTTGCTGCAGAGCTGATGCGAGTGCCCGGCGGTCGCGATCACCGCTGGGCTCCCGCGATTGCTCTGGGCACACGGAGAACTGGGATCTGTGTGTTTAAACACACAGTTTCTGGTTCTCTGAGGGGAGAAGTGACACATCGTCTGTTCATACAGAGTATGAACAGCGATCTATCTTTTTCCCTACACAGTCCACTCCCCCCTTCAGTTAGAACACACACTAGGGAACACATTAACCCCTTGATCACCCCCTGTGTTAACCCCTTCCCTGCCAGTGACATTTTTACAGTAATCAATGCATTTTTATAGCACTGATCACTGTAAAAATGCCAATGGTCCCAAAAATGTGTCAAAATTGTCCGACGCATCTGCTATAATGTCGCAGTCCCAATAAAAGTAGCAGATCGCTGCCATTACTAGTAAAAAAAAAAATAATAAAAATGCCATAAAACTATCCCCTATTTTGTAGACGCTATAACTTTTGCGCAAACCAATCAATATATGCTTATTGTAATTTTTTTACCAAAAATATGTAGAATACATATCAGCCTAAACTGAGGAAAAAAATATTTTTTTTATATATTTTTGGGGGATACTTATTATAGCAAAAAGTAAAAAATATTGAGTTTTTTTCAAAATTTTCGCTCTTTTTTTGTTTATAGCACAAAAAATAAATTATTTGACCAGGGGTGATCGAATACCACCAAAAGAAAGCTCTATTTGTGGGGAAAAAAAAGACGTCAACTTTGATTTGGTGCAAAGTCGCACGACCGCGCAATTGTCAGTTAAAGCGACGCAGTGCAGAATCGCAAAAAGTCCTCTGGTGAGGAAGGGGGTAAAATCTTCAGGGGCTGAAGCGGTTAAAGGGGCCTGTGTCTGCATCTGGGCATGATGAATAAACGGGCACTTGTCTGCAAAAATCTCTGAATGGTCAAACTATGTACCCACATCCTGCTACCATTAAATATCCTAAGCAAATATTAGGTGGGGTGGACCATAGATTGGCAGATCACATAGACATCTGCAAGATCAACTTTGACCTTGCAGTGATCTCTGTGCTGGATGTTGTCACTTTTGCCATCATTACATTTATACATTTCTTTTCATTTTAGGTCTGATGCTTCATCCAAATAATCTGAAGTATTGCTCCCTGCAATAGAAGACTGTGAATATTTCCCTCTATGCCAGGCAGTAATTTTAACTCCATCGTCATCTATTGCTAAAATGTCCATCAAAGCAGTGTTGAATACCTGCAACCTCATCATGTGCTGTTATTCCTCCCACCAGCCCCTACGTCACTCCAAGGAACACAAGTGATGTAAGGGCTGGGGGGAGGAACCATTGACCACAGCAGGTAACACGAGCATTTGACACACCCAGAAGAGTCAAATGCTGAAATATACTATATATGCCCAATTTAAATAGTGTCAAAATGAGATTGATAAATAATTAATTAAAAGATTTATTTTGCTCTCTTCTGATCTGATAGCTACATTCTAATTTTTAGGTTTTGTTTTTTTACCCGCTAGTCCTATCGTTACATAGTCAAAATAAAGTTTCACTTGCAAAATAAATGGAACATTATTAGAAGGGATACACAGCAGGCAAGACAGAGTTTTTTTTTACAAATACACATCATGAAGCTGGCTACAGTTTGTTTTCATTGGGCTCATGGGAATAGCAAAGTAGAAGTTTTGCATAATCTGTTTATTTTCCAGCTGCTCAGAGTAGCAATGCACAGAGATAAAGTGGCTCCTTTTACACTTCTCTTTTGCTATTGCACTTCACACCTAGGTGCTGATACTCGAATGGCATTCCAATAAAAGGTCACCAAGTACACAATTACCAGCAAAACAGATTAGTACTCCCTGCCATCAAACGTAAATGTTGGTATTCCCATGCTAACAGGATGTCTGCACAATGCAATCTGAATAAGAGTTTTGCAACACTGCTGATTTCTTGGTTATGCTCCTGTCTGATTAAATACTTCAGCCCCGGAAGATTTTACCCCCTTCCTGACCAGAGCACTTTTTGCGATTCGGCACTGCATTGTTTTAACTGACAATTGCGCGAGGTCATGCAACGTTGCACCCAAACAAAATTGAGGTCCTTTTTTTCCCACAAATAGAGCTTTCTTTTGGTGGTATCTGATCACCTCTGTGGTTTTTATTTTTTGCGCTATAAACAAAAAAATAGCGACAGTTTTGAAAAAAACGCATTATTTTTTACTTTTTGCTATAATAAATATCCCCCAAAAATATATAAAAAACTATTTTTTTCCTGAGTTTAGGCTAATATGTATTCTTCTACATATTTTTGGTAAAAAAAAATCTCAATAAGCGTATATTGATTGGTTTGCAAAAAAAGTTAGAGCGTCTACAAAATAGGGAACAGTTTTATGGCATTTTTATTATTAATTTTTTTTTTACTAGTAATGGCGGCGATCTGCAATTTTTATTACGACTGCGACATTATGGCAGACACGTTGGACAATTTTGACACATTTTTGGGACCATTGGCATTAATACAGCTATCAATGCTAAAAAAATTCATGAATTAGAATAGGCCAAATATTAATCATTGCAACATCTTGCAGTGACAGTTAGATAGTAGTAAAAGCAGACTGCTTGGGTAACCTATGGACGCTTATCTTTAAAAAAATATTGTTCATGTTGGATGGGAATTTTTTCCTAGCTTCTCCTTGCTCACCAATTGAACACAAACATGGCAGAGGTACAATGCTCTATTATTTTAGTAAATCCACCCCACTTTCAAACAACAGCTATCTGAAACATCTGTTCTCAACAAATTAGCCTGATCTGGCCAAATCTGGACCAAATGAACGACTTTGCGTACCTCTACTCTTAACCAAGAACTTCACAGTTATTTAATTGAAAATCAAAGAATATTGATTCAGATGCTGAAACTGTGTCAGGCAGTGCAAAAAGACAGCACCGACTTTGTATTGAACATGCTGTAGGGTGCAGATTTGTCCAAAATGACCAGTGAAGATAAGCAGTGTTCCCTCTCCCTCACCACTAAAATCACTTACTTAGTGAAAAGGATGAGACACAAAAACGGAACCAATGTGTGGTTAGCAGAGGCGCCCAATAGTTAAAAAGATGCTTCTAAGTAGATTTTTTCAGTAAAGTTGGTATTTATTGATCATAAAAAACAGGGTAAAACACCATCAACATGTTTTGTGGCTCCTTAGTGGTCACTTTGTCAGGAAAAGGTGTACAACACACTTTAATGGGAGGGATCTGTGTGCATTTCTCAGTCCAGAGTATACTATACTGATATAGAAAGAAAAGTGCAGCGCTAGATATATATCTTAAATGAAAATTGTCTAAATACAATATATATAACATAGTAAATTGCATAACAGTGAGAAATGAATAAATGCAGGTGAAAATAAAAATAAAAAATTATTATTAAAGTCCTAAAAAAGTCCCAAAAAACAGTGGTGTTCCAATAAAAAATCCTGGATCTATATTCCACCGCAGGTGCTGCCCACCACCTAATGAATAATGTTGGAGGCTTACCAGACAGCCTGCGACCGCCCTTATTCAGGGGGGTCAAAACAGGCTCAGTAGAAATATGTGGACATCAGAGGGTGTCCCGCAGGAAGCTCTGTAGATGTTCCTCCAGTTTGCAGGAAGGCTAGCCAGTAATACCAAGGTGCTATCCAAAGGATGCTGGCCCTGGAGCTTTCCTCTTATGGCAATCAAGATTTTCTCTCCAGCAAAATTCAGCAAGAATTATCCATGAGTGCCATAGTCAAGCTTCATAGTGACATCAGGATTATACAAAAAATCTCAGACTGACAATTTAAGCATATGTGTAATATCAGATAAATGACTGGAAATAAAGATGATGTTTGCAAACATGTAGCAGACACTTGTAGAATTCCATTGATGTACTGTTGGATGCAAGAAGTGCAGCAGATATCAGAGGCTTCTGTGTGGTGGAACTGAAAAGAGTTCAATCTACTATACTATACTGATAATCACTAATGACGCGTACATACGACCATTTTTTCCGTCAGAATAAACTCTGACGATTTTTCCGACGGAGTTCCCCTGAAACAGACTTGCCTACACACGATCACACCAAAGTCTGATCGTTTAGAATGCGATGACGTATCACGGGACTAGAAAAACAAAATTCCAATAGACAGTAGCCAATAGCTGCCCTTGCGTTGTTTTTGGTCCGTCGGAATAGCATACAGACGAACGGTTTTCCCGATAGGAATTGATTCCGTCGGAAAGATTTAAAACATGTTCTATTTCTAGATCCGTCAGAATTTTTGAAAGAGAAAGTCCGATGAAGCCCACACATGATCGGAATATCCGATGGAATGATTCCGTCAGACCTTTTCTGCCAGAAAGTCCGGTCGTGTGTACGCGGCATTACTTATACATATGTGCTTTTACACAGGTAAACACTGAACATCTCAGTCAGTGTATGATTTAAAAAATATAGCTTCTTGACCAGATAGCAAAGTTGTTTATCTAAAAACCAAGCAGAAATCAAGCAAGTTCTTGCTACTTATTTTCTGATCAATGATACTATCTGAATGTGTGGAAATCACAGATTATGAATTAAACTGTGTAAAAAAATAGTTTAAGATAAAAGTAGTGAGAAGGCCTGCTATAACCTAATATTTGATAACAGATTTATTACACACATCATATTTGGTAAAATATGCTATGTCACATACTATAAACACTTAAAGCCCAACTCCGGGAAAATAAAACAAAATCCTTTGTAGTTTGGCCGCATTTGCGCTGCAAGGTTTTAACAGATCGTTTTGTCCAGGGGAGAGGCGAAACAGTTTTACTTATCTGATCCTCTGCTCCCCTGGCAGATGGTGCTCCCCCATGTTCCGGTGTTCTGCCGAGAAAGTTCCCCTCGGCGGATAAGGACCCCCCTGTACTGCGCAGGCACATCGCTTGCGCAGTACGAGCCGGCCGAAATAGCCGAAGCCGAATAGTTGTAAATCAGCTGTACACGGTGCCTGTAAGAGGGCCCCTCGTGGGCTCGCTTTGCTCGCCATGCTTCGGGCGGGGCCTTTCTTCACGCTGCACTTTTTTATTCTCCCTCTAGGTCCACTTGGATGGTGGGGCTTGAACCTGGACCCAGGGCGCAGGCGCCGTGTACAGCTGATTGAAGGTTTTCAGCTTCAGCTATTTTCGGCGGCTCCTTAGTCGTTGGTACTGCGAAAGCGCTGCGCAGTACTGGGGGGTCCTTATCCGCCAGGGGAACTTTCTCAGCAAGTCACCGGCACTGGACTGTCCCTCGATATCCTCATTCTCTGGTCTTGATGATGTCAAGACTCAGTACCAGTGGAGCGTGGAGGTGCAGACACTGTGGGCACAGTTTAGCTGCACGGAAGAGGAGAGGACCAGTTAAGTAAAGTCTAGTACACATGGGCTGGATGTCGGTGTGCGTACTGCAGTCGGTCTGACAGAAGCCAGCCAAAAAAAGTCTGCTGATCAGCTCATGATGAGAGCTCTCAGCCAATGGCTGAGAGCGCTGACCGGAGTGTTCTGGTGGGGGGCCGTCCCCCTGTCAAAACACAATAGGACAGCAGGGGGATCGCTGTACTAACTTTGAATAATTAGTACAGTGGCTCCTTTTGAGCTGTTGGGTTTTTTTTGTTTAGCCCTGCTGGGTTGAGCGAATAAAAAATGACTAGTGTGTTCTAGGCTTAAATCTTCTTTTGTTGTTTCCCTAGACATAAGCAGACAATTAACCCTTACAGTGCGGGCACAGCCTCACTGCAAGGGTTCATTTTTTATTTGCCCAAAGTTGGGCTTTAAGGTACTGCTCCAGACCTGTATTGTTTTATACAAAAAGCCTCCCATCACTTCCTATGTAAAAAAAAAAAAAATCAATAGATCAGCTTGGAACCTTCAGCCTGCCCATGCATGGTTCAAACCTTGGCCAGTTCCTGCTGAACTGGCCGAGATTCGAACCGTGTATGGCTTGCCTAAGTACTCATGCACACAGGACATTTTTACAGCTGCTGTTACGGGCATTTGAAGTTTTTTTTAAACTGCCTCTAAAATCCCCTCCATGTTAGCCTATGTATCCATGCACACATGAACTGTCAGAGGTGTTTGGAGGCATAAGCATATAGTGGCAGTAAAAAAAAACAGCCAGCCTGTGCTTCTAGGAGCAGTAAAAACAGAAAATGGCAAAAAAACGCGGCTAAACGTGTCAAGCCGTGTTTAGCCGCGTTTTGTCGATTTTAGACATTTTTACATTAAAGAGAATGTTTTCAATAAAAAAAACACCCAAAAACGAAAATGTGGGAAAACGCTAATGTAAAAACGCGGCTGAACGTGAAAATACGAGCATTTTTAGCACTGCTGTAGCGCTGGAGTTTTTAAAACGTCCTGTGTACATGAGCCCTAACTGATTCTGCACAGCCGAGCTGCTCTGTAGAAGTAAAGCTACAGGAGGTGGTCGACAAGTGGTTAAAGAAATGGCTACCAATAAAGCATGGTGAACAGATCTCTGACGGTTTACGTATACACATCGCATAGCAAAACTATGCATGTCTTTCAGATTCAGATGGGACTTTTTTATGTTAACTGTGAGATACATTTTTTAGGAGCATATTAATACCATATGAATGACCATGTATTAACCACTTGCTTACTGGGCACTTAAACCCCCTCCTGCCCACACCACGTTTCAGCTTTCAGCGCTCTCACACTTTGAATGACAATTGCACACTCATGCTACACTGTGCCCAAATGAAATTTTTATCATTTTTTCCCACAAATAGAGCTTTCTTTTGGTGATATTTGAGAACCTCTGGGGTTTTTATTTGTTGTTAAAAAAATGAAAAAACACAGAAAATTTTGAAAAAAAATACAAAACAGTTTTATATTTTGTAATAAAATTTTGCAAACAGGTAATTTTTCTTCTTCATTGATGTACACTGATGAAGCTGCACTGATGGGCACTGATAGGCTGCACTGATGGGCACCGATAGGCTGCATTGATGGGCACTGATAAGGCGGCACTGGTGGGCACTGATGAGGCGTCACTGGTGGGCACTGATGAGGTGGCACTGGAGGGCACAGAGGTGGCACTAAGAGGTGACACTAATGGGCACTGATGGGCGGCACTGAAGGGCATTGATAGGTGGCACTGAAGGGCACTTATAGGTGGCACTGATAGCCAGCACTGATAGCTGGCACTGATGGGCACTAATAGGTGGCAGTGAGGGGCACTTATGGGTGGCAGTGATAGACAGTGATGGGCACTGGTAGGTGACACTGATAGGCAGCACTTCTAGGTGGCACTGATGAGGCATTGATTGGCACCACTGGTGGACATTGATAAGTGGCATTCCTGGGCACTGATAGTTGGCACTGATTGGTTGCACTGATGTACACTGGTGGGCACTGGTATGTACTGTGTGGGCACTGGCAGGTGGTACTGGCAAGCAGCACTGGTTGGCACAGATGAGGCGGCTGTGCCTTTTCCTCTTCGGGACCGATTTCACTTACACAGAAGCCGGTTAATATTTTTTTTTCTCCTCACGCTGTCAGTGTGAGGAGAAAAAAAAAAAGATTACCGATCTTCTGTTTACATCACGTAATCAGCTGTCATTGGCTGACAGCTGATCACGTGGTAAGGGGCAAGGATCATTGTCTCATGGACTCAGTGATCACTGCGCGCACTGCACATGCCCTGCAGGGGGCACGCGGGGACCGTGCAAAGGAGAGGACTGCTATTGATGGCCTCCTGGCAATGTAGGTCCATGCTGTAGCCATCATTCGGGTATAGCGTGGATGGGAACAGGTTAACCACTTCAGCCCCGGAAGAATTTACCCCCTTCCTAACCAGAGCACTTTTTGCGATTCGCACTGCGTCAATTTAACGGACAATTGCGTGGTCGTGCAACATGGCTCCCAAACAAAATTGACGTCTTCTTTTCCCCACAAATAGAGCTTTCTTTTGGTGGTATTTGATTGCCTCTGCGGTTTTTATTTTTTGCGCTATAAACAAAAAAATAGCAAAAATTTTGAAAAAAAAACGCATTTGTTTTTACTTTTTGCTCTAATAAATATCCCCAAAAAATATATAAAAAAAAAATTTTTCCTCGGTTTAGGCCGATACGTATTCTACATATTTTTGGTAAAAAAAAATCGCAATATGCATTTATTGATTGGTTTGCGCAAAAGTTATAGCATTTACAAAATAGGGGATAGTTTTATGGCATTTTTATTATTAATTTTTTTCTTACTAGTAATGGCGGAGATCAGCGATTTTTATCATGACTGCGACATTATGGCAGACACATCAGACATTTTTGACACATTTTTGGGACCATTGTCATTTATACAGCAATCAGTGCTATACAAATGCACTGATTCCTGTGTAAATTACACTGGCAGTGAAGGGGTTAACCACTAGGGGGCTAGGGAGGGGTTAAGTATGTCCTGGGGAGTGTTTCTAACTGTGGGGGGGGCGTGGCTTCGTGTGACACATCACTGATCTCTGCTCCCTATCACAGGGAGCAGAGATCAGTGACACTGTCACTAGGCAGAATGGAGAGATGCTTGTTTACATTAGCATCTCCCCGTTCGTCCTCTCCGTGAGGCGATCACAGGTATCCCCGCGGTGACTCACGGAGCACCCGGCCGGCGCGCATGCAATGGCACGGCGGCAAATTTGAAGGGACATACAAGTATGCCCATTTGCCCAGCTGTGCCATTCTGCCGACGTACATCGGCGTGCGCCGGTCGGGAACCGGTTAATGGACAGTGATACTTAAAAGCTTAACTCTAGTCTTAACTTCATTTTTGTACAGGCTCCTCTTCTGTACTATTTTTTTTTTACTCTGATTTCACTGCATCCTGTGAGCTTGTGTTTTAAAAATTTCAGCTAGCATTCATCTCACTTCTTGGTTGAGGGGCATCTAGCATCATTTAGTTCTTTTCTCACCAGCCTTACAGTCTCTGACCCACTTCTTTCATTCCTTGGTTTTCAAGGCAGAAGGTTTTTTATCTTAATGCATTCTATGCATTAAGATAAAAAACCTGTGTGCAGAAGCCCCCCTAATACTTACCTGAGCGCATCTAGATCCAGTGATGTTGCACGAGAGATTCGGCTGTCCAGACTTTCCCTCCTCATTGGTTGAGACAGCAGCGAAGCGCCATTGGCTCCCGCTGCTGTCAATCAAAATCAGTGAGCCAATGAGAAGAGGGAGGGGTTGGGGCTGGGCCGCGGCTCCAGGTTTGAATGGACACACGGAGCTGTGGCTCTGCGCGGGTGCCCCCATAGCAATCTGCTTGCTGTGGGGGCACTCAACAGGAGGGAGAGGCCAGGAGCATCGAAGAAGGACCCAAGAATAGGAGGATCTGGGCTGCTCTGTGCAAAACCACTGCACAGAGCAGGCAAGTATAACAAGTTTGTGATTTTTAAAGAGGAATAAAACAAGAGTTTATTATCACTTTCAGTTCTTTTAATTATGTAAACTCAACATTACATGTAGTAGCATTACCTAGGGCAGTCTGCATGCAAATACAGATTGCCTAGGAACACACACTCCTTCAGACTGACCTCCACCTATCAACTAATTTTGATATTTGTACAACTGCTCCTAAGAGATAGCCCAGTGCTTGCATCAGGATTTAACCCTATATAAATAAGTACTGACGCAGGATTCTGTTCTGTTTTCAGGAAGCTATTTACAGTACCCTGCAAGCCCCTCCTTCCAGCCATAATCTGACTACACTCCATAGAGAAGCACAGAGATCCAGTGATGACATCACTAGGTCTAAAATAAGGTATATAATAATAATAATAATAATAATAATAATAATAATAATATAATATAACTGAAAGGTGTTACTTCAAAAGGTTAAGTAGTATGTTGATGGAGAGGATAGAATAAACTTCAGCTTTAATGAGTGCACCATTTCATATAATTTGGTAACTTTAACCTGTAATTGAAGAAAAGCAAAATATGTATTCAATTTATTATAGATAGTAATTCTTGATTATATCAGTTTTAAACTGTTGTATACAGTCATCAGAATACAACATATATGGGTTATACACTACTTCAAAAATGATTATTGAATAATGTTAATTGGTGTGTAAGAAGAAAAATTAACATAGGTTAATCACAGGAAATTATACTCTGTAATGCATTTTATTCAACTGATTATATTAATATATGTATAAGCTACAAAGATTACAATAATTAAAAGAAAATGTATCCAACCTTACATTTAGTTAAAACAATATAAGAATAGCTGTATTTCTATTTAAAATCCTTGCTCATGTGTTGCAGTGAGTCTTAAGATCTACTTCCATAGATAGGCAGCTATGCTCATCATGCTAGTGTCTGCTTAATTTTAGCAAATTTACATACACATTAGGCTTCTTTAATCCACATTAATGAATCTAAAACTAACATATGCACTTGACAGTGGTTGGATGTGCAGGTACAATGCAACTGCTGAAAGTAGTACATACAGGAGACCTTTTTGTTAAAGAAAATTTATGAATAGGAGTGGTTTTGTATACATTTGCTTTCTTTATATCCAACAGGACTGAAAAATTACGTTATCTATTTAAACAGGTCAATATGCAATATTATAACAAATTCATTTTTCTTTTAAGTTAGCAGCTAACATTTCTTTTCTACTTTAAAAAAACTGGTGTGTTCAGGGGAACGACTCTTTTGTTATTGGACAGTTTCACTTGAAGTTTCAGTAAAAAGTCAGCTATGTCTGAAAGGTGATAAGTAATGTGTAGCACTACCCCTGCAAGGGCCGCTGATGTGTGTCCCAGGGTCTTTTCCCACTGTGTTGCAGCAGCCAGGCAAACGGCACCTCTCACTCCACTGGCTCCAAAAAACAGTGTAGGGTTGCTCTTTCAAAAGTTTATTGCAGAATAACCGCTTTAATACTGAGCACTTTTATCTCCTTCCTGCCTAGGCCAAATTTTCAGCTTTCAGCGCTGTCGCTCTTTGAATGACAATTGCACGGTCATGCAAAACTGTACCCAAACTACATTTTTATCACTTTGTTCACACAACTTTTGATGGTATTTAATCACCACTGTGTTTGTTTTTTATATTTTGCTAAATAAACAAAAAAGTCTAAAAATTACAAAAAAAAAAACGTTTTTTTCTTAGTTTCTGTTATAAAATTTTGCAAATATATAATTGTTCTTTATAAATTTAGGCCAAAATGTATTTTGCTACATGGTAAAAATAACCCAAATCAGTGTATATTATTTAGTCTGTAGGAAAGTTATAGAGTCCACAAACTATGATATACTGTACAGCTCAAAATTGATCAATCCTGATGTGCTGATGGACAAAATCAGTTCATGAGGCTCTAAAATGCCAGGACAGTACAAATACCCCCCCCCCCCCCAAATTACCCCTTTTTGGAAAGTAGACAGTCCAAAGTACTTAGTAGGAGGAATGTTGGGTTTTTTGAAGTTGTAATTTTTAGTCATAATTTTTTTGGAAAATGAAGAAATAAAAATTCAGTATTTTTTTTACATACTGTCACCAGTGCAGTACAGC
The DNA here is from genome assembly GCA_037952925.1 of Lithobates clamitans. Taxonomy (NCBI): domain Eukaryota; kingdom Metazoa; phylum Chordata; class Amphibia; order Anura; family Ranidae; genus Lithobates; species Lithobates clamitans. Next base: position 1,219,814 of record JBBGZY010000624.1, read on the forward strand.
ATCATCATATAACTGGTGTGGCAGTAATCAGGGACACTGACCGGTGACAGTACAAAAAAAATATATATTTTCTTTTTCTTTTTTATGCCATCTTTTTTTTTACAAACTTTTTTTTTTACACACTGTGACCAGAGCAACATAATGTTACCAGAGTAACATTTTGCTACTCTAGGGAAGTGATCAGGATTTTTTTTACTCATTATGATTGCTTATAGCAGTTAATTACATTGCTATAAACAAGCATTTTACTGGATAAAACTGATTCATTTAGTTTGTTTTGTTGAGATTAGCTGTGATTGGTCAAAGCTAATCACATGGTACAGATGGGTTGTGATTGGCCCTGTCTGTACTATGTGATCACATTGATCAATCACAGCTAGCAACACAATTGTACACAATGAATGGAATGAAAGGAAGCCATTGTTTACAACTGTCATGTGACCTGCTGTGATTGGTCACAGTGATCACATGATGCCTGCAGTGAGCTGGAACCGTCATATGAGGTCCACTCAGAATGGTAAAGCCACCGCCCGGCCATCATTCTGCGATAGGCCGGACGGGAAGGTTTTAACTTAGATGGGGTTCAGGGAGCTGTGGGATACTCCAGAACACTAAAACAGGAATGTGAGGACACTTTTCCCTGGGCAGCATCTTCTCAGAATAGTTCCTGCAGCAGTAGGACAGAAAATGGACAGCTCTGAGACACCATTAGCAATGTCCTAGGCCAGGCATGCCTTAAACTCTGCTAAGCAGGTGTTAACAAGAGCAACAGTCACTGTGTGTAACCTACAGAACCCTGAGCAGCTTAAAGCAATTACATACTGCTCTGCTGATTACCAGAGAGCCACAAAACTAATTAGCCTATTTCGGAGGGTGCTACAACTGCTTAGGTTTGGCTGGAAGTCAAGATATTAGAAAAAAGGCAGTAGAATAGTTGCCGGTGTTTTAGCAGCTAGCACAAACTAAACTAAAGCATGTTGATCAACACACAGCAAATGCTTTCACAAAATGGTGACCATCTGCACACAGACATCGTAGAGACATTATGATTAAGCCTTGAAAACAGTGAAACACATCCGAGGAGTTCACTACAGGTGAAGAACAAGAGCTGAAGAGATTTTTTACCCATCTCTTTACATTTATGCAACAGGGAGTTGGTGTCTGTGTGCAGATGGTCACCATTTTGTTGAAGGCTACTAAAACGTGGCAAGCTGATTATGTCTATATTGCACCATTACATTCACATGCTGATCTGACTGACATAGGTTTGGGGGGGTATTCGAGTGGTACTATTTTCATTGTTTTGGACTACACAAAGCAAATGCTGGCTAGGAAATAAGCAGTACTGAAACAAAAGCAGGCAGTATGCAATGTTAAGCCATGGTAGTAGCAATCAAGATCTCAGTAGAGGCAGAATAAACAGTTGGTAGGATTTTGGTATTGGAATGGACTACTAGTGAGGCTGGCAGCATACCTAAGCTAGAAGTTGTTTGTTTTTCAAAAAAATTTAAAGTAATTTGAAAGCCAAATTTTGAAGATGCACACAGTGTGTCAACATGTGCTAGCTTACTTCATGGGGGATCAATGCACGTGTTTTGGGGTGCAACCTCTTCCTCTCATCTACTTGAGTTGCGATGAAGGGGTTGCACCTACAAAACGCGTACATTGATAACCTATGATGGCAGATAGCACATGTTGACACACTGTGTGTTTTGTGCCTTTATCAAAATAGATGTAGGGAAAAGACACACATTTTAGACATGGGATCATGATGGAAATCCACATTTTAAGTCACAATTTGTGTGCATCTTCAAAATTTGGCTTTTAGAGGGGTGAGATCACCCCATCTGATGAATGCAACATCAACACAGTTTTGACATACTAATGTCTCATGGCCTTCATTTTTTCAAAGTTGAACTTTGTAAGTTCCTGATTTGGGGATGTGGATGTTATGTTTTTAAACATGCCTGTTTAGCCATAAAAAAGGCTATATCTACTGTCAAACATACATGTTATACACCAAATATTTTTTTGTTTAAAAAACCCTTTTATAATGCACATGTGAATGTGTTTGGAGTAAAATGTTTTACACTCAACAATGTGTGGCTTCTTCTTTAAATGCTCAATACCATTTTTTAGATAAGTTGTAGTTACAGTGACAATGGGGGTTATTTACTAAAGACAAATTCACTTTGCACTACAAGTGAGCTTTCAGTGCAGTTTCAGTGTACTTTCAAGTGCACTTGCAGTGCACTTGTAGTGCAAAATGGATTTGCCTTTAGTAAATAACCCCCAAAGTGCTCTAAAATTTGCCCCAATAAGGCCATTTTAGGGACTCCAGGCAATTAATTCAAGGAGTTGAAAAGGATGATTATTTTTATCATTAATGCACATATATTAACAACAAAAGCATTGTGTTTGTGTAGCAGACCCACAGCACAACATAATAGTTAGCTGAAGAAGAGATTGTCACCTCATGTATCAAATAAGTTACGTTTGCACTATTGAAGAAAATGGCCAAAAATAAAAGGCCATTGGAGAACCTAGGAGACAATAAAAGAAACACAAGCATTAAATCAAATGAAATATGAGTTCAGTTTTTATCAACAATTTTATTTTAAAAAGGTTTTAAACATTATCTGGCATATCAATTGCCCGCCTAACCGTGAAGTACTCCAGATAGCTTTGCCATACTTCATGGGCACTTTGGGGGGGGCAAGCCAGGACAGCCAAGTTCAAGTGCCATCAGGTTTTAGTCCAGTGAGCCAGCCTCAGTCACAACTGAGGCCAGATAGTTGGCTGCATCTTTTCTTAAAATATTGTGCAAAATGCAGCAGCAAAGAATAATGTGGTTTAGTTTATATTCCGCCATATTTATTGCAGTGGGAACCGGATGGCCATTATGCCAAAGGCATTTTCCACCACTCTTCTGGCTCTGGCTAGCTGGTAGTTAAAAACCCTCTGGTCCGGGGTGAGGGTCCTCATAGGTAATGGCCACATTAGAGGGTCCCCCAGTGCAAATGCTTCATCTGCTACAAACACGAATGGGAGGCCCGCCACGTTGTTTGCTGGGGAGGCAAGCCCAAACTGCCATTCTGGAGCCGACTGTAGAATTCCGTCTGGGCGATGACTCCACCATCCGACATCCGGCCATTCTTCCCCACATCCACATAGAGGAATTCGTAAGTCACCGACACCACTGCCAACAACACAATACTACTATACCCCTTGTAGTTAAAGTAGTAGGACCCTGAGTTGGGGGGTGGGACGATGCGGACGTGTTTCCCATCTATTGCCCCACTGCAGTTGGGAAAGTCCCACTGCTGGGCAAATTGGGAGGCCGCAGTCTGCCATTCCTGTGGGTTGGAAGGAAACTGTGGAGTCAAACAAGAAAAAAAATAGTACTTTTGCACATAACATTGCAAGCAGATTAGATACAAACATTCTTGGCTAACATAAGTATAACATTTAGTGAAATTAGTATTTAAAGTCAAAAGTATAAGGTCCACTTATCAGATTCCTCACCCCCTCTGATGGCCCATTGTAAAAATTTTAGGGTGGGGAGGTGTTTTGGACTGGTAACCCTCTCCACTTCATTTAGAGCTGAATGCATAAATAATGTGTATTACTTTGGCCAGCCCCTCCTTGCTTACACTATTGGCAGACCACTGGACAGGTAAGAAGTGTCATAGTCCAAAAATATGAATACACACTGTCCAAATTGAAGCACATTTTTACATTCTGTAATTACCTATCAAGATAATAGGAAAACAAAACTTTAAACAGTTTCATTTGAAAGTATTCAGGAAGGCCCTTGCACTACATGTTTTTTGGTGAATTCATCCATAAATCTGACCACAAAAGAGGTAGGTATAGTGTTTATGGGTTTGGCAAAGTCAGCAGATAGAGTATTGTTATCGGTTGACTTAGCGGTTGGGGGGGGGGGGTTCCAAATGAGTTTTGGCCCCAAAAAAAGCCTCTTGCACTCTGCCTGAATTTAAGGACAAAAATAACATTTGGACACATTTTAGGGGGTGTTTAGGGTAAGCACTACGATGGAGCTGACAAAATACATTGTTAAGTGACTAGGCTAGGTGTGTATGGGCCCAGGATAGCATGCTGGGGAGGTTAGTGAAGGCAAATATGCTTGAAGGACAAAAAAGGAGCATTAAAAGCTTACAGCATGCATGAGGACAAAGATGACATTCACAGCATATTACAATCATGATAATTAAGGAATGAAGAAATTAATATAATACATTAGCAAACATTAAATACATAGAATGTGATGTTAAAGGATAAAACTTACCTTAGTATAGTCCTTCTGCAGGACCTGAATGATGGTAGAACAGGTCTCTGGAATAATGATTCCCAAAGCCTGGGAGGGAGATCCCAGTCGTGTACTTAATATCCTGGAGACTTCTCCCCGTCGCCAAGTACCGTAAGGTGGCAACGAGCCTTTGCGCGGTAGTGATGGCTTGCCGCATGCAGGTGTCCTGCTTGGTAATATAGGGGGTAAGCAAAGCCAACAGATGGTGAAAAACGGGGTCCGTCATCCGGAGATAATTCCTGAAATCATCAGGAATATTCTCCTGGATCTCCCGCAAAGGCATGTAAGAGAATTGGTCACGCTGGAGCAAACAATTCTTGGTCCATGAACTCCTCCTCCCCCTGTTCATGGAGTGGACTTGGGTCAAAGCAAGAACTCCAACACCAAGCCCAATAATGGCACGAGCTCTCCGACGAAATTGTAAGCGCAACATGGCTAGAAAACGGTCGCCTGGTCAGCATGAACTAACAGAACGCACTGAAAATCAGAAAGGACCTGAGAAGAACTAGCTGAAAATCAGAAATGAGCGGACAAAAACGCACTGAAAAAAAGAAGTGAACTATAAATAGAATGCACTGAAAGACAGGAACGAACTGACAACATGCACTGAAGAACAGAACCCGCAAGCACAAACTGACTAGCAGAAACGAACTGAAAAGCACTTCTACTAACACGAGATAAACACGAGATTAGCAGAAGGAGCCCAAAGGGTGGCGCACTGGCTATTGAACTTCCTTTTTATAGTCCCGTCGTACTTGTTGTACGTCACCGTGTTCTCGCATTCGCAATTTTTGGCCAACATTTGTGTGACCGTGTGTATGCAAGACAAGTTTGAGCCAACATCCTTCGAACAAAAATCCACGGTTTGTTGTCGGAAAATCTGATAGTGTGTACGCGGCATTAGAGTTTGGCCAGCATTTTATGTCCCAATAAGGCATGGTTGAACTGCATGTGATAAGCCTGACCTTTAAAATTCCACCCATAAACAGGATATATGCAGTAGTGAATGTAGGTTCAATTCATAGCATTATTAACATTCTGTGGAGAGGCATCAAATTTCAGCACCTATGTCATCCCATTAGAAAACACGGTTGGAGCCAAGGTCAATAATAAGATACAATCCACCAGGCAAGGCTCAGACTGAACTAGGACTCAAACTGTGATCAAATGACAAGACGAGTTTGGAATTGGTGGTTCAGACACTGGAACTTAGAAAAATGAGGAAACCAGGGTTAAAAAATAAGGAACTCAGAAATTCAGGAACAAGAAGGCCAGCTGAATAGCAGAATGACATTACTGGTTCCTACATTCATAGAAGGGTTTATAAAAAAAGTAGAATGCAATCAATAAAGAGCATGTGCACAGCTTGCTAAGTCTGAAGGTTGATCAGTTGTTAGTATCATCAGAAACTATAGTGTTTGCTGAGCCTGGTGGCATGTTACAAAGCTGTGACCCAAATCAAAAGTTAAACATCACACTATTTCTTAATTCTGAGATCATATTTAGGCAGGACCACAATAAGATTGTTGCCAGCTACATATATCATGTCACTTACCATGACAACTACATATTTAGTTCTATCTGCTAATACAGCCACTTGAATCTTTGCAGTCTGTGTCTCTTGGACTGTCATCCCTAGACTTATTTCACTAACTAATAAGTCACAGACCTGAAGCAAACATACTGTAGCACTGTGGCTAAGTGGATAGCACTTTCACCTAGCAGCACGAGGGTTGTTGATGTGAATCCCAACCACAGCACTACCTGCCTCAAGTTTGCATGTTCTCCCTGTGCCGGAGTGGGTTTTCCACTTCCCGCCCGCCCTATAGCGGATTGACGTCCGTGAAGTCGTTCTGTTATCCTGACTGGACGTCATATGACGTCCAGCAGGATAACATGCCGCAGCGCGCCCCCGGGGGCGCGCATCGCGGCGATCGGTGGAGCGGTGTGTCAGTCTGACACACCGCTACACTGATCTTGGTAAAAAGCCTCTGGCGGAGGCTCTTTACCACGTGATCAGCTGTGTCCAATCACGGCTGATCACGCTGTCAATAGGAAGAGCCGTTGATTGGCTCTTCCTCACTCGCGTCTGACAGACGCAAATAGAGGAGAGCCGATCGGCGGCTCTCCTGGTAGGGGGGGTCTGCGCTGATTGTTTATCAGCGCAGCCCCCCCTCAGATCACCCCACTGGACTACCAGGGATGCCACTAGGACCACCAGGGAAGGGGCAACGTGGATGGCCAGGTATGTACCCCATGACCATCCACATGTGCCCAATCTGTGGCAATCAGTGCCCACAAATGGGCACTGATTGGCACTATTATGTCAATGATCTGCCCAGCAATGCCCAGATCTGCCCAGCAATGCTTTATCAGTGCCACCTGTCATTGCCCATCTGTGCCACCTGTCATTGCCCATCAGTGCCACCTGTCAGTGCCCATCTGTGCCCATCAGTGCCCATCTATCAGTGCCCATCAGTGCCACACATCAGTGCCACACAAAGGTACCCATCAGTGCCACCCATATATACCAATCAATGCCACCTACGAGTGCCCATCAGTGCCGCCTATGTGTGCCCATCAGTGCCACCTATCAGTGCCCATCAGTGCCGCATACCAGTGCCACCTATCAGTGCCCATCAGTGCCACCTATCAGTGCCCATCAGTGCCGCCTATCAGTGCCCATCATCAGAGTCCGTTAGTGCCACCTCATCGGTGCCACCTCATTGGTGCCACCTCATCAGTACCCATCAGTGCCGCCGTATCAGTGCCCATCAGTGCAGCCATATCAGTGCCCATTATTGAAGGAGAAAACGTACTTATTTACAAAAAAATTTAACAGAAACAAAGAAAAACTTGTTTTTTTTTCTCGAAATTTTCGGTCTTTTTTTATTTGTTGCGCAAAAAATAAAAACCGCAGAGGTGATCAAATACCACCAAAAGAAAGCTCTATTTGTGGGAACAAAATGATACAAAATTTGTTTGGGTACAGTGTAGCATGATCGCGCAATTGTCATTCAAATTGCAACAGCGCTGAAAGGTGAAAATTGGGCTGGGCGGGAAGGTGTCTAAGTGCCTGGTATTGAAGTGGTTAATTTACTCCCTCCTAGACTGGCCCCAGTATTTATATATGTGTGTTAGAGATGTTAGATTGTAAGCTCCTTGAGGGCAGGGACTGATGCAAATGTACTATGTGTATGTAAATTGCCAGCGCTATATAAATACCTGTAATAAATAAAGTCTGAACACCTAGCCTGCAGTCTTGTTTTTGGAAAGTGGCTCACTAAATACTGAATTCAGGAACAGGATGACAGAATCAGAGCTTGCACTTTTACAAGACAGTCAGTAATGACTGCTTCTACTGTATGTATTTCTATCCCCATAGACTACTTTAGAATAATCATGCTTTCTCAGAGGGCTAATAACTGTAATGCCGCGTACACACGATTGGAATTTCTGACAACAAATATTCGATGGGAGCTTGTTGTCGGAAATTCCGACCATGTGTAGGCTCCATTGGACATTTTTCATTGGAATTTCTGACACCAAAAATTTGAGAGCTGGTTCTCAAATTTTCCAACAAGAAACTCCGTTATCGTAACTTCCGTTCGTGTGTGCACAAAATTCCACGCATGCTCGGAATAAAGCAGAAGAGCCGCACTGGATATTGAACTTCATTTATCTGGGCTCGTCGTACGTGTTGTACGTCACTGCGTTCTTGGCAAACTGAATTCTCAACAACATTTGTGCGACCATGTGTATGCAAGACAAGTTTGAGCCAACGGCCGTCGGAAATAAATCCAGGATTTCGTTGTCGGAATGTCCGATCGTGTGTACACGGCATTAGGTTGGTAAGGGCTGCTAATGTATCCATTTTAAGGGAAACAAGTATGCAGATCAGGAATTACATTTTCATCAGTTTTATGCTTATTGTCAATGACTTAATATTTTGAAATCATAAACAGCCAGGCCACTTGCATTTTGAGAAGGACTATTCCACACTGCATAGTGGGATGGTCCATTTTTGGGTGTTCATGTAGCTGCCTGGTGATATAAAATCTTACAACTGACTGTCCAGTGGTAGGGTCCTGAAAAGTTCTAAAGACTCCAGCACCCGTATGGTGGCATCCCGATGAGGGTCAGTGGAAGGCCTGAAATGAAGCTCTGGGTCAGTGGAAGGCCTGAAATGAAGCTCTGGATCATTGGTTTCCTCTGGTGGAGGAGACACCATGAAGGGTCATACAACTGTGGAGCTAGTAAAGGAAAAAGGAGTGTGGAGAGCTTTTTTAAGAAAAAAAAGAAAGAGAAAGAAATAAAGAGTTTTCAGCCTGAACTAGATTGGCCCTTATTTCCTACAAAGAATCCTATCAGTCTTGCAGCTGCCCAGAATAGAACAAACATAACTATTTAGAAACAGCAACTTTCTGAGCTCTCCCTTCCAGTTGCTAGTTATCTGGCTTACCCTTGCGCTTCAACACTTTGAGCCATGTACCTATCTGAGGTATGTAAAAAAAGTTTATAATTTTCTTTTTGTGAATTTACAGACTTACATATAGTACTTGTCCAGGATCAGCAAGTCTGAAAGTAATAAAGCATGGTATAACAGTCAGTTAACCAGCATTTTCAGACAGAGGTCCAAAGGACAGCCTTAAAGTGGTTGTACACCTTGTACAACCACTTTTACCTACAGGTAAGCCCATATTAAGGCTTACCTGTAGGTGCTTGAAATATCTGCTAAACCTCCCCGGTTTAGGAGATAATTACTAAAATGAAGAGCGGCGATGACTACGGCGCATGCGCTAATGTCATTGGTGAATGCGCCTTTTAGAAAGGGCGCACATCGTGCCCTTTCTAATAGGGGTCATGCCGTGACTGGCGGCTCCCACGTGCATGCGTGGGAGTGATGTCACGCCACTATGGCCAGTCACAGAGCCGGAGTTTGCGGCCCCGGAAGGAAGAGGGGCGAATATGGAAGCTCCCTGCTAGTTGGGACAATGGCGAACGTGCGCTTCGGTGTCAGGTAAGTGACACATAATGGGCTACTATGCAATGCATAGTAGCCCATTATGCTTTACCTTTGCAGGGAAATAAAGAGGAAGTAAAACCCACCAGGGTTTACTACCTCTTTAAGCACACTATACTTCAGTAGTTTTCTTTTGTTCAACTCAGCAGAGCTGAATAAAAAAAGCTGACAGCTCAGGAGGAGCCCCTGTACTAACTATCTGACTATAGTACAGCGATCTCCCTTGCTGTTCTATTGTCTTCTGACAGGGAGACACCCCTCCGCCAGAACACTCTGATTGGGAGCCGATCAGTAGACCTTTTCTAGTCATGCCCCTTCTGTCGGACCGACTCCAGTACACACAGGCCGAATGTCAGATGTTTTCTATCGAACCGACATTGCCCGACATTCGGCCCGTGTGTACTAGGCTTTAGTGTTTCCTTTATAACAAATTTACTTCTGTGTACTATTTAGGCCCATTGTCAGCCTAGTGACCCTCTTGCTCATAACAATTTGGCAGCAGCATTATAGGTAAATGCCAACCTGTTTGTGTGATGTTGGCCCCTCTCTAATAAAAAAAAATGTATGTCAGCGAGAAAACAGTGGCACAGCAATGCCAGCAAGACAGTGACTCCATGGAAATATGCAATTGGTTTCTTTTCTCTCCAGCTGTCAGCAAATTATTGCCAAGTTCAGGAGAATTGGTCTGACAAGGGCCAAAATGGTACACAGAAGTCAAACGTGTGACATAGATCTTAGATTAAGCAAATACACCACCATTTATATTAATCTCACACTTTAGGATTCACTGTTCCACTTCCATTTTTTTCTTTATTGTTTCTTCACAATTAATAACAGGCCCATTCCAAAAGAAAAAAGGATTTTGCTTGATGATCGTCATCTCACCTCTTGTATTCTCCCCTATTTTTATCAATTCAAAAATGAATATAGTTATTTTCTGCTGCATTAAATGTTGCATAGAAGAATGCTTAATATAATTTGAAACACTTCTACATTGGGGAGCTCTATAAACTAATCTAGAGAGGCAGAGGAACCAATTAATTATAACTACTCGAGCAGAAAATCTGTCAGCATGAGCATTTTAAATTACCTGGGCACACCTAGCAGATTTACATTCTCTTGGCATAAATTTACTTTTCCCACAAAGAAGGAAAAAAAAACATTTCATAATTCCATCCGAGTACATAACAAAGGCTCTTGACAGCTAAGTACCACCTTCCTCACTTGGGGGTTAAAGGCATCTCCAAGGACTTTTTAGCTTATGCAAAAATCTGGCTCTTGACGGGAGGATGGGCAACAGGAAATGAAAATCTCCTGTAAAGTACAGACTAAGAAAGAGCCTACAAAAACAAAGGAGGCTTGGTCTCTCCTGGCAGGAGGCTAACTGCATTCTTTTGTTAAATATTAACATGACATAGAGCAGGAGAAATGGATGTCCATCACCGGAATAAGTAGGAACTAAGTGAATATTTTAGGAACAAAGAGGTGTCTAATTTAAATGACTTAAGAAACACAATCAGGAATGCCATTTATAACACAAAGGCACATGGGGATGTCATTGATTTGGGACTAGTAGCAATATTTTCCTAGATTGACTACTGTACAGAAATATAAATAAAATAAACTTTCTTAACTCAAAATTACATTTCGAGATATCTTCTAAGTGCCTTTATGACAGATAAAAATGTTCTAGCTATTAATTATTGCAGTCTTGATAGCTTCTTCTTGTATGCTGGAACTTGAATTGTTCTGTTCTTATTGTCATTTATCTAATTTCATTACATATTAGTAAACTTTGTGAATAATTTGAGATAAATAAATAGAATGCTGGTGATGAACACCAATATTCAAGTGAAGCATACTCAATAAATTTCACAATGAACATTTTAAATTCAGTAATTGTATTTCAGTAACTAATTATAAATCTCATAATTTCTCAAAATAGTGATTTAGGCCCTGATATTGCAAATTTTTTGAAAATCTTAGGACTTGTTAGCACCAGATGCATTACCATGCAAACAATTTGCATTTATATACACTTCAAATTCTCATTGGCTTTATTTAGTATTATCTCTGACTTTAGGAATGTTTAAGGTTACCAAGTTTAATTCCATACCTGTCCAAGTAACCTCTAGAAATGTCCCTGAAAGTTAATACAACACAATACAACAATAACTGAACATACACTAAGCTGATGTAATTAACACTGTAAGCTTCTTCTGTTGAATTGACACGGCTTAATTTATTTTTGTTTGTGTGGTTACAATGTTTTCAATCAACATCTTCCAATGGTTTGTGTATTGGTGGGTTTCTTTTTTTTTTATTGATACTGTATTGCGGACTATAGACCACTTAATGGAGTATATGCCTGCAGTTTACTGTAGACTGTAAATATTGTAATGTGTTTGTGAGGGCTGTGTCTACACTGATTTCAGTTTGTAAATCTGATTGGCTGAAACAGTTTGCTACACCTTACACCCCTAGTGCCCAACCTGGGGCCTGAAGGGCACATGAGACCTTTTTGGATATAATGTGCATCCTTCAGACCTGAGCAGTCTATAGTGAGAACATCGATCTTTACTAGCCTCTTCTAACATGTTCCATGTTTTGTATTGTCTTCTGCAGCATATCCCCAAAAACTTAGCATGTCCACACTCTCTGACCATCCTTTCCTTTATAAGGTCTGCAGTTTATGAAAGTCCTCTCAATTATTACACATATTGAACATTATGTGTGGCCCTTTGGCTCGTAAGTTGACAATCACCGCTTTACATATTTGAGTGCTGTACTGAAGAAGCACTAATGTACCTAAGTGCTCCAGCTATTATATTACCTATTGAAATAGTCCTTTCTATACTCTTAATGTTTTTGCTTGCATGGACCATCGGTGACTATTCTTTTCATCCATTTTCAGGGAAAAAGTAATTACATGGTTTCTTCAAAATGCTTGAAAACCTATGAATGCTAATGAATGCCAGATAATTTAAAATGCACAATATTATTTGGCAAGCCCCCACTACATGACAGTTATAAACAGAACTTCTAATATTAGTTATTATATTATAACCGGACACTTCTGAACAAGGACCTTCATAAGAGAATTATTTTACTGAAAGCTGCAAATTTAAAATATATTAAAAAATACTTTTGAACCTATATTAACAAACCCAGAGATTATATGGGTTAAGAGATTTGGGCTTGCATTCACATTTGTATCTTAAGAACTAGTTATAAATTTAATTTATAGCATTTTTCATTTTGTTTTAATATACTGTATAAATAAATGCAAACACATACACTTTGTCCATATTATTGGTCATCACTTCGGTAAATATATATTCAAAATGGCATGTCTATATACATCCTTCAAATGGCTAAATGAACAGCACATCTTTCTTGTAACCCAAGTCTAAAAAAATCAATTTACCAGTAAACACTAGAGACACAAATGTGATGTTCTTGTTAAATATTTGAAATATAAATGAATGTTTGAATATTCAGTTTAAAGTGGGAGAGATAAAAGAAGCTACAAAGACTTGTCATTGATCTAATATGTGTTTGCTCATTCCTTGAGGCAGTGTATGATGTATAATGGGATTTCTATGGCCCCACATTACAAAAGGTGCAAAGTGCCTTTTCACTTGCAAACTCATGTATTCACGTGGTAAGAGAATGCAAATGTTAAGTCATTTTTTCTTTTCCATTGACAAAAGTGCCCTCTCCATCATTGTAGAACAGGGTAAAGTTCATAATGATGTCAAGCATTCTTTTCCTGAAACTTAAATAAGATGCACAATATTGTGCTACTAACTTCCAGTCTATTAAATTTTCTGAAAAATTCTAGACTTCTTAAAGTAATGTTACTTAGTATCTATTGCAAAACACAGTTTGTTTTCCAAGCATAGAATTCAAAGTTGTAAAAAATGACAAATCTAATGAAGATATATTATCCTGTTAAACAAATACAGTAGTAAGGATCACTTGTGATGCAGCTAAGCTAAAGATCACACATCCTTGGTTTATAACCGTCTTAAATACCCTGATAATTTACAGCCTCTGGCTCCACAGGGCTCTAGAGCTGTAACATTGTGTTGACTAAGGTTACGCATTTTGTATGAGCTAGATAAAGATAAATTATTGCAAGATGCATATGGAGTTTGCCACAGTGGAGAGGGTAGCTATATGTTTTAAAAGACACTATAGCCTTATTTGTTCTGAAGATTACTATTACAGCTGATTTAGGTGCCTAAATAAATTAGCATTTTCAAGATGTCATCAAGGCAGTTTCATTTTAATGGGTCAGTCTAACCAAATGTAGCATTTTGAATCCTGGTAGATACTGAAGAGTTAAAGCACATACTGGTTTCTTATATTCCTCAGGGAACCACTGATTCAGTCTTCATACGTAGGCTTTCATACCTGTTGTGGTCATTACTGTAAAGTCCTACTTTCTGTACTTGAATTTTAATTTACATTATATTGTGGATAAATCGGGACTCCCGAGACTGCCAGGAATACTTAAAGGTCTTAGTTGGATTGTGGCATATCTAGGGTTCAAAAATCCTAAAAAGCCAAGGGGTAATGAGACTTGTTCTACAACTTAAACATATTTTATAAATAGACTGTCCTTTATATTGCCCCTTTTTGGATATTTTGGTAAAAATGAATACCCTTTTCCCATAACACACATGACAATAAAGTACTTACAATATGACATGTTCTTATATAGCTAATAATAGACAGTGGTAATATTAACCACTTCAGCCCTGGAAGATTTAGCTGCTCAATGACCAGAGCATTTTTTGCGATACAGCACTATGTCGCTTTAACTGAAAATTGCGCGGTTGTGCGACGCTGTACCCAAACAAAATTGACATCCTTTTTTTCCCACAAACAGAGCTTTCTTTTGGTGGTATTTGATCATCTCTGCGGTTTTTATTTGTTGCGTTATAAACAAAAAAACACAATATTTTGTACTTTTTGCTATAATAAATATCCCCAATTTTTTTATAAAAAAAGTTAATTTTTTTCTCAGTTTTGGCCGATATGTATTCTTTTACATATTTTTGGTAATAAAAAAGCAATACGCGTATATTGATTGGTTTGCGCAAAAGTTATAGCGTCTACAAAATAGGGGATTTATTGCATTTGAATTATTTTTTTTTTTACTAGTAATAGTGGTGATCTGCGATTTTTATCATGACTGCGACATTATGATGGACAAATCGGAGACTTTTGACACATTTTTGGGATGATTAACAATTATACAGCGATCAGTGCTAAAAAAAATGCACTGGTTACTGTAGTTAACACTAGGGGGGGATCAAGGGGTTAACTGTGTTCCCTGACTGTGTGTTATAACTGTGGGGGGAGGGGACTGACTAGAGGGAATGACAGATCGTGGTTCCTAGCTATTAGGAACTCACGATCTGTCTCTCCTCACAGAACAAAACAGGGATTTGTGTGTTTATGTCTCTGTTCTGCCTCTCGTGCCCATGATCGCTTGTGGTCGGCGGTCATCGCGACTGTTGGCCATGAGGATCCTCACCCCCACAGTGCAGCAGGCGCGTGCGAGTGCCTGCTATCCCACTTAAAGGAGCTGATGTATAGCTATGATGGCTCGCGTGAATGTGTCGACCTGCCGCAGTATTATAACGGCGGCTGGTCAGCAAACGGTTAAACCTGTATAAATATAATACTGATGTTATATAATGCAGTTGTTCAATTATACAGTTTTTATTTAAACATATTTGTATTGACAGTTGGCAAGTACAAAGGGAGAACAATGGACATCAAGTAACAATATTTGACATTATCAAATGTCATAATCAATAGTCCAGTCAAACAATAATTAAACAAAATGATAATAAAATAAAATAAAAGTAAGGAGGGAAAAATGAAAGGGGATGAAATTCCAACAGTTAATTATTAAAGGTTACCCACAGTAAGCCCCTACCAAGTAATACACTTTAGGTCGGAGTTGAAAGCCACAGTCACCCTGGCACCCCAAGTGGGCGCAAACTGGGCCAGGGTTTGGGCCAACAACCCCACTGTGAGTGATTATTCAACTGCTTCCATACTAACAATAGGAGAGCTATTGAAGTAAACGTAACCAGAATAATAACAAAGCATAAACCTTCGTAACAAGAAAGAACATGTATAAACTACAGTGATAATGAGATAGGTGTATCATTTGCATCAATAAACAGGATTACATTTTAAGACCCGTAGAGGCCTTAGGATGTTTCTACCAAGGAGAATTTAAACTCTTTAAAACGCAGGAGATGCAGGAGTTTTTCGTAATGGCATTGCACATTCAATCGATCTATTACTTCCCCTATGCTAGGGGTAGAAGGAGATTTTCAATAGCTGCATACAGAATGTGGCCTGTTAATATTTTGTATGGAGTAGGGTATTCATCAAGTCCTATGTTTAGTAGTGCCAGTTCTGGGTTGAGAGCAGTATACATTTTTGGGAAAGTTGGCTACATTCTTCCAAAATGGTTGGATGTGTACACATTACCACAATATATGAAACAAACTTCCTATTTGCATGCACATCCTCCAACATTGGTTAGAGGTAGTGGGAAAGATTTTTGATAATCAATAAGAGATACCACTTGTAGTAAATTTTTTTAAAAACATCCCAGGGTGAATGCATGCAGTGACTCAGTAGCTGAGGTGGATAAATTGTTCCAATGTTCAACACTACAGTAAAGGTTTTGGTTAGAGCCCTTTCCCAACTTAGCATATCAGGTGCAAAAAAAATGTAGCGCTAGCAAAGTATGTGTACCAAGAAAAAGTGCACAAAAAGTTCATAAGTCCAACATATTGAAATGGACAAATGTATGTAAAATGAAAAATGTTTATAGAATCTCATAACATGAGTCCAAAGAAATTAGGTGATAATCCACAGCGAAGTGAGAATCTTCAAACGTGCGGGTTGCAATGTGGAGCATCAACAGTAGGTGAATCCAAAAACTTAATAAGATAGGATACCCTTACCAGAGTAGTTGGACCCGGATGTCAGCGACACCGAATCATAAAGGCTTGGATACATGGATAGATGGTTTTCTTCAATGGATAGAGGAACCCGAAATCTCCAGGGATGTCTTCCGATGACCTCCAGCATCTTGACCAACCTGGAAAGGTAATTCATCCAAAATGCACACCACAACCACTCTCATCCAAATATATGTATATAAAAAAGGAGAGAGAGGGGGGCTCCAAATGGTGCAGGTCAAAAAAGGTAGGTTTATTGAAACCAACATAATATATGTGGGCAAGGTTCATCGCTCCCCACATTGCTTTTATTAATTGTGATCACTTTTATTTACTTTTTATGTTGGTTTCAATAAACCTACCTTTTTTGACCTGCACCATTTGGAGCCCCCCCCTCTCCTTTTTTATACACATATATTTGGATGAGAGTGGTCGTGGTGTGCGTTTTGGATGAACTACCTTTCAGGTTGGTCGAGATCCTGGAGGTCGTCGGAAGACATCCCTGGAGATTTCAGGTTCCTGTATCCATTGGAGAGAACCATCTATCCGTGTATCCAAGCCTTTATGATTCGGTGTCGCTGACATCCGGGTCCAACTGCTCTGGTAAGGGTATCCTATCTTATTCATTTTTTGGATTCACCTACTGTTGATGCTCCACATTGCACCCCGAACGTTTGAAGATTATCACTTCGCTGTGGATTCTCATCTAATTTCTTTGGACTCATGTTATGAGATTCTATAAACATTTTTTCATTTTACATACATTTGTCCATTTCAATATGTTGGACTTTCGAACTTTTTGTGCACTTTTTGTTGGTACACATAATTTGCTATTGCATTTTTGTCACATTTTTGTGTAGCTGCTGTTTATTTAGTCACATTTATTTGTATTATTTATTGATATTTTGCGCAGTATCAGTTTATTTAGCATATTAGGTACATTGTTCTTATCCGCACTAATGGTTAGTGCGGAGTAAAAAAGGACATACCGCGTATAATTTTTGAGGTTTTACCTTTAAGGTAATTCCAAATTGATTTGGGAAGTGCTATTTTTTTCCTGCAACCACTAAGCAAGTGAAATTGATGGAATTGATTAATCCTATAGGCATCTTGGTGTAATTAATTTATTTGAATGTTATCTAGGAAACTCTCTTGCCAACCAGTATGTAACTTATGTCAATATTTATGCACTGTATATAGAGAAGCTCCTGCCAGGCTTCTAAGGATCATGCATCCACAGTTGGGTGGGCCAGTTTACATAAGGTAGGTGACATAACAGATGGTGTTTTAGAAGAGATTTCTCTACATTTACCCACAATTTATTCTGCGAGGTTGTAACCCAATGTTGTATTTGGTCAAGAAGGGAGGCTCTATGGTAGGCTCTCAGGCCAGGAAAGCCAATACAACCTTCTCTTCTATGTTTTGTTAAGTAGGAAAGTGCTATTCTGGGTTTACGGCCTTGCTAGAGAAAATTCCGAGGGATGGAGTTCCATATGGTGAAGAAAGAAGGTGGTAAATAAATTGGCAGCGTTCTATAGAAAAATTGGAGAAATTACTGTGCTAAACCCAAATGTGACAGAAAAGCTGCTAACACTGAAACAAACAAAGTCCAAACCAGATGTGAAAAACCAAAGTGTAGCGCTAAATATAACAATATGACAGCAATAAACTGAGATAATAAATGTGTAAAAACATATAAACGTGTTATAAACATGCAGAGTGAAAGTCCGGTGTTTACATGTGTGAATTCAAATAAACATAAAAGAAACTGTTAGGAAACGTGTCCATCTAATACATGACTTGTGAGTCTTCAATTGAATTTGAAGGTGGTACAAGCAATGTATAACTGGCAGTGAATCTGTTAAAACAAGGAAATCCTCTGTCAAGAGAGTATGTCTTACCGCACAAGATAGACCCACTTACCAGCGGTAGTGGGTCAGTCAGGCTTGTATAGGCCAAATGCCTCAGGGTTGAGAGTTGGCAGGAAGGAGATCGCTCCAAACAGGGTCATTCCACTCCTTGACAGTAATAGTCCAGCCAGAGTTCCAGGATTCAAATGGCTCTAAAAAAGAGCATGGAACTTCTACCCAATAGGGGAGCCGTCTGGAGGCCAATGGTAAGTGTAAAATAGGCTCAATCAAACTGGGGTAGAGATAAGAAAAAATGGAGAAGCTCCATATGGTGCAGGTCAAAAACAGAGTTTTTAAAAAAAGTACAGTACATAATAGTAGATGGGTACAAAAATACTGGTGATCACGAGTTATAAAATTATAAAAAGCAATGTGGGAAGCAAGCGAAGCGAGCCCGACACGTTTCGGCCCTATGGTCTTCAACTGGGGCATGGCATTGCTCCCCCAAATTTCTCACATTTATAGTGTATCCTAATAATTAAACATGTGACATAAAAGGAATTGGCTCCACCCTTGGTATGTAAACAGGAAGTAGTAGCCACTCACCTGAGTTCCTTGTTACATTGTGGGATATACTAAGGCATGGTTCCACATACAGAGGAACATGGGGATGATTGCACCAGTAATACCTAAACCCGAAAGTGGTTAGCATAAATAGGGCGCCTTTTTCAAAGACGCCCAAGCAGTGGCTCCACCAATCGCATATCCCACAAGGAAAGGACCATGTTGCGGAAGAGCACCAACGTCCTCACATGACATAAAAGCCACGACGGCGGAGACGCTACATCTGTATGATCCACCCATAGGGGAACTAGGTGTACGTCACATGATGGGACATGTGACTCGCGATGTATCCAAGCGAGTCACATGACCACAACCACAACGTTACTTGTCCATAGACAGACTCTGGGCCGGTCACGTGACTGAACATGTGACCCGCCATAGGTCGGAGCAGGTGAGGTGACCTGACTCCTGACCTGCCGTATGTCACGTAAGCCTTTTAGAAGTCACGGAGCAGTGACATCCATCCAAAGCACTAAAAAAAGTCCAAGCCTCATTATGAATATGAGGCCGGTACTATTACCCAAAGAATGTTGAATGGATCACTCTCATATTCCATCATGTGACCTCACCCAAACTATTGGGTCAGTCACATGGTATGGTATGCGATCACATCCAAACACCCTAGATGTCCTGAGCATCATAGCGCAAGGTATGAAGGCGTCCATAACTGTAATGTGCTCTAGATTGCCTCCTAGAGGCCCATGCAGGTCTCGCTGTGGACAAAAGCAACGTGACTACGGAAATTAAAAATAAGATACCATGGATGGGGTCACTGGTTGAAAAAATAAAGATCAAAAAACATGTATTGCTATATATAAAATTTGCACATGTATCATAATATCTTATCAATACTTCTAGTCCACTATACATGTCTACATAAATTCAAACAATAAATAGATAATAATACATACAATTGTACATAAATGTTATAGCAGGCTGAACACAAGAAAAAGACTGTATTAAGCGTGATTAATGAAACAATTTATGTCCCAATCGACGTTCAAACCGAACAACGAGTAGGACCTCAATTCATGAGTCCAATAAGTTTTGAGACAGGATACCCCACATAGGCAAGAGTCACCCCTCCAATGTGGGACGAATTTGTCTATTATTTGAAAGTGGGTACCCGTGGGACTTTTGTTATGATGTTCCAAATAATGGCGGGGCACGCTGTGCTTAATACGGCCCTTCCGTATGCTGGCCAAATGCTTGTTAACCCTCACTGAGAAAGTTCTAATTGTGTGACCCACATATTTTTTATTACATGGACAAGTTATAAGGTATACAATATATATGGTGGCTCACGTAGTAAAATGTTTCATTTTGTAGTTGCGTAAAGTAGAGGTCAATGAAAAAATGTCTGTTTTTAATTTCCCACATACATTGTGGAGACATACATTACACTTCTGGCAGGGGTAATAGCCCTTGCATTGTTGGAAAAAAATTACCGTCTTAGGTGGATCTATTATATTCAGAGCAATCTCTGCCTTTATCGATCTAGCCCCTCTCAACACGACCCCCGCATGTTCAGGGAGGGCCTGACCCAAAAACCTATTATTCTGTAGGACCTTCCAATGCTTGTTGAGGTTTTTTTTAATTTGTTTGTGCTGTATTGAATAAGCATTATGGAAGGACCATTTGAACCTATTTTCTTGAATGGGTTTTGGGTTCTCTTACAGTAAGGTACTTCTAACAATATCTGTGACTTTATTAATGTCTCTATCCAAATCCGTACATCTATATACTTTTTCTAAAAATTTCATTTTCAATATCTCAGCTTGATGTTGGAAAATAGCAGTATTTGTACAATTCCATCGTAGACAGGAATTGACCACGCGGAATGGATGTTAACCATTGGTCACGGTGACAACAATCAACCGGAATATAACCATTCCGGTCGGTAGGTTTGAAGTAAGTTTTAAATGTAAGGATTCAAGGTCACCCTTCCAGAGGAGGAGGATGTTGTCTATATATCTATCCCAAAGGACCAATTCTGGTCTCTGAAGAGCATAAACAACATCCTCCTCCCACTGTGCCATGAATAGGTTGGCCAAGCTTGGCGCATACTTGGCCCCCATGGCCATCCCCCTAATCTGTGTATAAAACTGGCTCTGGAACCAAAAGTAATTATGTTGGGTTGCAAACCTCAATAATTCCATGATAAAATTCTGACCAATTGGAAGGATGCAGGTGTACAAAGCAGCAACATCTGCTGTTACCAGAATCATTTTATAGACATAGAGGATTTTTGGGAGGGCTTGCATTTTAAAAGCCGCAGCTCTTCCTAGCCAGGATAATTGATTCTTACCTATACGGTTCAGGTCTTTGATTAGTTTACATAAGAGAGTCAGAAAGTTAGCTTTATATAAGTTTGTAGTGGGGAATGTAAGTTGAATTCCTAAATACGTGATAGATGGGGAGTCCCAGTTGAAGTGGAATTTGCTTTTTAGGTGAAGGATTGTGTCAGAGGGGATTCCCATGGAGAGGGCATTGCATTTACTGTACACCAGTAAGTGATGACTCTGGGTCAGAGAGGGATAAAATAATATCAGCTGCAAAGAGCTCTATTTTGTGTTTGTATTACCCAATGCAAAGGCCCTTTACTGACAGGTTGGCTCTTATAGCTTCTGCAAGGGGTTCTATTGCCAGTGAGAAGATGATAGGGGACAGGGGGCATCCCTGCCTTGTTCCAATGGTCCATCCAATGGTCCAATCCAAGGCTCTGGATAGCATACTTGAGACAAATACCTTAGCAGAGGAGTTTTTGTAGAGGGACATAATAGCAGAGTTGATAAATCCCAAAAATACAAATTTAAATAGCACTTGGGAGAGGTATCCCCAGTGTACCCTGTCAAATTCCTTCTCTGCATCCAAAGCGAGGAGCAGAGAAGGCGTTTTACTGGTTTCTGCATAGTGAATCAGGATAATCATTCTCCTTGTCTCATCTGGTGCTTTAATTAATTAATATTTTAGAGTAAATCTTCAGGTCAGAGTTCAATAGGGTAATTAGCCTAAAATTCTGTGGTTGGTTGGAGGCATGTATCATGCCTCCAATGGCGTACTCCGCTGTGCACCTGTGCCCTGGGACATTAAGATTATACAGAGTCAGCAGCTGGTGTCATGGAAACGCATGATGCCAGTGCCAAATGAAACACTGGGTGGGCCATTAGGTACAGGGTTTTATTCTGAGCCCACCTGATTGCTGTTGTATGTATATGACAAGAATATGAAGTCATTATGATGTCAAGGGACAGGACTGGGGTAATTTTTTTGCTCACTGATTGGTGGATGGTTCTTTAAATATTTTCTGTTATGTATCACACTTTGTCACATGCCGAAACATTGCTGTTCCTTGTAACAATGTGATTGCTAAATAAAGCTTTGAACCCCTTCTGAAGATCCAAGGTGTGCTGGTGATATTTCTCACTCTAATGCCCCGTACACACGGTCGGATTTTCCGATGGAAAATGTCCGATCGGAGCGTGTTGTCGGAAATTCCGACCGTGTGTGGGCTCCATCGGACATTTTTCATCGGATTTTCCGACACACAAAGTTGGAGAGCAGGAGATAAAATTTTCCGACAACAAAATCCGTTGTCCGAAATTCCGATCGTGTGTACACAAATCCGACGGACAAAGTGCCACGCATGCTCAGAATAAATAAAGAGATGAAAGCTATTGGCCACTGCCCCGTTTATAGTCCTGACGTACGTTTTTTACGTCACCTCGTTTAGAATGATCGGATTTTCCGACAACTTTGTGCGACCGTGTGTAGACAAAACAAGTTTGAGCCAACATCCGTCGGAAAAAATCCTAGGATTTTGTTGTCGGAATGTCCGAACAAAGTCCGACTGTGTGTACGCCCTATAACTATTCACATTTCCAGCCGGTGGTTGCTTCAGCACCCACTCATATATACAGCCATTTCTACAGAAGCATGTGCATTTTCAATAGTGTGTTGGAATCTCTGGCATAGAGAGGGCACAATATGGCAGAAGGTTAAAGCGTCAAGAAGGTGGATTGTTATTCTGGCTTTTGGTGCCCTTACATAGCCATTCACAATATTCATTCCTGTGCCTTGTGCCAGGACCTGAGATTGGTCCAAAGTTTCAAGGAGGAATTTAGGCAGAGGGATTGGAGATTTTGTGGGGCTGACAGTTAGAAGTCACGGAGGTGTGCACATCAGCAGCGAGCAGCAAGATACAGCCTTACTGATATGCTATAGCTTGGGTGACACGGTCCCGCTTTGTATCACCTTATATCTGGGATGTCTCTCTGGACACTGGATTTCATTTCATGCTCAGAGGGGGTCTGTTGATGTGCAGCACTGGGATTGCAGAAATCTTGGTCCCTGTATGTGCTGAGTGTGGAGCCCTGACATTGACTCTCACACCCTGGACCCACTGTGGGAAGTGCCAGACCTTCTTCTTTGATGTTCTTCCAGTTAGGTAGGCTCTGTGTGATTGCCTGGCTTCCTGATGCACAGTGGCCTATTGCTGCTAAGGTCAGCACCTTGCTCATATAATCTGCAGAGTGACACCCTTGGCTCTCCAGATCTGGTGGAGGAGGAGGACAGCACCCACCAGGGCTCCCTAATAGACCACACGGTTGGTGAAGAGCCCAAGGAGTGGCCTGGGAGTTTGTGGGATGCCCCTGAAGGTAATGCCATGGTGTTTTTTTTATGCTGCTATGATGCACTTTAATACCGTGTTGTTATATAAAGGTTTACAGAAGACATCTTCCTGTTTATGTGTGGCTATAGGTCTGATTCAGTAAGGGGCATGTCAGACCTCTGCAGACAGATCACTGCTCACCCACAGAGTGCAAGAATCAGACTCTGAAGCATGCATGGCATTGGACAGGCTTTTCTACTTAGGCTATAACTGTTTTAGAAAGAAAACAAATGGTAAAACAATACTTTCAGATGCAGAAGGGAAAAACCTCTGTAGCTGCACAATCAGCAATGGTGATAGCCTTTGCAAATTACTTTCTATATGTTTTTGGAGTTCACATCATGTTTCCAATGACAAGTAAATATTTTAAAAAAGGACTTAAGGCAGATGCAATGTCCATAACCTTTGGTTAGGTTATTTGCCCCTTTTTTCTCACTATGCCCTAGGCTACTGCTTAGTTTACTAGTGGGGAACTTGGGACATAGTGTACTCTAGGTATTTGCCAGTTACTTACATGAAGCTGATAAGGATTTTTCTATTATTTGTAATATAAATGTCAGCTCTCATGCAAGCCAAACCTTCTCTTCCTTTTAAATCTTGCAGAAAATGAGCAACTAAAAAGAAAAAATATATATAAAAGTATTAATAATAATAGCTACTCCATTTAGCTGCAGTCAAACACAATAAACCCATTCCAGTTTCATACAAACTGAGTTAGTGCTGCAATCAATTCTGTGTAAATCATAGGCACCATTTGCTGTTGCTGAAAAGCTTTGACACTGCTAACAATGAAGATAACACTGATATGTTTTCTAGGCACATTTATCTGCAATAAGCAGGGGATCGGTAATTTTGAACCTTGAATGACTCTGGGTAGCGCATGTATTTTAGAAATAAATATGACCACAAAGCAACACGTTTTATTTTTTTCATTAACAACAGTGGACATTGAATGCATGTGAAGATTAAAAAGCTTTAGAAAGCTTTATTTGTTTAGGAAGGCAACAGTTCTTTTTAGGTGAATCTGAAGCATACGTGGTTGTATGGAAATATTGTATGTATTGAAGTAGTCTGGAGATATGCATGGAGAACTTCTGTATCAAATACAAGGACTCTTCTTTAATTCCATTGGTGTGGTAGAATGCTACTCAAGACTATATGTAGACATTGGGCTGTCATAGACACATTGAATGATGATGCTCTTTTCTGCAGGCTCCACCCTTTTTTCAGATCATGTCATATGGTTATAATAACTCAAATGAATGCAAAAATGATAGCACCGAATTCTGCTTTTTATATAGGATTAGCACAGCACTTTATACTGCAGTGCTTATGAACAGCTTGAAAATCTAGTGATGTCAGATTTACTCACATGTGTCAAGAGTTGGCCAGAATAAAAAAAAAAATAACTGCATTGTGCTTTGTCTCTCTACAGTACCCAACTGCCCTAGGCATAGGCCCTTGATTTCCTTTTGGTAAAAACCCACCCACATTTATCAAGGTGCTACACCACAGTGCACGTTGGGTTTAAGGAGTAAATGAGTAAATTTTTTTTGTCTGACATCCTCTGTGGGCATCCCTGTTCTGCTTCAATACTGGTAACGGTACATTCTAAGGTAGCACTGGGGACATAAGTGAGATAAATGAATGATCAGACAGAAGATCAACAAACAACACTATATTACCAAAAGTACTGGGATCAGGGTCGGCGCTAGAAATAGACAGGTCAGGCAGCTGCCTAGGGTGCCAGGGTAGGGGGGTAGCAAAATCTGGATTCCCAGCCACTCACTGGGGATTCAGGATATTAAAATACCTGCAGGACCAGCATTTTTTAAATACACGCCTTATGGCAGCAGCCACAAGGTTAGGGGGGCGATTGCGCCTGTGAAGATCCCAGACCACTTTATCCCCAGCCTGCAGTGCTGCCCTAGCAGTGAGAAGATGAGGGGAGAGAGCCAGGACAAGGAGCAGCCAGCCGGAAGTGCTGCATGATCAATGAAACCGGCCGGGGCAGATGAGATGGAAGCCCTGCATGTAACTCCGGGCTTACATGCAGGGCTTCCCCCCTCCTCCTGGATGGTTGGGGATCTGTTGTGGGAAGACAGGCAGCAGCGCCGCTCTCCTAGAGGTGAAGCCATCACCGCCGCTGGCTCAGATATGGTGGAAGCACAGGCAGCACGCTCAGTGCTGCATCCTGCACCCAGTCACATGAAATAAAAAATTGTACAGAGGGGGAACAGATATGTGTATGTGTGGGGGGGGACAGATGTGCAGAGGGGTACAGAGAGGAACTGATGTGTGTGTGGGGGGGAATATGTGCAGGGGGGTACAGAGAGGAAATGATGTGTGTGGGGGGGGTTGAGGGGTACAGAGGGGAACAAAGGTGCTGGGGGATGCAGAGGGGAACAAGCGTTCAGGGTGATACAGTGATGGGGTGATCTGAGGTGTGAAGGTGGAAGAATTGTGGTGATCTGAGACCTAAAAACACAGGAATTGAGGTGCTTTGAGGTGTGGAGTTTTAAGTCCACCTTTGTAAAAGAAATAATAAATGCAGATCTTATTGCAGGTAAAAAAAATATGCATTTAATATTATTTTTACTAGAAGCCTGTAAAGCATTGTCAGTGTATGTGTCTGCTCGTACAGACAAGCAGTTACACAGTTAACCTGTCTGTATACTGCCCTAGACTGTCTGTATACTGCCCTAGTCTGTCTGTATACTGCCCCAGACTGTCTGTATACTGCCCTTACCTGTAGACCACGGCTGGCATGGGAAAGCAAGCTGGTGCCGCCACTATTTGTCTTCAGGACAGGTCTAGAGGCACAGGTGCGGGCCTGTGGACCACGGCTGAAGAAATAGGCGAAGAGGTGCTGCAAATATCTCAGTGAGGGGCAGACCCAAAGGGGGGGTCAAAATGGGGTTTTTGCCTAGGATGTCAAAAAGCCTTTCACCAGCCCTGATTGGGGTGCCGGCCTTTACACGCACATAAACTTTAATGGCATCCCAGTCTTAGATCGTAGGGTTCAATATTGAGTTGGCCCACTCTTTGCAGCTATAGCAGCTTCAACTCTTCTGGGAAGGCTAACCACAAGGTTTAGGAGTGTGTCTATGGGAATGTTTGACCATTCTTCCAGAAGCGCATTTGTGAGGTCAGGCTTCGATTTTGGACTAGAAGGCCTGGCTCGCAGTCTCCACTCGAATTCATCCCAAAGGTGTTCTATTGGGTTGAGGTCAGGACTCTGTGCAGGCCAGTCAATTTCCTCCACCCCAAACTCACTCATTCATGCAATTGTCAGTTAAAACGATGCAGTTCCGAATCACAAAAAATGGCCTGGTCATAAAGGGGGCACACCTTGCAGGGCTGAAGTGGTTAATATCCATACCAGACCTGAAGGACCTGTTAATGGACTGCAGGGGACTCACACCGTTTTTTTGTTCAATGATTTTTATGTATATTGCTGGGGCCCGGCAATACATTAAAGCCACAAGCAAATTTAAATGACATTTTTTCCTTTAGAAATGTCATTTTGCTGCTCTCATTCATTACACTATGTACGACCACTATGTAAGCAGCCTTACATAGTGCGACTTATACAAATACAAAAATGATGTCCTTTTTTTCCCACAAATAGAGCTTTCTTTTCGTGGTAATTGATCACCCCTGTGATTTTTATTTTTTATGCTATAAACAAAAAAAGAGTGACAATTTTGAAAAAAAAAAACTATATTTTTTACTTTTTGCTATAATAAATATCCCCAAAATATTTATAAAAAAAAATGTTTTCCTCAATTTAGGCCGATACGTACTTCTACATATTTTTGGTACAAAATCACAATAAGGGTATATTGATTTGTTTGAGCAAAAGTTATAGCGTCTACAAAACAGGAGCTATATTTATGGCATTTATATTATTTTTTTACTAGTAATGGCAGTGATCTGCAATTTTTATAGGGACTGCGACATTGTGGGGGACAGATTGGACACTTTTGACACTTTTTTGGGACCATTGATACAGCGATCAGTGCTATAAAAATGCACTGATTACTGTGTAAATGACACTGGCAGGAAAGGGGTTAACACTAAGGGGCGATCAAGTGGTTAAATGTGTTTCCTAGGGAGTGATTCTAACTGTGGGGGGATGGGACTGTCTGGGTGAGGAGACCAATCGCTGTTCATACTTACTATCAGTCTCCTCTCCCCCAACAGCACAGAGATCTGTCTGTTTACATTGACAGATCTCCATTCTGTCTCTGTGTGGCCCGATCACGGTTGCCCAGCGGTCATCGCAATCGATGGGCACACGCTTCGGCTCCGTTTGATCTGAAAGCGAGCCGACGTATAGCTATGATGGTTTGCCCAGGGGAGCCAGGCAGCTGGCTGGGAAATAGTTAAGGGGAACCCGGCACCAAAATTTAAAGAAAAATGGCGTGGGAGTCCCCCTAAAATCCATACCAGGCCCTTATCCAAGCACATAAAAAATTAGAGGGTAGATGTGGCACTATTCATGTGTTGTGACTCCTGCGTGAGTTGAGGATATGTCCGTGAAACCCTCTCTCCTCACTAGGGCGATCCTGTGTCAAACCCTAATCTAAAATGTAAACATAACTCTTATGTGCAAAATTTAATAAAAACTACAAAAATCCAACATACATAAATTCAAGTGTGTTCAAAGTGCCAAGGGCTGAGTGGTTCAGTATTATAATCAAGTGCTGGTAACACACATATCATAACATTGTGAACAACTAAATAAACCATGATCATACTGTTTGAATAAACAGCCTTTAAAATCAGGAAGCCGGCAAAATTCGTATTCCACAGCTTGAAACCGGAAGTGACGCAAAGACGCTAGAAGCTCCGCCCTACGTGTTGTGTTTTGTCATCAAGACGTCATCTGCAGGAATGTGTTGGATTATAGAAACCAACAGGTTTACAAATGGCAAGCCGACAAAAATTATAATGAAGGAGATAACAATATTTAAATGACAGAGGAATCAAGAGAACCTTCATTAGAAAGAGAAGAAGTAGAATGGAGTGTAACTAGACCAAATACACCAAGAACCCCAATACCCGCACAAAGAAGAGAAAGAAGCCCCACACACAGAAGAGAGGAAAGAACATCCATGCATAGGAACCGAACATATCAGGAACAAGGTACCATTAGATACAATCAACCTAATATCCCTACAAGAACACCAGAAATACCAAGAAATCCCAATAGGTACTTACTCTCCTCTTAGACAAGCATACAATGACTTCCGATATAGGGAACCCCAATACAGGAGAGAATTTTTCCCAGGGGATACAGAGGAAGACCACCGAAAATAAGGGGAGGCTATAGACCACACAGGCCCCATGGAGGTTGGGGCCCTCTCAGGAATCAGAATTGGGCACTCCCAAGAAATCACGGATGGCAAAACACATGGAGACCTCCAAGACCTGAACATATGGAACAGAGAGAGGTCAATCGAGAACGGGAGAGGCACCAATGGGACGACAGAAGAGAGGAACCCCACAGGCCCCAAAGATGGGAAAGATAAAATTGGCCAGAGGTAAACGAGGGAGGACAAAGAAAAAGAAGGCAAGAATATTAGTGGGTGGAATTTTTATTTGCGTTTATACTCCACCCAGGTGGTTGTACTGGTAGGGACAGCATTTCATTTCCAGTAATCACTACTAGCCATAAGCGCAGGACCTCTCATATGCTTTATACCTTATCTAAGCATGCAACCTGACAGGCCGCAGGAAAAGGGGGGGCGAAAGAGCAACCCCCCTCCTGAACCTTACCAGGCCACATGCCCTCAACATGGGGAGGCTGCTTTGGGGTCCTACCAAAACACCTTGTCCCCATGTTGATGGGGACAAGGGCCTCTTCCCCACAATCCTTGCCCGGTGGTTGTGAAGGTCTGTGGGCTTATCAGAATCTGGAAGCTAAAGGGTCCCAACTCCCCATGTGAATGGGCATCTGGTATCTGGTACTCATTCACCAAAAAAATGTCAAAAAAATAAATAACAGGAGACAATTTGGGACAATTCCTTTATTAAAAAATGAAAAATAAGTGTCCTGCGATGTCCATCCATCCTCAATCATGGCATCCCATGGTCTTGAGAAAAAAAAATGGGAAATCTTTTCCTACATGGGAGGTGTCCCGCCGACTGCAGCCTTTTCGCGATGACAGCTGTTATATAGCTAAGGGTGGGGCCACTCGGTGATGTAAACTGTAATGTAAAAATTTTGAAGAAAAACATTTTTCTAATTTTTTTTTCTGTCAGTAAATTTTGTAACTAAGTAATTTTTCACCTTCACTGATGTGCGCTGATGAGGCGGCACTGATGGGCACTGATAGGCTGAACTGGTGGGCATTGATGAGGTGGCACTTATGGGCACTGATGAGGCGGCACTTATGGGCACTGATAGGTGGCACTGGTGGGCACTAATAGGCGGCACTGGTGGGCACTGATAGGCGGCACTGGTGGGCACTGATAGGCGGCACGGATAGGCAGTACTGATGAGCACTGATGGGCATTGATGGGTGCACTTATGGGCGACATTGATGGGCATTGGTTGACAGCAGTGATGGGCATTGATGGGCAGCACTGATAGGTGGCACTGATTGCCAGCACTGACTGGCATCACTAATGGGAACTGATTGGTGGCACTTGTGGGCAGTGGTGGACACTGATTGCTGCCACTGGTGGGCACTGATAGCTGGCATTGGTGGGCAATGTTGGGCACTGATTGGTGACAGTGTATTGCACTATTGTAATCAGGGCACTGATGATCAGTGCCCTGATTACATTCCTAAATGTCCTCTTGTGAGGAGATGCTGCTGATCAGCTCTCCTCTTCTCACACTCTGTCAGTGTGAGGAGAGGAGAGACGATTACCGGCACTTCCTTGTTTACATGTGACCGGCTGTGATTGGACACAGCCGATCACATGGTTAAAGAGCCGCAGGTGCAGCTCTTTACAGAGATCGGGGTCGGGCTGTGTCCTAGCAACACAGTGCGGCAGCACGAGAGCGGCTGTTCTGGGATGCTGTCATATGATGGCGTCCCAGAACAAGAGCTGCACCAGCCTGCCGTCATTTGACGGTGGGCTGACAGCAAGTAGTTAGGCATTATTAAAATCAGTGCTCCTGAAAAAACATCAGTTTTTAAAACTTTTTCTGGCTTTGATACATGTCCCCTGGGGCAGGACCCAGGTCCCCATACACTTTTTATGGCAATAACTTGCATATAAGCCTTTAAAATTAGCACATTTTTTTGCCTGTTCGCATGTTCTGCTGTGAACCAAACTGGATGGTGTTCGGCTCATCCCTAATTACAGGTATGTTACTTTCCTCATATGCCCAACACCCTCTAGCTTGTTTGGGGCTGATATCCCCACCTTCAGTATCTGTGGTGTAATGTTCTGCATTTCACTTTGCCACTTTCTGTTGTCAAGCAACTAGTGACAGTTAGCTTCCCACTGTTGTCCAACGTTTCACTAAAGGCAAATTGTATTGGAGCTTCCCCAGCTACAGGCAACTCTTATATAACAAAATTTCCATCTCAAAACCTAAATTCTTGGATGTTTTAAAAGCCAAAAATATAGGTAACTTTTGCTTTTCTGTAAAAAAAAAATGTCATACACACAAATATAATTACTAAACATTTTCTGATTCATGTGAATGAGAACAATAAAGGCTGCATCCTGATATACAGGAAAGAAATGAACTTTTGCAATTGTGTTTCGCCTTGACTTACCAACAGGTAGTTGATTGAAATCTCAGTTGTTATCTTTCAATTTAGCCATTTCCATAATTATGTGTCTGTTTTATGCTGTATAAAATCTTTAAAGGTGTTCTATATTTCAAAACGCATACATATAATATTATTATCCAGATAATTCACAGTACGCAACAAGTTACAGTTAAAATGAATGAACACCTATCACCATCATAAAATGAATTCAGATATTTTAGAAACAGATCAATTTTACGGTATGCTTTAGAAGTGCAGGGCTTTATCAGAAGATCACAATGAAAACCAAACAGAGTTTGAACTGTCTAAAGTTAACACGTGGAGCTGGAAATACTGTATGTGATAGCGATCTCCTAAATGCTAACCATGCTTTTGTATCAAATGTAGCGCTTTGGAAAAAGTGTAAGGCGGAAAGGGAAATGAAATGTCTCTCTAGAGACAAATGTTAATAGAAAAATGAAAGAAAAAAAATACATGTTATTCAAGAGGTTTGTCCTCCACAATTGCATAACTTTACAGTTATGAAATAAAATGCTCTCATATTGAAATTCAGCTTTAAAATAATAAAGGAGTAGAAGATGTTTATTTAGCACAGTAAATTGTCACTGCAGCTTAGTGATTAATGTGCAGCTATGGTTGCGTTGTAAATGTCATATAGAAGGGAAATAAAAAGAACAGGACTTTTTCTTGACACTGGGTGACTGAGGTGAATACAGCTTCACCTAAGTTAACTGAACATTTGCTTTGCAAAGTAAGTTTCCTACTGTTTTAGTAAATCAACCTTGAGTCAGCTTCCCACTTGCATCTATTTTTTACCTTTGTGGGAAACTGGCTATTTTGTGGAAGCTCAAAAGTAGACCATGTAGAGTATCAGAGCTTAGGGAAACCTACAGTTACATGGACCATTTTCAGTCCCATATTTCATCTTTGGTGATAACAAGAAGAATCCAATCTAAGTTTTTGAATAACTTTTTGATAATAACTCAAGATGTATATTCTCTTAAAGTACCCCAGAATTTCTCTTTAAAATTTTGAATTAAGATTTATATAAATGGATGCAGGGTAAACATCACAAGATTTATATACGTGGATCTATAGTAAGGGTTGCAACGTTTCTATAATTGGATCTAGGGTAAAGGTCACAAGATCTATATAGGTTGATCCAAGTTAAGGTAGATTTAGACATGCGTGTAAATCTCCCATGCCTCTAAAGACCGACCCGTGTTCAGATTGTGTTCCAGAGGCTAATAACAGGCAGTGAGGAAGTGCTGCAATGCCTCCTTACTGCCTCCTTACTGCCTGTTTTAACCCCATATTTCAACAAACATTCCACAACAGCATGCAATGCATGTGGTTGCAGGACGTTTGTGGTGTTTCCCCATTTATTTGAATTATATTATGACCCCATCTGCCTACATATTTAGTCATCACTAATATGTCAAAAATACTCCAGTCACATCTGTTACCAACTGAGCCATTCCAGTACCAGTCAAGGCATACATAGTATAAACCGACTGTACTTTGTATGCCATCCTTTGTATGTTAAGACAATTTTATGACCAGGGATGGTGATGTAGAGGTCTTCTCAGATGTCAATTTTGTTGCTAATATTCAAGCGTAATTTAGACCTGAAACATTTTTCATCTGAGATTCTGAAAAGACATATAACAGAAATCATGGTTTATAACATTCTGGCTATAAATAGGTTCAATTTGGGATAGATCAGGGAAGAATTATGTGTTTGAAAAAAAATCACTTTATAGTATAGTTAGTACTTTTAACATTCTGAATTGGTTGTTAGAGTGGAACACCAACCAATATTTTTTTTAATAGAAGTAAGGTTTTTTGCTGCTGCTTGTGTCCACACTGGGCAAATTTCACCTTCTTCCTATCCTGATATCTACTATCACCAGAACAAGTAAAGCAGAATCACTAGTTATAGCTAGCACTGGAACAAGAGCAATACACATTTCACACAGCAAGCTTCCATCATGTTACAAAATATATGTGATCTCTTCAATGGGGATAGAATGATTTTGGCATAACTGATTTTATCACACATTTACAGATTTTTTGGTCACCAAAAATTTTTCCAAGGCTGAAAGTTTTATTTCCCTCATTGAGCTGTGTAGGTGCAATTTGCTTGAAGAAAACTGATCTATTCTTTTTTTCCCTTTTTTCTTTAGAGTATATATTGGTGGATGTTTTCAAGGTAGTTATGTGTATTTAATTTGGGACAAAACACCCTGTTTTGTTTTTGTGTGTTTTACCCAATGCAGTTATTTAAATAGATAGAATTGCATCAAAACAGAGACACTTCAGTGCGTGTTGGCATTCATTGATGTATGATGTCACTCTGTGTTCATTGCATTAATGTTTTTATTTAGCATTTTTATTGTCATTTGCGTACTGTCACTTTTCTTTTTCTTTCTTTATTCTGCTTGGTTTTCTTCATTTTTTTCAAATGTAACATATTAAGTCCAATGAAGGGTTGTTTTTTGGATCCAGAACAGGTCCAAGATGCTGTAAAGGAGCTTCTGTAATTCTAAGGAGCTATGTAAAGCCCATTGAACCATTAAAAACCACCAAAAACACTTTAATTTCTCTTTCCCCTTTGACTCCAATGCATTTCACCAAAATCACAATTGTTCTTAAATCTTCATATTTTCACAACGCTTTTGAGAAAATGAAAACTCTCAATTATTTATCCCTACTTTTTTTTCATCAGACACTCAGAAGGAGGTTACTATAATTCAGAAGCTTCTTTAGGGCTTATGCACACAGGATGTTCTTGCAGCTGCTTTTAGGAGCGTCTGGCATTTTTTTTTTTTACTGCTTCTGAACTTTCCTCCATGTTAGTTTATGTGTCCATGCACACATAAACTTCCAGAGGAGTTTGGAGGCATAAGCGTTTAGGGGCAGAGGCTGTTTGGCTGTAGAAACGCAAAACACCAAAAAACACTGCTAAACACTGCTATACACTGCTAAATGCGGCTAAACCCTGCTAAATGCTGTAACAAGCTTTTAGCGTTTAGCTGCTTTTGCCATTTTAAGGTGTTTTTACATTGTAGGGAGTCCAAAAACCGAAAGATCCGACATAAACAAATGCTTTATTTTTGTTTTCATTGCAACAACAGTACGCTATACATTGGAGATTCAACATGATGCTGACAATAGCGATCTGTGTCTATCGAACCTGTGGTCGAATGTGCCTAACCTTAGCTCTGTTAGTCCAAGATTATTCTACATAGAGAGCAAAGATTCGACATATAGAGAAAAGATTCGACATTATAGAGACAATAGCAAAAAAGGTCGAATGTGCCTAACCTAACTCTATTAGTCTTAGATTATTCGACAAAGAGAGAAAAGATTTGACATGTAGATTTGATGAAGCAGTCGATGCGAGTTGACATTTATGGTCATATGCTCCGCCCATAGGCTATAGAAGAATTCTAATGTTGGTTGGTTAGTAATAATAATTAATAAATATAATTATTACTAGTGCCATACAACATTAGAATTCTACTATAGCTTGTAGGCGGAACATTCGACCGGAAATGTACGATTGCAGCGTCGTACAGTTTAGCTGCTCTGTCGAATCTTCTTAGAACATTCGACAGACCATAAGCCTTCAATGACAGATTCGACCTTAATTATTTCGGATTTTTGGATAAATGCATTTTTTAAAGAAACAAAATAAATAAAAAACGAATTTCGGGAGTAACTAAATAAATTTATTTTTCGGACGAAAACAAAATTCTGAAACAAAATATTTAGGTGTGCACATGTCTAATAAACGCCCATAAATGCTAGTCAAAAACGTGGCTAAAAGCACGTTTTTACAGCTGCTTTTTCCTGGCTGCAGCGCTGGCGTTTTTTAGATGTTCTGTGTACATGATCCCTTACACTAACAGTAAACAAATGGTTCATAAATCTATGTAAATGGCAAAGCTGAGGGCAAACACTTTTGGTTCTGCAGACTGTTTTTTATTTCTTCCCAGCACTCATGCATGATATATGCAGATTCACTATAAAATTTTGCTTACATTTTATTGCTCATGTAGTGGTTCACGAGAAACATGCTGTAACATGACATTCCTTTGTACCTGTGTTAACCAAAGCCATGTGTTGCTGTTGTCATGTGTGCTTTAAATTACTTTGCTTTTTCCTATTTTTAATGTTCCCTGACAAGATTTCTCACTGTACAGCATGTGTTAATCATCATATTTCTTCTACTGTACCCCTGAATATCAGGAGATTTTAAA
The DNA here is from genome assembly GCA_037952925.1 of Lithobates clamitans. NCBI lineage: Eukaryota > Metazoa > Chordata > Amphibia > Anura > Ranidae > Lithobates > Lithobates clamitans. The sequence continues at coordinate 1,255,321 of JBBGZY010000624.1, forward strand.
AGCTATTAGGTGCAAATGACATCAACAAGCAATAATAAATTGTGTTAAAGAATGCCACTAATTGTATTCAACTTTATCACAATCAGAAATATTGACATGATTATTTAGCAGTGAATGTGAAAGACTCACAAACGGAACAAACCATTTTTTCTTTGACTGGCTGGAGAGTAAAGCTTTTTATATAGAATTTAAAGGCATTTGCAGGCCTTCTGGAAGATATAGATGATACAATTTTTTTTACCATTTTCTAGATCTATTTAAACCCTCTGCTGAGGTGTAAGGCTTGGAGAACCTCCAATAAGGTTTATCAGGGGGCAGTGTTATGTACATGTGTATATGTTCTGTGAACCTGAACTATCACCTCTTGATTTATAAAAGTAGCTACTACATTCTGAGTTCACCGGGGATTCCATCCTACCACAGGGATCGCATGGTACACCTTGGAAGGGGCCACAATTTGAGGGTGGAAATAACTTTCATTTAATGCATCCATCAAAATGCAAAATACATCTATTAAAATCTCACTTCTCTATGTCAAATCGATTTACCCGAAAAAATTAAAGTGAGAAACCAAAGGTTAAACATGATGGATCTTTGTAAGGTTACTAGTTGAATATCAGTACCCGAAGTAGGCTGCTAATGTTCCCTGTATAAAGCAAAAATAGTTTAAGGTCATTTTCAATGCATCCACATATTTTTTTTATTTTATTTATTTCAGGTACTTATATAGCGCCGTCATATACGCATCGCTTTACATATACATTGTACATTCACATCAGTGCCTACCCTCAAGGAGCTTACAATCTAAGGTCCCTAACTCACATTCATACATACTAGGGACAATTTAGACAGGATCCAATTAACCTACCAGCATGTCTTTGGAGTGTGGGAGGAAACCGGAGTACCCGGAGGAAACCCATGCAGGCACAGGGAGAACATGCAAACTCCAGGCAGGTAGTGTCGTGGTTGGGATTCGAACCAGCGACCCTTCTTACTGCTAGGCGAGAGTGCTACCACCACACCACTATATAGAAAGGGTTCCTTATTGTAAGAGCTGAAAAAAAAACTTCAGCAAAAGCTGGATCCAATCTGTCTCAAAAATTATCTGAAATATCAATAAATTATTTGATTGCCTTTGGAGATAAGGGAGGAAGGCTTTTTCTGTCAGAGTCAATTTAACCTGTGGTTTATGAGAGTTTTTTTGCCAGCCTTAACTGAAGCTTTAGGGGCCTGGGAATAACACCTTTTTTTAGTTGTACTGGAAAGATGTGTCTTTTTTAACCTGGTTTATAATGTAATGACAAGAACATTTAAAGCGTTATTAAACCCAAAGCCAAAAATTTGGTATTTTGCAGTCCAATCATTAGATGTAGTGACTATTAGTGACCCTCCTCCCATGCTCGCCTTCAGGACTTCTCCAGAGCCTCTCCCATCCTCTGGAATTCCCTGCCCCAGTATGTCCGATCAGCCCCTACCCTGTCCACCTTTAGGAGATCCTTGAAAACTCATTTATTCAGGGAAGCCTATCCCACACCCACATAACTGTCCCTGAGCCACCCCCATCAAATCATTCTTTGCAGCTATTACCTTTTGTACCACCACCCACTCCCTTTAGAATGTAAGCTCTACGAGCAGGGCCCTCCTGTATCTTTTGTATTGAACTGTACTGTAATTGTGTTGTCCCCCTTATAAATTGTAAAGCGCTGAGTAAACTGTTGGCGCTATATAAATCTCGTATAATATAATAATAATATTAGTTTTCTTTTATTTAAGTTTTTTCCCTCTGGTTTTACTTAATTATCTGGCAAGTAACACACCTCCTGTATTATACAGATAATACTCTGGATGAATAAGCATAGGAGGCAGAGTATTAGCGGATTTAAATATAGTAATGAATTAAAGCTTAAAGTGATACCAAAGTCTCCTTTTTTTTCTGTTAAAAACAACAAACATGTTATACTTACCTGCCCTGTGTAATGGTTTTGCACAGAGCAGCCCAGGTCCTCCTCTTCTCGGGTCCCTCTTCGGCGCTCCTAGCCCCTCACTCCTGTTGAGTGCCCCCACAGCAAGCAGCATGCTATCGGGGCACCCGGGCCGAGCCACATCCATTCAGACACAGAGCCTTCGTCCTGGCCCCGTCCCCTTTATCTCCTCATTGGCTCACTGACTTTGATTAACAGCAGTGGAAGCCAATGGCGCCGTGCTGCTGTCTCAGCCAATGAGGAGGGGAGCCCCGAACAGTTGAGTCTTTCGTGCAATATCAATGAATCGAGATGGGGCTCAGGTAGGTATTAGAGGGGCTGAGGGGGGCTGCTGCACACAGAAGGTTTTTTTATCGTAATGCATGGAATGCATTACGATAAAAAAACCTTCTGCCTTTACAACCACTTTAATTCCACTTTAAATCAGCTACAGCAAACATTTATTTTTCCTTTTGGGCTAAACATTTACATAAATAAATAAAAATCTGATCATTTATGCATTTCTGCCAGTGTTTAATGGTCTGTTTCAACCTTGTAATTCCAAGAGAGCTTTTTTGTTGAAAAACAACAGTCTTACTGGCTCGACCACCAGATGAAGATAGAAGAAAGAAAACCTAAAAAAACAAACTAGTAAAGCCATCACATTTAAGAATTGGTAACCTGGAGTATAAGATATGTTTGCTTTTGGGTTTATTAATGCTTTAAGTAGGAGATTACCAAGCTATGTCTCATACCAAGCTTTCAGTATCTCTTGCTGAGCAAATGGCTATCAGTCTTTTCTGTGAGGATGAGGATCTTCTCTGCTCCCATCATAATATTAGTCCATTGCTTCTGCCATTGCTTGCCCAGACTACTGTTCTCTTGTTTCACCTATCATGAACACATACCCAGCCAGGTATTATAGGCTATAATAGAATGTGTGTTTACTGATTACCACCACATAATCAGTCATAACACAAGTACAAGTCTGAACTACATTGTGAATACAATGACATGTATAAATTCCTTTGATCTGGTCTCTGATCTCCAATAGACAATTATGATATACCTGTAGTCCTTGATGGACAATTATGTTTTTTTAAAATGCTTTTTTTAGTCAAACTGTTTTCCCAGTATATTCTTTTATTAAAACGTGAAACAATTGAAGTTATCTCTGCAGAGCTACAGACAATAGAAGAACTGCTAAAAAAACAATCCAAGAAGGCCAGTCAAACTTTTTTTCTCAACTCTGTGCTCCATGGATGGCTATTGCAGTTATTAGAACTAAATAGACTAAATAATTGTACATATTGTCAAAGTCTGTACATGTCAGACAGTATTAGTTCCAATGGGCCCTATATTCAAAATTTAAAGAGACTCCGTAATAAGCATTAGGAACAGCTGTTTACCAGTGTCTGCATTTTGTTTTTGAATATGACATTTTCTAGAGGAGCTAATGACCCAAGTCAGAATTCAGCCTATTATATCCATGATGATATTAACTGTTAAACTGCCCTAGACACACAAGTTGAACAGTTCCTTTCATACTAGGACCCTTCTTCATCAGCCATATTGCATGATTACAGTCATACTTAGCCTTCATAGTCTACCATTCTATACTCTGCAGAGAAAGAGGGGATGGATTTATGTTCACTGATCTACAGAGAGTCTGGTGACCAGGGGCGTTGCTAGATGGCAAAAAGACCAGGGGCTTCAGCCCGAAGTCCGAGTCCGGCATCGGGGGGAGTTACCTACCTGATGCACACTGACCTACCTGTCGCGCACTGACCCACACTGACCTACCTGACATACACTGAGCTACCTGACATAAAGTGACCCATCTGACATACACTGACCTACCTGACATACACTGACCTACCTGACACATACACTGAACTACCAGACACATACACTGACCTACCTAACATACACTGAAGCACCTGACCTACACTAACCTACCTGACCTACACTGACCTACCTGACACACCATGACCTACCTGACCTACACTGACCTACCTGACATACACTGACCTACCTGACATACACTGAACTACCTGACACACACTGACCTACCTGACATACACTGACATACACTGACACAAACTTACCTACCTGACATACACTGAACTACCTGACACATACACTAAACTACCTGACACATAGACTGACCTACCTGACACATACACTGAACTACCTTACACATACACTGACCTACCTGACATACACTGACCTACCTGACATGCATTGAACTACCTGACCTACACTGACCTACCTGACCTACACTGACCTACCTGACATATACTGAACTACCTGACCTATACTGAACTACCTGACACGTACACTGACCTACCTGACATACACTGAACTACCTGACCTACACTGACCTATCTGACACACACTGACCTACCTGACACATACACTGAACTACCTGACACATACACTGACCTACCTGACATCCACCGACCTACCTGACACACACTGACCTACCTGACACACACTGAACTATCTGACACACACACTGACCTACCTGATACACACTGACCTACCTGACACATACACTGACCTACCTGACACATACACTGACCTACCTGACATACAATGACTTACCTGACACACACTGACCTACACTGACCCACACTGACCTACCTGACCCACACTGACCTACCTGACACATACACTGACCTACCTGACACACACTGACCTACCTGACACACACTGACCTACATGACACACACTGACCTGACACATACGCTAGTCTACCTGACATACACTGACCTACCTGACATACACTTGGATACACTGACCTACCTGACACACACTGACCTACCTGACACACACTGAACTACCTGACACACACACTGACCTACCTGACACACACTGACCTACCTGACACATACACTGACCTATCTAACACATACACTGACCTACCTGACACATACACTGACCTACCTGACATACAATGACTTACCTGACCCACACTGACCTACACTGACCCACACTGACCTACCTGACCCACACTGACCTACCTGACACATACACTGACCTACCTGACACACACTGACCTACCTGACACACACTGACCTACATGACACACACTGACCTGACACATACGCTAGTCTACCTGACATACACTGACCTACCTGACGTACACTTGGATACACTGACCTACCTGACACATACACTGACCTACCTGACATACACTGAGCTACCTGACATATACACTGACCTACCTGACACATACGCTGACTTACCTGACACATACACTGAACTACCTGACACATACACTGACCTAACTGGCACATACACTGAACTACCTGACACATACACTGAACTACCAGACACATACACTGACCTACCTGACATACACTGACCTACCTGACATACACTGACCTATCCAACATACATTGAACTACCTGACCTACACTGACCTACCTGACACACACTGACCTACCTGACATACACTGACCTACCTGACATACACTGAACTACCTAACCTACACTGAACTACCTAACCTACACTGAACTACCTGACACACACTGACCTACCTGACACATACACTGACCTACATGACACATACACTTACCTACCGTCAAATGAAGCCACTGTGCCCGTCAAATGCAGCCACCATGCCCATTAAATGCAGCCAATGTGCCCATCAAATGCAGCCACCGTGCCTCATCAAATGCAGCCACCGTGCCCATCATATGCAGCCACTGTGCCCGTCAAATGCAGCCACCATGCCTGTCAAATGCAGACACTGTGCCCATCAAATGCAGCCACTGTGCCTATCAAATGCAGCCACCCTGCCCCATCAAATGCAGCCACCATGCCCATTAAATGCAGCCACCATTCCCATTAAATGCAGCCACCATGCCCCATCAAATGCAGCCATCGTGCCCCATCAAATGCAGCCATCGTGCCCCATCAAATGCAGCCACCGTGCCCCATCAAATGAAGCCACCATGCCCCGTCAAATGAAGCCACCATGCCCGTCATATGCAGCCACCGTGCCTGTCATATGCAGCCACCGTGCCCATCATATGCAGCCACTGTGCCTGTCATATGCAGCCACTGTGCCCGTCATATGCAGCCACCATGCTCCATCAAATGCAGCCACCGCGCCCGTCAAATGCAGCCACTGTGCCCATCAAATGAAGCCACTGTGCCCGTCAAATGCAGCCAATGTGCCCATCAAATGCAGCCACTGTGCCCGTCAAATGAAGCCACTGTGCCCCATCAAATTAAGCCACTGTGCCCATCAAATGAAGCCATTGTGTCCCATCAAATTAAGCCACTGTACCACATCATATGCAGCCACTGTGCCCGTCATATGCAGCCACTGTGCCCCATCAAATTAAGCCACTGTGCCCATCAAATGCAGCCACTGTGCCCCATAAAATGCAGCCACTGTGCCCATGAAAAGCAAGAAATTCAGCACCCATTGTACATCTGATTGAATATTACTTATTTGGGGGGGAGAGAGAGAGAGAGAGAGAGAGAGAGGGAGAGAGAAAAAGGGAGAGGAAGAGAGAGGGAGAGAGGAAGAGAGAGAGGGGGAGGAAGAGAGAAAAGGTGAGGAAGAGAGAGAGGGAGACACCAGAAGCACCTTAATAGCTTTATCTTCTCTTGTGTCCCACTCTCAGCCACCTCAGCAGTTGCTCCTGCTGGCTGCTGCCCATACACACAGCATGAGGGAGCAGGGGAGAATTGAGCGCTGCCGTTATCCTAAACTCCTTCTGCTTTTCTCAGGCCACAGCAGCATATCACTCTGCCGTTAATATTGCAGTGGGCGGAGACGCAATGGTTGCATTACACAGCAGGAAAAATGCGGCCGCCACTGCTGCTGACACTCGGGGCTATTGAGCCCAGATTTGGGGCTCCAGCCTCAATAGCCCAGTATTAACAATGCCTATGCTGGTGACCCTTCTCAGTTAAGGATAAGGGTTGGGTAGATTGAGTTCACCATTCATCTGAGTACACACTTATGGATTTGTTTGCCTGAGCATTAAAAGTGAACCATTACATGAACCATGAGCTGTGGTCAGGTGGCAGAGTATAGCCAATAATGGGACTTGAAAAATGAGCCTACCATTCTCTATAAAAGTCAGCCCTCCTATCAGCATTTTGTCAGCATGTGTTGTAATTGCAGTAGTAAGGGACAGCTGATAGGAATTTCAGGAAGAGATAGTTGTGTTGTGGGCTACTGTACAGTACTAGTGTACTATTCCAGGTAGTGGTCCAAGCTATACAATGCTGTATATTGTCACTGCTACATTACAGTAAATTTAAGCGTGGTAGGCTATGGAGAGTGAAATGTATCCCATTATATTCAATCTGCTGTTCAGTGCTCCATCACTGTAAATTGCAATGCGGTAGGTACCACCCGTTGTCTTCCCAGTGTATAGACCCAACAGTCCTTTGAAGGACTACATTTTTGGTCTGTGTCAGCTTCAATTTCTGTTGCTGTTCAGCTGCTACTGGTCCCCCTTGCCGCCCTTTGTTAATGACAATATTTGGTCAGTGATGTCAGGGCTATCTCTGCCCCTTTGTTTACATGGCATTGAGCCACTGCTTCCTTAACAACCATTGACAGATGAAGCTGTCATATATAGTAGCAGTAGAAAGTCTGCTACTATACTGTATATGGTGTTCAGCTCTCGTCAAACAATTTAAAAGTCCAGCATTCAGCCTGAAACTGTGTTTAAACTGAACCAAGAGCTCATCCCTAGTCTCCAGCTATATCCTTCCCAAACAATTGTCTCTTCCCTAGCTTCTGGACCAGAAGAAATTATATGCACTCTTATGTCCAATGTCTCAATGCCAGCTTTTTTCATGTTAAGGGGGAGCACCATGGAAAAAAAAGGTGTATGTGGTCCCAAAATCTATACTAGAACCTTATACAAGCATGCATTCTAGCATTCTAGCTGGCCAGGAAAGGGAGGTGAGCATACAACAGACCCCTTGAACAGACCAAAAATCCTCAACATGGGGGCTACCCTGCCAAGCAGGCATGTTGATGAAGACAATGAGGACAAAGACCTCTTTTTCACAACCCGAGGCCAGTGGTTGTGGAGGTCTACAGATGGGACTTATAGTAAACTGGAATCCTTCTTTACAATTAGGAGAACCCAAGGACCAGAAAAAGGAAGTGATAGTCCAGCAGCTGGGGCTTACAGCAAAGTAAGGGGTGGATGATGATGTGACAGACCCTCGATTAAAGAGAATGGAAGCAAAATAGCTGTTTTGTCCAGACACAAGAACAAAATCAACTTGCAGAGGGCTAGAGGGAGAAACCACCCAAATCCATCAGGTGCAACTGCCCCACAGGTACAGGCAAATGATATTACTAGAAAGACTTTTTAATGTATCTGCTGCATATAGTATAATTGTGGTCTTCAGCCTCTGCCTGCAGTGTATCAGCTATTGTAAAAATACCAGAAATTTGGAAACTATGTGGATAAGTAAGCACAAGACTTACATGGTGTGCATGACTGCACTTCAGAGCAGAAACTCAATAAGAAAAGTCAGCTGCAAAAGACCCACACTCCTCCCCATTCCTCGGCTTCTGCCTCTGCTGAGAACAGTGATCTCCTTAAAGACACTGAGGATTTGAAGTCCTTTGCTGCAGGCAATTTGCGGTGAAATACAACTCTTGAGGACACAATTTCAGTGTCAGTGACCAGACCTGACTGTGTACCTCTTTTCCAATAGCATCTGTCCAGTGCAGGGACCCCATGATTCAGGTCATCAAAAAAAAGCAACCACTATTGGGTGGCCTCCCTATTAGACCCCTCATACATGTGTAAAATGTCACAATCTCAGAAAGAGCCCAAAGTGCAACACTTTGAGAAGGTGCTGTGTGAAACCCCATTTGCTGCATTTCTTAATGGCAGCTGGAACTTCTCCAATGACCAATGTGCCTCAGATTCTCTGATTTCTGAAAGGGGAATTGGCAGTGACAGCAGTTGCATCAGCACTGGTTTTCTGAGTGTTTTAAAATTGCAGTAGCCAAACTGCGGGCAGCAATCTCAGACAGAGCCTGAACCTCATTATTGCTGACTATACTGGGTTCAGGGCTGATGCACCCACTCTGAGAAGTGAGAGCCAAATGGACTACTGGGTATCCTGGCTGGACCACTACCTGGAGCTTGCATAATGTTAACTGGAGCCAGCGCAGCCACTGCAGTCAGTGTTCTGTCTGAGAGGTCCTACAGTGAGGCAGAAGAGGTGGACTGGTTTAACATCTATTAAACTAACCAGTCATGGATTAACAATGACTACAAAACTCCTGTGACCGATGCCACAGACTAAAATTGCAAGGGTGCCACCTAAAGTGGTTCTAAAGCCAAGACATTTTTTACCTTAATGCATTCCCTGCATTAAGGTAAAAGATGATCCAGTAGCAGTGTCGTCCCCTCACTCCCCTAAATACTTACCTGAGCCTGCACTCAATACAGCACTGTGCCCATCTGTAGTAACTCTCTCTTCTCCACCTGCATTCACAAAACAGAAAGCCAGCAGCGGGAGCCATTGGCCTCTGCTGCTGTTAATCTAATTCTGTGAGCAGAGAATGGGGGGTGGTCTGAGCCACGCTGTGTGTATCTATGGATGCACATAGCCCAGCTCAGGACTAAGCCCACCTTCATATTTTTCTATAACACCACGAACTGCTTAAAAGATTCCCCCCGAGCATATAATTTAAAGGATTGATGTTTTTCCCACATTTTCCCACAAGCGGCAATACAATTACCCAATTCCCACTGTACTTTTTAAATATTTTTGGTTTTGTTAAATGCTCCTTATGGCAGTGCCTATTTCCCCATGTGCATTTTGTGATAATTACCATAAAGTAAATGTTTTCTGGTCAGATCATTAGGAATGCTAACCTTCAATCTGATGTTTGCAGTCAGCTTAAAGATTTGGTCATAAAAAAAACTTTGGAGTAAAGTACTTCATCATCAGGAATACATTGCAACCTGTAATGTTCACTTATTCAAACGAGGTAGAAGTTTAAATGTCTCGAATGAGAAAACGTTAGCTTTTATTGCAGGGTGACAAAGCTCAAATTAATTTCAGAAAATTACTTTTTTTGCACAATAGTGTATTACCTAGCAGGGACTTCCAGCTATGGCGGTAGAACATGCTACAGTAATGTAAACCTGCTTGGTATAAACATAAGGCAATGTATACATTAATATTTAACAGTCCATGTGTGACATATTATTTTTTCAAATCAGTTTAATCTTTTCTCTGTGTTACCTTCTTCTTGTTTTCTACCAATACACTCTCGCGGGAGACTTGTGGTTTGATGATACAAGAAACAACTGTACTTAGGTCTTAGAAGATTTTTCCTCCCTTTACAATAGTGAATTGATCTCTGTCCTAAAGAACACTTATTAGACTTCACGTAACAGGCTTCTCTGAGTAGTACTGTTAGCACATTTTCCAATATATATCGACATATGCAGACGGTTAAAATTCTGTACTTCAAAATGTGTTTGATAAGACATATGTTTCTCCTTACCAGTCCAGGTCTAAAACAGACACAATGCCATAAGTCATACTGTAGCTGTCACAGAGTTTATTACTTGAGTGCATTAAAATCCTTACTGTTTACTTATCCCATGCATTTGTGATCATATTAATTTTTGAAGTCTTATGAAATGATATACAGATATAGATGCAGTTATTATCTCATCTCACCTACGTTTTTTTTTTTTACCAGCCTGGATTTTGTAAAGCGTATTGCTATTTGATAACATTATAGTTTAAACATAGAAACATCAGGATTTGCAATCCTATGAGCAACACGAAGTTTTAAATGTTACAAAATGCGCATTTGCGTTTAACCAGCAAGCGATAAGTTGCTACTTCATTTTGAACTATATAACTATAAGAAATTGACAGCCATAATGATTTACTGTGTATTGTATTGTGCTTCTATAGTGCTTTTGACTTTAAGGTTGAACTTTACCCATGAAAACCTGATAAAAATAATGTTCTTTAGCATTCGTTAGCATTCTACATTAATATTTATGCTACCAAATTTAGTAAAAAAAAATATGAAAAACCTCTATTTCGAGATTTTTAAGGCAATTAAAAAAAAAAAATAATTTTTAATAAAATTAATTTATTATACACATTAGTAGAAAAGTTCATAAAATTTCAACATGTTGTAAATACTATACAAAATATTAAAAAACATTGCACATTGAGGAAATATGGAAGTGATACTGCCCACTACATAGTTCAGTAACCACCAGTGTAGACATGTGGTGCCGAGTATCAGTGATCTAACGCGTTTCAATAAGTAATATTCAATAAATCTTCATCTGGGATATTGTATCACTATCTACAGAAAACCAAAAGTGCAATGTTAGGAAGTACATATAGGTATCATATTTCATACACATAGTTATGGTATATCTATTATTGTATATAAATAATGACTTACAGTTTCCATACATATTCAAAAAATATATAGCAGATGCATTACCCATGTCAAGGCAAGGAAAAATCCAAAATCCACAATCCACAGAGTCTGTCCCTCATCCTCTACAGGACGGCTGGATACAAACGAATCCCAAAAGTGGCACTCAAAAACGTTACCCAGCAGCTGTATAAAAACATTGTTTATAAAGATGAAACCCCCCCCCTCTCTCCAAGCTAAATCCCTACTAACAAAGGATTCTGTCACAGTGAAAAAGGGGGGACCAAAACTTACTGTATGTTATATGAGGCAGTTAGACCAAAAAAGGACCGTCCAGAAGCCGCTGGGCAATTGTGGTTACTCCGCTGTCATGCCAAGGAGGAGAATGGCGCCATGTGCTGTCCCCGGTGTCCCTTTATGTGGTTAGAGGCGTGGGTGGTGATGCGCCACCACAATGACGTGTCACATCCGGCCGCCGGAGCGTGGCCAGCACGTGACACTTGATGCAACACACCCGGCAGCCCACCAGCGGCCAGGACATGATGCAAGGCCACTTCCTGTTCCCCCGGATGTAAACATCCGGGAATCCAGGGTGGCCTCCATGATGGAAAGGAGGCAGTGCAAAGTGCCACACCACCACACCAATACATGCCTCAAGATTCTTGCAGCATGACCACCTGAGCATACCCAACTGACCTTCACCACTTGTCCCGGTTCTGGGACATGTGTTGGGTATGGTCAGGTGGTCATGCTGCAAGAATCTTGTGGCATGTATTGGTGTGGTGGTGTGGCGCTTTGCACCGCCTCCTTTCCATCATGGCGGCCACCTTGGATTCCTAGATTTTTACACCCGGGGAACAGGAAGTGGCCTTGCGTCGCATCCTGGCCGCTGGTGGGCGGCCGGATGTGTTGCGTCAGGCTTCACGTGCCGTCTGCTCTCTGGCGGCCAGACGTGATGCGTCATTGTGGCGGTGTGGCGCTTCACCACCCATGCCTCTAACCACATACACTGAACCAGGGGACGGCACATGGCGCCATTCCCCTCCTTGGCATGACAGCGGAGGAATAACCTCAATTACCCAGCGGCTTCTGGACAGTCTTTTTTTGGTCTTGGAGGACTCTAATTGCCTCATATAACATACAGTAAGTTTTGGTCCCCCTTTTTTCACTGTGACAGAATCCTTTGTTTAGCTTGGAGAGAGGGGGGGTTTTCATCTTTATAAACAATGTTTTTATACAGCTGCTGGGTAATGTTTTTGAGTGCCGCTTTTGGGATTCATTTGTATCCAGCCGTCCTGTAGAGGATGAGGGACAGACTTTGTGGATTTTGGACTTTTCCTTGCCTTGACATGGGGAATGCATCTGCTATATATTTTTTGAATATGTATGGAAACTGTAAGTTATTATTTATATACAATAATAGATATACCATATCGGCACCACATGTCTACACTGGTGGTTACTGAACTATGTAGAGGGCGATATAACTTCCATATTTCCTAAATATGCAATGTTTTTTAATATTTTGTATAGTATTTACAACATGTTGAAATTTAATGAACTTTTCTACTAATATGTATAAAAAATTAATATTATTAAAAAAAATTTAAAAATCTTTTTTCATTGCCTTAAAAATCCCAAAATAGAGGTTTTTTTCATATTTTTCCAAATTTAGTATGTAAATTGCCTACAGCATTGTTAAGGTTTCTTCTTGCTGAAGGCTGCCATTTTGCTGAAGCCCAGAGCCCCTGAACAGCAGTAAATCTATAGGCTGTCAGCAGATTGGCTTATACAAATTTGGCACAGTGCACAAAATAGAGAGTAACTGAGCATGTGCAGAGCATGGTGAGACAGTGTATTACTGGATTTTAAACTGGACTTATTTTTAATGTTTTACATAGCTATACCTGCAAAAAGGGGCCAGCTTGAAGTGATCTAGTAGGACTAAAGCTAAACTTTAACCCCTAGCGCTGACCATATGCATCTATGTGGCCTCGCGGAATTAGATATTTTTCTCGTGCCCTGTGTCCCCAGTACAGAAATTAGGCTCTCACAGAGATCCCTGGGTCTCATATTAACGGATCCTGGGTTTAAAGAATAACAAAAAGAAAAAAAGAAAAAAAAAAACAAGATTAAGGTTCGCCAGGGTTAGTGTTAGGGTCAAGGTTGGGGGTAAAAGGTCAAGGTTGGGGTCAAAGGTCATGGTCAGCATATTTAAAAATGTAAAATGTGGATCTGTGCAAAAGATCCTTTTGCTTGAACATGATTGGATAATTTAAGTTATAACAGCTTCACCTCATTCACTTGGCTTTTACTTTGCAAAGTAAATATGCCCTTTTTTTAGCAATTTAATCCCATTGGGTTGCAATCAGCTTTGCACTGAAGATGTAAATGGCTCTATGAACACTTTAAAGCATTGTAATATTACAGAATCATAGCCAAATCAATGTCATAACAACAGAGACCAAAGAATATGGTAAGTAAATAAATAAATAAACAGCCATCATGTTTGCTGATTTGAACACATGGAAAGGGCAGTGTAATTATTGTATTAATTCAATAAAGTGTATGAATACCTTTGAAAACAAAAACTCTAACATTCTTAGCTTAATGCTTTGTTGTGTTTCTCACAGATAAATTAATTTTTAACCTTGTAATTCTAGCAGTGAACAGCTGAAAATGAGGAATATAGCTTAGCACAGAATGACCGAATTGAAGATGACATCATTTTGGAGTACAGGTGGATAAATGATCATTTATAGTTATCAAAAAGTGTACCTGTCCATGTCTATGGTCAGTTTGTGAACATTATCAAATCACCCTAAAATATATGACACAATCCTCTACATTCTTCCTAGTCTTATAAATGTATTTTTTTTGCATTTGAATACAAGAAGGCAGTAAGTTAGTCTTTCAGTTCTTGTTATGCTGGTCAGTAGATGCCATTCCTGGCATCCCCTCTGCCCAGGGCCATCTTTAAGGCAGGGCAAAAGGGGCAGCTGCCCTGGGCCCTGTCATTGTTGTGGGGCCCAAAGCAGCCGCCTCATAATTGACAACTATCCCTGTTTAAATTCCCTTGTCCCTTGAACTTTTAGTCCCTTGCTGTGTCCTGATATCTCAGTGTGAAGTGCTGCTACTAATACTGCCCAGCTCTGCCCTATTGTTGTGTACAGATGACTCACCTGCAGACCCTGTGTTTACATGTAAATAACCTGAATTCATATGTAAATAGCAGCAGCATTCATATGTAAATAGCTGCATCTGGCAGCATAGATATGTAAATAAAGGCAGCATTCATATTTATATCTTGCCCCCTGCAGTGAGGAGATGATGTGCTGTAAGCTCTAGCAGCCAGTGAGCAGTATTACTGTACAGTAATCTCTAGCAACCAATCAACAAGCATAAATCATGTACTGTAACATCTAGCAACAAATCAGTGAGCCGTAATGTGTGCTGTAACCTCTAGCAACCAGTCAGTAAGTGGTAATGATACACTGTAACCTCTGGCAACCAATCGCAATCGCTGCCTTATCTAATACAGTAAACTGATTTTAAGTCTAGCTGCTATTTATTGTATGTCTCAGAGCAGGTGGAGAGCAAAATTGTATGGGGGGGCTCAAGAAAACATTTGCCCAGGGTCTAATCAGTATTAAAGACGGCCCTGCCTCTGCCTACAGCAGCTAATCAGCAGGTGTCAAATGAATGGGCACTCCCACAAGGCTATTTAATGAGAAATTAAGGGAGGTAGTGCAGGCGCACTGGAGTGAATGACAGCCTCAACATATAAGTATAAGAATAGTCCATATATATATATATATATATACTGTATATATATATATATATATATAATTTATCCAGCTGTAAAAGAGTAGTCTATAAGAACTACATCTACATTGTGATAGAGATCCACTTAGGGCAAGCTCGTTCGAGAGTAGAAGCCAACTCTATATGCCAAACAGGGAAATAAAAGCAAGAGAAGCGTCTCTAAATGCAATATCTTAAAAACATTTATTAGCACACTTGGTCCGTTGATGTTCACCAGGATCTTTAGCCTTGTACTTTTGGCCTAAATAAGAGTGGCTCCTTTTTAGTGTGCTAATAAATGTTTAAGATACTACACTTATAGGCGTTTCTCCTGCTTTTATTTCCCTGTAAAGCTATTTTGTGTGCTGCGGACCATGAAGAGGGACAGAGGTGGATAGTAGCTACTGTTAGGTCTGGTATTTGTGTAGATCAGCATCAGTTACAGTCTAGGAGAGAGGAGGACAACTGTCATAGTGTGCTAAGTGTTGTTGAGAGTCTTTTTTTTAAATAAAACCTACAGGTAAAAATGTATGTGACATTCTGAATCTGCAACCCAGACATACATTAGTCATTACAATGCAATTTGGTGTTATATATTGCTATAAAGAAAACTTTGCAGCTGTGGCTGCATTTTATGTTACTTGGCAGCAAAGCTGATACTTTTTATACTGATCACTCTAAGAAAAAAAAGTGTGTCTGAGGCCCAAACTGTTACCCAGAATACTTCTGCATTTGCTTACAGATTAGATTTTCTGTTTGCAGCTGTATAACAAGCCCTCTTTTTATATGCAAGCATTTTTACCTGTAGTCCCATCACATTATCACCCATCTATTTCAAAAGAAGAAAAATGTTATATACATAAAAACAGTAAATAGTGACAAAATTTGTTTTATGTTCTTGATTTCTTGCTGTGCTTAATTGTTTTTTAGACACTACGGGGGGTTGATTTACTAAAGACAAATAGACTGCACACTCTGCAGGTAGAGTTGCACTTATTTTCCCCAGTGCTTAAGTAAGGCTCCATTCACACTAGCGCGTTTTTTGATGCATTTTGCATTTTGCAGAAATGCACGGGAATTTTTTAACATGGGTTCCTATGGAACATGTTCACATCAATGCCTTTTTGTTTCTCTGCATTTTTGGAAAGGGTCAGGGACTTTTTTTCATGCAAAATGCAGCGTTTTGCATGTAATAGAATTCAATGGACAAGCATCAAAAACGCAATTGCACCGTTTTTGCAGCGTTTTTGATGCGTTTTTGGTGCGTTTTTGATGCGTTTTTGCCATTTTTGTTTTTTTTTTGTTTTTTTTTTTAGTTTTTTTTAAGACTGTAAAAAAAATGTAAAAAAAAAAATTAAAAAAACGCAAAACGCAAATCGCGGCAAAATCGCGGCAAAAACGCTGCTCAAAAACGTGGCAAGCATGAAAAAAAAACCTCCAAAAACGCTCAAAAGCAACATGCATAGGTGTGAATCGAGCCTAAATGTGCTAAATCTGCTGATTTACATCATCCAATCAAGTGCAAGCAAAAATGTTTTTTTTGTTTTCCTTGCACCTGATTGGGTATTCTTTGCAAAGTGAAGCTTTACCACATATACATTTACTAAGGAACATGAGTGCCACTAAACTTGCAAAGTGCACAGTTTATTTGGTTTCTCAAGCAAATCCACCCAACAATGTCAGTTTGTTTTAAATTTAAAACAAAAACCTTATCTGAGCATAGAGCATGCTGGCAAGGAAAGGGGGAGATGAGTGTGTCCCCCCAAAGCCTAAGCCCCCCCTCCGAACCATACCAGACCAGTGCCATCTTAAAGTGATTGTAAAGTTTTTTTTTTTTTTAATAACAAACATGTTATACTTACCTGCTCTGTGCAAGTGTTTTGCACAGAGCGCCCCCAATTCCCCTTTTCTGGGGTCCCCCAGCAGCGCTCCTGGCTCCTCCTCTTTGGCAAGTGCCCCTACGAAGAGCTGATTTCCATGGGGACATCCATGCGGGCACGCTTCCGAGTCCTGTGTCCATTGATACAGACAGCAGGACTCGGCTCCGCCCCCAGCTCCCGTGTCACAGGATTTGATTGACAGCAGCAGGAGCAGGATATCAATCTATCAAATGAGGACCCGAGACAGTAGCTGGAGCTGCTGGGCTCGTGCTTGTTGCTGGAAAGATCGGGTTCAGGTAAGAAAAAGGGTGGCTGGGGGCAGCTGCAGCACAAAAGGTTTTTCACCTTAATGCATAGAATGCATTAAGGTGAAAAACCCTGAGACTTTACAACTCCTTTAACCACTTGCCTACAGGGCACTTACATTCCCTTCCTGCCCAGGCCATTTTTCAGCTTTCAGCGCTGTTGCACTTTGAATGACAATTGCGCAGTCATGCTACACTGTACCCAGATGACATTTTTATCACTTTCTTCACACAAATAGAGCTTTCTTTTGGTGGTATTTAATAACTACTGGGTTTTTTATTTCTTACAAAAAAAGACCAAAATATGTGAAAAAAAATTTTTTCTACTTCAGTAAATTATGTAAGTAATTTTTCTCCTTCACTGATGTGAGCTGATGAGGCGGCACTGATGGGCACTGATAGGCTGAACTGGTGGGCATTGATGAGGCGGCACTTATGGGCACTGATGAGGTGGCATTGATTAGGAGGCACTAATATGTCGCACTTATGGGCACTGGTAGGTGGCACTGATGAGAACGGATAGGTGGCACTGATGGGTACTGTTAGGTGCCACTGATGGGAACTAATAGGCGGCACTGGTGGGCATTGATTGGCAGTACTGATGGGCACTGATAGGCAGCACGAATTAGCAGTACTGATGGGCATTGATGGGTGGCACTGATGGGCATTGATGGACAGCAGTGATGGGCATTGATGGGCAGCACTGATAGGTGGGACTGATAGCCAGCACAGACTGGCATCACTAATGGGTACTGATTGGTGGCACTTGTGGGCAGTGGTGGGCACTGATTGCTGGCAGTGGTGGACACTGATTGCTGGCACTGGTGGACACTCATCGCTGGCACTGATTTGTGGCACTGGTGTCGCTATTGTAATCAGGGCACTGATGATCAGGGATCGGGATCGCGCTGTGTCCTAGCAGCATGGCGCGGCTGCGCGCCCCCTTTCTGGGGCGCCATAATTTGACATTGTCCCAGAATGAGAGCCGTACCTCCCTGCCGTCGGATGACGGTGGATGGGCGGCAACTAGTTAAAGTGATACTAAAATCTTGTTTTTATTTTGTTAAAAAAAAACATGTTATACTTACCTCCTCTGTGCAGTGTTTTTTTTCAGAGTAGCCCAGATTCTCCTCTTCTCGGGTCCCTCTTTGGTGCTCCTGGCCCTCCCTCCTGTTTAGTGCCCCACAGCAAACAGCTGGCTATGGGGGCACCCGAGCCGAGCCGCAGCTCTCTGTGTCCATTCCGACACAGAGCCGTGGCTCAGCCACGCCCCCCTCTCTCCTCATTAGCTGACTGACTTTGATTGACAGCAGCGGGAGTCAATGGCACTTTTCTGCTGTCTCAGGCAATGAGGAAAGAGAGTCCAGGACAGCCGAGTCTCTCGTGCAACATCGCTGGATCGAGATGGAGCTCAGGTAAGTATTAGGGGAGTGAGGGGGCCTGCTACACACAGAAGGCTTTTTATCCTAATGCATAGAATGCATTAAGATAAAAAAAAACTTCTGCCTCTACAACCACTTTAATAGCATCATGGGCCCCTGGGCATAGTAATGCACTGGGGCTCATACTAGCCTGCATCAAGTGTCCCCATCACAGTGCCCTCATACATCTGGTGCCCACATACATCAGGTGTCTCCATCACAGTGCCCCCATACATCAGGTGTCCCCATCACAGTGCCCCCATACATCAGGTGTCACCATTACAGTGTCCCCTTACCTCAGGTGTCCCCATCATAGTGTCCATATTGGCCCCTTGGCCCTGTACCAAACCACATGTGCCTACTCATTTAAAAAAAATAGTAAATAAATACACACACAGTTTTTGAAAGTTCTTTACCTTTTCCCATTGAGCCTAGGCATAGATATGGCCTCACTGAAGTGAATATTCTTCCATGGGGCCATACCTGTGTTTGTCCTGCAGCACGCTGTGCAGCAAACTCCCAGCACAGAGACCGAGCTATCACAGAAAGCTATGGGTTTTTTTACTCATGATCAGGACCTGAATAAACTGGCTCTTGATCATATGGTCACTGTGATAGTCTGTGATTGGATAATACAGTGGACAATACAATCTCCTCTTGAATTGAGAAAAATATACACTGTATCCTTTTCTCCTTGTTAGAATAGAAGATTGTAAGCAAAATATAAGTATTGATTTAGTATTGTGTCAATGTGCTTTAAGTAAAAAAATAAAGCAAACTGTGAACTATTATTTCTGGGCCCTACTATGGGCACAAACAACAAATAATGTACACATAATTTTTTGGGTTGTTCTTTGGTGGTAGATCATTCTAATAACAAAAAATATACAGCTAAATTGTTTGTTTTTTTGGTCAATTTTCCTTTGATAACAAAAAAACTAGAGATATCCCTTACTATTTATCATCAAATGAAGACATGAAAATAAATCATGTTGTCCTGAAAAAAACAAGCTATAATTCTTCTGGTTATACTACATAGTTGTGATAATATGTAGAGATGATATGAAACACATGACAAAGATGCAAAACTGGGTCCAGGCATTACAATTTGTTTAAGAGACATATTGTCAGACATGTTAACAGACATCTTGTCCAGCAATACAGATCTATGTCAATCATGATGAATGATTCCAGCCAACCAGCAAAAATTTAAAAAACATCCGACTGACAACATGTCCAATGCTTCATTCGCACCTAATGATAACTCCAGGTCTATACCACTAAGAGAAGCAAAGGGTCTCCTGGATAATGTCATTGACCAGATATGGACATGACCATATTTGGTCAGTGATGTCATGGGATCCCCACAGGTTGCCAGACATTGTTCATCATGACTGGCATATATTTGCATTGCTGGACTCTGTGATTGATGGTGGATTTACATTGCAGAGGGGTCTTTTTTCTTAAGAATTTGTCATCATCAACATAATGCTTTGCCATAAGGGATGCCCTCTGGCAAGGTACTCCCCTCCACATGTTGAGGGCATGTAGCGTGGTGTGGATTCACGAAGGAGGCATGTGCTTGTCCCCCCTCCTTCCTGGCCAGCCAGGTTGCATACTTGGATAAAGGTCTAGTATGAGCTTTTTTTAAGGGTTTTTGAATTCGTGGGGAGCGGTCCCCCTCCCCACTGGTTTTTTTTCTACGCTGCTCATTTGTTTTTATTCACCTGTCAGCCAGGAATTCCCAGCTGACACCTGGGTGGAGTCATTGTTTGTTAGGTGGCTGCATCCCTAACAACCACAAACCCTGAGCAGGAAGTTGTCCCATTTAGCAGTGGTAGTAATAACACTTCTTAAAGTTTCATTTCCTAATGCAGTTGGAGGTTTGCTCAGTCAATTAGTTTGGCTGCTCACCAAATGTCCTGAACAATGGGCAAACCTGAAACTCCTTCCCAGAGAGCACAGGAATCTCCAGAGACTTTGACCACAGTGCAGAGGTCTCCCTTATATTATTTCCTCTTCTTGTTGAATGTTTTCAGCCAGTAGTATTATGCTATTGTCTCCATTGGTCAAATTTTCTTTAACTTTTCTTGTCAAATGTTCTTAATTCTGTTTTCCCCCTAGGATTGAATGGTAGGGGATGTTATATTCACCTGGGGAAATGTAACAAATATAAACTGACATGACACATATTACAAACATCAAGAGTATTATTCAAGACTTTAGCGAAAATGCTGAGACATTCTCAAGGCAATTTTTTTTTTTGCACATAGACTCTGCTCTCAGATGACTTTTACTTTTAAAAGGTCAAAAGGGCAATATTACAGAGCAGCACACTTTTTCCGATAAAGAGAATTACAATGAAGATATAGTCTGTCAATATCTATATTTATATAGACATATGGGGACAATTAGATTTGCTGTGTTCTTGACCTATTCTTATAATCACTGGGTTTTAGGTAGTAAACATTATTCCTAAAATATACATGTATACATGCAATAACATGCAATAACTTAAAGCTAAAGACAGAGCACACTTTTTCCTAAAAATAAAAATAAACACAGTACTGTGCAAATGTTTTAGGCAAGTGTGAAGTGATGCTGTGTAAAAATGCTTTCAAAAATATATATTTTAAATTTAATTAAAAAAATTACAAAATGCAAAGTGAGCGAACAGAAGAAAAATCTAAATCAAATCAATATTTGGTGTGAATACCCTTTGACCAGCATCAATTCTTCTAGGTACACTTGAACTTGAAGAAACTTGGTAGGTTGTTCCAAAATTTTTGGAGAACTAACCACATACCTTCTGTGACTGTGGGCTGCCTCAAGTCCTTCTGTCTTTTCATGTAATCCCAGACAGACTCATTGATTTTGAGATCAGGGCTCTGTTGGGGCCAAACCATCACTTCCAGGAGTCCTTGTTCTTCTTTATAATAAAAATAGTTCTTATTGACATTGGCTGCATGCTTGGGGTCATTGTCCTGCTGCAGAATAAATCTAGGGCCAATCACACACCTCCCTGATGGTATGGCATGTATTTCTCAGCATTGAGGGCACCATTGATCAGACAACATTGAGGACTGTAGAGGCAACGGTGGGCAGTGGTTGGCCAAGGAAACATAATGGAGCAGAAGAAAACACTCCATACTTCCCTTGGACATTCGAAGATGTCCAGCAATGCCACAAACCTGGCAGAAACCAGTGGGACTTAGGTACACCAATCTGCTGTTCAGAGAAGTCTGGCCAAAAGTGGTCTTCATTGAAGAATTGCTGCCAAAAAGCCATACCTCTGACATGGAAACAACGCAAGCAAGGTCAGCTCACCGACATCACTTCTGGTGCAGGTATCCCCTGAATAGCACATGCGCAGTGACTCGGCAGCCGCCGTGTAAGCGGCGAATGGGGAGCCAGAGCTAGAGGCTAGCATCACTTCCGCACGGGAAGTGATATCGGTGAGCTGACCTCACTCATTCACTTCCGGTTGGGACTATATTCAAATAGGGCAGCCTGGATGAGCGGTCTGTGGTGACGCACATCACGGCAGCCATGGAGGATGGTGTCAAGCATACCATCAGTGCAAGAGGAGTTCCATCCAGCCTTCAGCTGGGATATACAGGATGACGTTAAGCTAGCAATGGCTTTGGATTGCAGTGCCACCATACTCCGATCTTAAACCCTATGGTTTATCCTCCATCTCCTTGGGTGGACAACACCAGGTAGCTACTCATATTTTCTGTCCCTTTTTTGGTTATCATTATTTTTGTATAATTTTAGGTTTATATTGCCCCAATAAGAATGTTATTCGGCCCTGTTGATATCACTAAGTGGTTATAAATTTTGAGAATCCGCTTTATATCTACTCTTTTTGTTTTTACGGTTTGTTCATATATATTAATCATGACCCTATAGGGCTATGGGTGGACTCTCTGTTCCTTAAGGGCATGCTATCTAGTGGGGCATTTTGCTAATTTGATTGGGCATATTGCCTCACCTCTTGATTTATAACTGAGCTGAACTTTCAACTCATGAGGCATATTTATATGTTAACCTATGATGCCTATGCATCTTAACATAAATACTTTAATTTTTAGATCAGTGGTAAAATTCTCTAAACTACATATATTGTCTGATGTCCACAAGATCATGTTGGTGACTCTGACATTACCTGTTTGTCATTGGATTTGACTCATCCTCTCTCTTTTTGATGATGAGATTCCTTTTTTGATCACTGTCAGGACATTTTGGTGAGCATTTGAATAATAAAAATGTTGTTGAATTTTGCTAAAATGATTGTTAAAATTGTTATTTGTGATACTAATGATATACCTTTCTATGGGGGCGTGACCGGATGCCGCTGTGAGAGGGTGTGTGTGAGAGCTCCCTCCTAGCTCCGGACTGCATGCTGCTCAGCCCTGTCTCTGCTGATCCTCCCCTCCCCGCCACCTAACCGGCCGCTGGCTTCGTCTGTCCCCCGGCCCTTGATGCCTGCCACCTGTACTGGATGGATGCCGGGACAGCTGCTTCTTACCACCGCTGCTCCTGTAGCACCGCGCTAAAAGACACTGGCTCGGTCTCAGCTTAGACCGCACTCCACACGGGCTGCGCGGTGAGCTCCCCCCTTCTTCGTGGTGGCGTGGGCTGGATGCCTAGCAACCTCCGGGAACCTCGCGAGACCTGCGGGAGCCGCCGGAGTCCGTCACCAGAGATCCGGGATCCTGAGACAAAAGTGCCTGCATCAGCTTTAGCATTGTACCTAATCTTCCCCCCTCCTGCTTCCGCCGCGGCTATAGCTACAACAACAGCAACAGAAGCGGATCTCAGCTAACGTTGAAACGCTTATCAGACGCATTTGGGAGAGAGTGGTCCTGAAGCATCGACAGGTCAGGTATGAGCACCCTGGGGGCTTAGTTTATAAAGGACATTTTTTCTTAGTATTTTTGTAGCTTGCAAAGCCTGATAGCCTATACCCTGCAATACTCCATGCCTTATGCCTCTTACAGCGGCCGGTGCCTAAGCTTTGGATAAGGTAGAAGAAGTAAGAGGCAGGGGGAGTGGGGGAAGAGGAGTGCAGAGTGCAGCAAGGAGTGTAAAAGAAGATCCTGGGTAATAGAGGACGAAGAAGAGCGTAGAGGAAGAGAAAGGAAAAGTTTAATCAAGCTTTCTTTTTGAGATTTTGGGACTAATACGGCCCCCTCATAGGGCGCGTGGCAGTTTTTCTCTCACCCTCGTTAAATACCCCAATGATGACCAGAAAAAAGGGAGAGGACCCCCAACAGTCTAATGAAAACTTAGCAGCACAGGCAACTCGCTCTACTAAGGACAGGGGGGGCTCGGTAGCGCCGACACCCCTAGCGGCAACAGCTGCAGCAAAATTGGAAAAGTTTGCACATACCCCTGCTCATACCCCTGTTAAAGGCAACCAGCCCCCTCACGAGAAAACACAGACAGGGCCACCCGGCGAGCGAAAGAGTGCAGGCAGAATGTTAACAGCCCCAGCAGCAACACCGGTGGGTATCAAAAATGCATCAAATAAAAAAAGCCCAGAGATAGCCCCCCTGGAGAAAGTACCTCCTCAAAATAGCGGGGCCTCAACTGCCCCTATAAAAATAACCGAGCCAGAGCCCACACTAAAAGAGGTACTGGCTGCGGTGAACTCCTGTAAGGGGTCCCTGCGGGATTTGTGCGACCAATTGGGGGGCCTCAAGGTAGAACTTCGCTCTATGAGCCAGGAGCTCCAGAAGGTATTGGAGAGGACTGCCCTTGTAGAGGAGAGACTGAGTCAACTTGAGGATACAGTGTCCCCGATGCAGCGGGAATTTAAGAACATACAAACGCAGTTTGAAATGCATAGAATTAAATTGGATGAAATGGAGAACAGGATGCGTAGATGCAATGTTCGGGTCCTGGGTCTTCCGGAGGGAAGTGAAGGCCCTTGTCCTGAAACCTTTATGGAAAAGCTGCTTAAAGACGTTTTTGGGCCCGATTCATTCTCACCCTTTTTTGCCATCGAGAGGGCGCATCGAATCCCTACTAGACCAACTGCATCGGGGGGACGCCCTAGACCAATGATCCTGAAATTGCTCTGCTATAAGGACAAAGTGGTGCTAATGCAAAAATCAAGAGCGATAGGGGACATTTCCTATAATGGCAGTAGGATCTCCCTGTACCCCGATTTTTCCCCGGATCTGCAAAAAAAAAGGGCAGGCTTCCTGGAAGTTAAACGAGCTCTAAGGGCTCAGAAAATTCCATATGCTTTATTATATCCAGCACGATTGAGGGTGGAAGCTTTGGGGTCAGTTTATTTTTTTGATGCAGCTGATAGGGTCGCAGCATGGTTGGAGGATCATCAGGGGCCCATTCAACCCTGAGAAGATAAGAGGGCTGCAAAGGAAGAGCATAAAGAGCATAAAGAGGACAGATTAAAATGCTGTAGTATTAAAAAGTGATGGTGGGGGGGGACTGATGGGAGGAGGGAGGGCTGATTGTATTTTTCTTTTCTTTTTTTGTCTAATTAGGGTGGTCCGGAGAGGGGGGGGGGAGTGTGATGTAGTGGTTGTGCAAGTCCTAAATGTGGGATGGTGCACGATCTGGGATGTGGAGCGTATTGTTTTGTTTCCTTATTGTGTTGCACTGGCTTCAGCACCTCGGGGTTCTCCCTGAGGGTTCTGCTGGGGGTGGGGGGAGGGGGGGTGGGGAGTGGGAGGAGGGTGAAGGGAGGGAATGGTTGGCAGTAGGAGTGAAAGGGAGGCACTGGGTAGATTGGGTCACTACAAAAGCCCTCAGGGCGAGCCGAAATAGGCACGGGGGGATAAAGGGAAAGTCACTGGATAAAAAGTCACGTAGTCCCTATTTGGGACCCAAACACATTAATAAAATGAACCAGGGGGGAGGGAGGGTAGTAATGCATATAAGGGGTTGGGGTATATCATTGTGCACATGGAAAGGAGGGGAGTAGAGGGGGCTCGTGGGGATTGGAGGGAGAGGGGATTTTTCCCCCTTCCCTCCCCCCGTGACCCCCCAAAACACTGTCGCAATACTGATGATAGGCCTGGGATCCAGAGCGAAGCTAGGACAATTATTAAGAAGCTGGGTGCCCCGGGGTGGGTGCTAAAATGTGGTAAGTGCCGTAACTTGCACAATACGGTTGCTACCTGTATATTTGCTAAAATCCTTTTTTTTATTTTTCCTTTTACTGATGTTTAGTATGATTGGTATTTGTTCATGGAATGTTAGAGGCCTGAGCGATCCCGATAAAAGGTCCGCTGTTCTATCAGAGTTGGAAGCCCAGGGTGTCGCCCTGTCCTGTCTGCAGGAAACGCATCTAACAAATGAAACTAAGACAAAACTGGGAGGTAGGAAATTTCAATCGCAATTTCATGCGGTCTATTCTTCCTACTCGAGAGGTGTAAGCATATTGATTAAAAAAGGAGTGACGTTTACCTGCAGGAGCGTGCGGATCGACACGTTGGGCTGCTATATTTTTTTACATTGTCTATTAGGCGGGAGAGAATTGGTTATAGCAAATATATATATTCCCCCACCTAGTAAGCTGGAAATTCTATATCAATTACTAGAATACATGGAGAACAAGGATGGGATACCATTGATCTTGATCGGCGATTTTAACACTGTTCTTGATAGCCGGCAGGATAGACTCTCATTGGGTACTCGGATAGGGAGAGTAAAGGCGGGGAGACTCAAGCAGTTCCTAGAGGAAGTGGGGTGGTGTGATTTATGGAGAATCCGCAATCCAAATGCCAGACAGTTTTCTTGTTACTCAGGGACGCACTGCACACTTTCCCGAATAGACTTAGCTATAGGTAATAAGGAAGCGCTCCATATAGTACATAAAATAGATTATGGCCCGAGGGGATTATCAGACCACTCACCCCTAAAATTGTTACTGTGCACTGGGGACAGACAGATACATAGGCCTTGGTCAGTAAACCCAGTATGGCTGGAGGTAATTGGGAACCAGGAAGAAATCTCTACTAGCCTAAAGGAGTTCATTCTGAGTAATCTGGGTACGGCGGCAGGGGGGGTGGTATGGGATGCACTAAAGGCCTTCCTCAGAGGACTCCTAATTCAGCAAATAGCAAGGGCAAAGCGAAAAACAAAAACGCAGGAGGACCGTATTAGAAGGGAGGTTATAGATCTGGAAGGGCAGTATGTTATGTGTCCTAATATAGAACTACGGGAGGTATGGGTTAAGAAGCAGCAGGAATATAAAGCGGTAACAATGAGAAAGGCAGAAAACAAAAGGCTTTTTCAGAGGCGGAAATTTTTTGAGGAGGGGGAAAGAGTGGGGCGCACGCTCGCTGTGGTGGCTAGTGCCAACTCCCCGTCCTCAACAATATCTGCGATTAGATCCCCTAGGGGAGAAATAGTTACGGACCCCGGGAAAATAAGGGACACATTCTTTGACTTCTATAGCTCCCTGTACAAAACAAAACAGCTTGCAGGTAATGGTGGGTTAGATAAGTTAATGGAGGGAATTATACTACCAACGCTAACCACAAAAGACAAGATGAATCTAGAGGCCCCTATCACCCTGGAGGAACTCAGGAGCGCGGTGGCAGCTATGCCTAATCGCAAAGCCCCAGGCCCAGACGGACTCCCCCTGGAGATCTATAAATACTATGGGGGGATTTTACTCCCCACCCTCCTGAGGACATTAGAGGAGGCATTGGCGGATGGAGGCCTCCCCTCTTCGATGTCAGAATCTAATATTATACTTATTCAAAAGGAAGGGAAAGATCAACTAGAGGTGGCCTCATATAGGCCAATCTCCCTGCTTTGTTCGGATATTAAAATCCTTGCAAAGGTTTTGGCAACCAGGCTAAGCAAATGCATTGACAAATTGATCCACCCAGACCAGACGGGATTTATTCCCCATAGGTCTACCAGCGTAAATATTAGAAGAGCATATCTGAATCTGCAGACCCCAGTAGTAGATGGGGACCTAGAGCAGTTGTTTCGCTGGATATTGCCAAGGCCTTTGACAGCCTGGAATGGGACTACCTTTGGGAAATAATGGATAAATTTGGGTTTGGGTTTTTGTTAAATGGGTAAAAATCCTATATAGCCACCCATCAGCTAAGTTAAAAATCAATAATGAGTATACAGATAGCCTGACGTTGGAGAGAGGTACAAGGCAGGGATGTCCGCTGTCCCCCCTCCTGTTTTCTCTGGCGATGGAACCGTTGGCGGAGGGCATGAGGAGGGCATCGGATATACAAGGGTTCAGGAGGAGGGGCGGGGAAGAAAGAATAGCACTTTATGCGGACGACGTCCTGGTATTCCTGGGGGATACGGGCCCCTCTCTGGAAGGAACGATGAGACTGCTGGAAAGATTCGGGAAAGCGTCGGGCCTAGTAGTTAATTGGGATAAATCTGCACTACTACAGTTGGACCCAATTAATAGCCCCCCCACCGACGGCCCCCCTGGACTAAAAATAACTGACAAAATAAAATACCTGGGAATAGAGCTGGCCAGCGACCCCAATGTTTATATCAGGGATAACCTGGTCCCTCTACTCGTGAAGCTTAAAAAAAAATGTGATATTTGGTGCCGGCTCCCCCTGTCGTTGGCAGGACGTGCAAACTTGATCAGAATGATCTGGCTACCACAAATCCTTTATATTCTCCATAACTCCCCGGTGTGGATCGGGAGAAAATGGTTTATAAAAATAGACTCCTTATTTAGGGATCTTCTCTGGAAAAAAGGCCGGGCTAGGATTAAACTGCAGGCGCTGCAGTGCCCCACCTGGGAGGGAGGACTGGCAATTCCCCACCCGTATGGATATTTTCTGGCTGCCCAACTGCAGCACCTGGGAGGCTGCGAATCTAGTAGCGAAATAAGCGGTAGCAATAAAATAATGTTGGAAGGCAGCCCACATAGATGCCTGGCAGAGGCACTTGAGGCAGGTTCTCTCCAGAGAAAATCACCAACATCTAAATTAGTAAGTAAAGTCTGGCAGACAGTTAAGCGGATTATGGAGTACAGGGGCATCACGGATTATTCGCCAATATGGTCTAATGAATCTTTGGGGGAACTAAGGGCCATAGAAAAACATCCCGTCTGGGAAAACCATGGAATCTACAGACTGTTGCAGCTATATGCTGGTAGCAATTTGAAATCCTTTATGGACCTTAGAATAGAATTTGGTATCCCAAGCAATACATTTTACAAATATCTTCAGATAAGACATGCGTTAAGTACCCAATTCAGGACTATCCCTATGGAGCAAAGTAAAACGCCTCTCCTTAATAAAGTTGTTAAAGCAACAAACGCTAAGGGACTGATTGGAGCTGTGTATACACAGCTAGTAGACAAAATATTACCTCAGGATGTGGCAGCTGGGCCCAGAGCGGGATGGGAGGCGGATGTGGGAAAGCTGTCAGATGCCCAGTGGCAAAAAACACTGAAGCTAGGTCAGTCGGTATCAGTCTCCCCCTCGCAGAAGGCCTCGCACCTACTTCTTATACATAGAGCTTACTATACCCCTAGAAGGTTATTCAGATTTGGGGGCAGGCTAGATGATAAATGCCCTAGGTGCAATAATACAGGGGATCTTATACATATGGTTTGGAGATGTCCAAAACTGGCAAGATATTGGACGGAAGTGGTCAGGACGATTAATCGCAGATTTAAAACTAAATTAGCGTTAGATCCTAAGGTATGTGTGCTGGGGCTGGTGGGGGATACAGCGGGCCCCACCAACTCAGTCACAGCTGCGGTTAGATGCCTATACCAGGCTAGAAAGCTGATAGCACAGGCCTGGCTTTCGAGAAAATCTCCAACTATAGAGGACTGGATTAAAACGATGGATTCCCTTGTCTGGACAGAGAGGACAGTTCACATCAGAAAAGGGAATTATAGAAAGTTTATTAGTTTATGGAAACCCTGGCTGCAGGAAATGAATATTCGCCAATTACTCTGATCAAACACCCCTGAATTTCAACCGATTAGTGGGGTGTACGTATAGCTAGAGCCGTAAAAGCCTAAGAGGCGGGGCAGTCCCACAGGAGGCTAGATAGATATAACATCTTGCGACGGCTGAAGGTATTTCCTCCTTCTCTTCTTCTTTCTGGTTGGTTTCCTGGTCCCCTCCCCTCCTCCTCTCCCCCCCTCTCCCCGTCTCCCTCTTGCTGTGGGTTTATCAGGTACGATGCTGGCGGGGCGGGGGGGGAGGGGGATGGCAGGGGGATCAGTGCACAATGGAGGGTGGGGTAATTAGGGGTTTAGAGGGGTAGGGTAAAATTAAAAAGGGGATAAATGTGGCACTAACACAAAATATGGAGATATACCTATAAGAGTACACCTAGAGACACTTTGGAGCATAAAAAGCACGTGAAATAGAGGTTTTTAAATATATTGCTATGTCTACATCACTTGTACTAGGTTTTATTACTATAATGCATGCACTTTAAAATGCACCTTGTTATGTAAAATATGTAACCCTGCTGCTATGTTTGTTGCCACAAAAAGTAAATAAAAGCAATTTAAAAAAAAAAAAAAAATGATATACCTTTCTATAACTTGGACAATGCAGATGCATGGTGAACAGCCCCAAAGAAGCAGCAATCTAGTCTGCGAAGCGCGTTGGCTACCCGATGTACACCAGCATCTGTTTAAGCGTTTTGTAACCAAGTATCAATTTTGGTCATTGCTGACATGACTGAATACTGTTACTATTTTAATCATGTACATTTTGTAATAAATTATATTTTTTGATTATCCCTTTGTGGGTGTGCTTACCTTGTGACAGAAATTTGCATCCGTGAAAATCCCATTATTCCTTGAGGGCTAGATTCAATCCCCCTCTCTATATTTTCTTCTGTTCATTTACTTTTTTTTTTACTAATTTTGTTAATTGTTAAAAAAAGACTATTAACACTTCTATATCTGAAAGCTTCCTTAATATAGAGCATTTTTTCACACCTGCCTAAAACGTTACTGTATATCTTTTCCACAAATACTGTATGTATGCCTATTATATAAGAAAAAAGTGTTTTTTGTTCTTGTATTGTGGTACTTGTTGAGCACACATTTTCAAATGTAACCCTAATGCAAAGGGAAACAATGGTTAACTACTTGCCCACTGGACACCTTTACCCCCTTCCTAACGGGGCAATTTTTAGCTTTCTGTGCTCTCACACTTTGAATGACAATTACGCAGTCATACAACACTGTTCCCATATGAAATTTGTGTCCTTTTTTTTCACAGAAATATAACTTTCTTTTGGTGGTATTTAAACACGCGTTTTTATTGTTTGTGCTATAAATAAAAGAAGACCGAAAATGTTGTAAAAAATGCATTTTTCTTTGTTTGTGTTATAATATTTTGCAAATTAGTAATTTTTCTTTATACATTTTGGCCAAAACTTATATTGCTGCAGATCTTTGGTAAAAAATAACCCAAATTAGTGTATATTATTTGGTCTTTGTGAATGTTTTAAAGTCTACAAGCTTTGGTGCCAATCACTAAAAATTGATCACACCTGATGTACTGACAGCCTCATCTCATTTCTTGAGACACTAACAAGCCAGGACAGTGCAAATACCCCCCAAATGACCACTTTTTGGAAAGTAGACATTCCAATGTATTTAGTAAGAGGCATGGTGAGTTTTTTGAAGTTGTAACCTTTTCCCACAATTCTTTGCAAAATGAATATTTTTTTTCACAAAATTGTCATATTAACAGGTTATTTCTCTCACATGGCATATGCATACTTGCAACTACACCCCAAAATACATTCTGCTACTCTTCCTGAGTATGTTGATGCCACATGTGTGAGACTTTTTCACAGCCTAGCCACATAGAGAGGCCCAACATGAAGGGACCACAGTCAGGTGTTTAAGGGACATCAATTACACTAATTTCACTAGTGTAATTTAAATTTCCCTAATTTATTGACTACAGGCCCCGGAGCACCAGGACAATGGACACGCCCACAAAATGACCCTGTTTTGGAAAGCAAACACCCCAACATATATTCTATGAGGCATGATAAATCTTTTGAACGTGTCATTTATTTCCCCAAGTTTTTGGAAAATGTGGAAAGAAAATAAAAACACTTTTTTTTTTACACAAAGCTGTCCATTTATAAGATATTTCTAACAAACAGCATGTGCATACCAAATATTACACCCCAAAATATATTCTGCTACTCCTCCTGAGTATGGCAATACCAATTTTGTGAGACTTTTACACATCCTGGCCACATGCGGAGGCCCAACATGCAGGGAGCATCGTCAGGCTTTCTAGGGACATAAATTACACATCTCATTTCTTGATTACCTATTACACTTTTGTGAGGCACTGTAGGGCACTGATGGCACTGTAGTGGCACTGATGTGGCACTGATGAGCACTGCGATGGCACAGATGTGGCACTGATGAGCACTACGATGGCCAGGGTTTTTTTTCTCAGAGAATAGGGGCAGGAACTCCTCCCTTAAACCAAATTGTACACACGCTGTGCTTATCAAAATAACAAATAAGAAATTTCCACTAAAATATTAATAAAGTGATATTGTGCCTAACTTATACAAAATCTATTAATAACTATTAATACTATACTATACGTTAATGTGCAATAAATTTCAATGAATGAATAAATAGGTAAAAGTGCTCCAATAAGCCTGTATATTGCAAATATTCCACAAAGCTTGTGCAATTTTAAAACATTAATAGATAATTCAACACAAACATCCATGCGATTTAGTGTTGCATCCAAGCACATCAGTACTGCATCTATGCAATATGGTGTTAGTGCAATGTTCGAACAATAAAAAGTTAAAAAATACAAAAAACCGCATCCATGCGATTTAGTGCTACATCCATGTGATTCTATTCAATTCAGTGCTTTGTTGCTGTGCAATGATTAAATTAACAGTCCGATTTAGTGTTGCATCCATGCATTTCAGTGCTGCATCTATGCAATATGGTGTTAGTGCAATGTTCAAACAATAAAAAGTTAAAAAATACAAAAAAACGCATCCATGCGATTTGGTGTTGCATCCATGTGATTCTATGCAATTCAGTGCTGTGTTGCTGTGCAATGATTAAATTAACAGTCCACAGATCTTCCACAATCCATTCATGTGTTATGGTGAACACAAACTAAAGTGCTGTGCGCTCATACAAGTGCTCCCCCCCAGGTGATAGCCCCTCACCTTAGGGCGTGCGACCTTGCAATTAAGCTTGGTCAGAATGCACCTTAGAACCTCTCTGGGTTCGATGTTATATGCAGGGTCCTGGATAGATTTGCACTGGTGCCTCTGTTCCTCACAGCAGTCCCGTTTGTACCTCAATATATCATCATAAAAAGGACTTCATGGTGCAGTATGTACTAAATTTATTAAAATCATAAACAAATCCAGCAATGGGTACTTACAGTAACAAGGCGCTTAAGGGCGCCACACTAAAACAGCAGAGACGACCAGGCAACAGCGGCCGGTATGGGGTGGCGTGCTAATCTGCCCCAACAGGTTGTATGTATAATGTTCCGTCCTCCCTTGCAAGTCACCCTTGACTCCACCCCCTACCCACCTCCAAGCACCGTTCTATGGTTCCTCCCCTTACCCACCTCCCAGTACCACCCCTTTTAGAGAATACAGAAACAAGTATTATTTTGTGGTGCTAAGTATTTTCTATGGAATTTGTTAATGATAACAAAGGCAGTAAAATAGACCTAGCAACAATGGACACCCCAGAGACAATAGATCCACCCCAGCAACAATGTATTCCAAACGGTCGTCATCAATAGACCCCCCAACAGCCAGCAGATCCCTCCCAGCAACGATTGACCCCCTGCACCCACCCCCAGCAACAATAGATCACCCACCAGCAACAATAGACCCCCCCCCCTGCAGAAATAGATCCCCTCCAGCAACAATAGATTCCCCTGTAGCCAGCATCAATAGACTCTCCAGCAGCCAGCAACAAAGAGCCCTCCCTCAACAGTACATCCCTCCTAGCAATGACTGACCCCCCAGCAACAATAGATCCCCCACGAGCAACAGAAGAACTCCCCAGCAACAATAGACTCCCTTCCTTTGCAAAATAGAGCCCCTCCAGCAACAGTAGAACCCCCAGCAGCCAGCATCAATAGACTCTCCAGCACCTCTATTCATTACATACATTCAGTTCGGGAGGTGCCGGAACTGCGTTGCCCCGCGTTCCTGCTGAAAAAATGCCCTGACGATGGCACTGATGAGCACTGCGATGGCACTGATGTGGCACTGATGAGCACTGTGATGGAACTGATGTGGCACTGGTTAGCACTGTGATGGCACTGATGAGCACTGTGGTGGCACTGATGTGGCACTGATGAACACTGTAATGGCATTGATGAACACTGTGATGGCACTGATGAGTACTGTGATGGCATGGATGTTGCACTGATGAGCACTGTAATGCACTGATCAGCACTGAGATGGCACTAATGAGCACTGTAATGGCACTGATGTGGCACTGATGAGCACTGCGATGGCACTGATGAGCCCTGTGATAGCACTGATGTGACACTGATGGGCACTAAGGAGCACTGTAATGGCACTGATGAGCACAGTGGTGGCACTGATGTTGCACTGATGAGCACTGTGATGGCACTAATGAGCCACGTGATGGCACTGATGTGGCACTGATGGACACTGTGATGGCACTGATGGAGCACTGATGAGCACTGTGATTGCACTGATGTGGCATGGATGAGCACTGTGATGGCACTGATATGACACGGATGAGCACTGTGAGGCACACCAAATGCAGCCGTCTCCGCTACTGCAAAGTGTCTCTCACCTCTCTTCACAAGCTGTATCGGTGTGAGGAGAGGAAAGAACTAAACCAGACATGACGCTGGTTTGTTGACAAAGTAATAACACATTGTAAAGGGCCTCTGTGATTGGCCCTTTACCCAGATTCAGGATGCACTTGGTCCCAGAGACCTAGTGATCCTGGACACTTCTCAATGCGCGCCCACAATGTAATTATTACTCAGCACTGTTATATCTTTCAAGATCTTTGACCAAGAAAACAAGAAGTGGGACACCAACCAATGTATATATATATATATATATATATATATATATATATATATATATATATATATATGTATATATATATATATATATATATACTCTGTATATTATGCACAAAGAGTGATGTAGTGATGGTTAATAAACCAATGTTTAGGAAGGTTGCCGACTACTGAAAAGTTGGTTTCATAAAACGTGTTGGGCTCCATTCACTAAAGCATATCATATGTGGTATTTGTGTGACCTCACACATTTTTCCCAAATATCGCTTTCGATACTGAAAATGGCAGTTCGATATCCCTTTATGTGGTATTTACCTCAAAAAACAAAAACACCTGCATGCGTTTTTAATGCATGAGTTGAATAAGAAGTGGTCTAGGCATGCGATATTGAAGTAATGTGAAAAAAAATAATAGCCAATTTGGAGTGGTTTCTACCTTTTTGGATTAGCAGTCCCTGAACAATAATGCATAGAAACCAAAATATAGTTAAAAACACAGAAATGTTACATTTAGTAAAATATATTTATTTACTCCTGTCATTTCAATACAAGCATATACATCATTTGCTGCATAAACCTCCCGATCACTCCAAGCATAATACAATGTACATGCATATCACAATGGTCTAATCCTTGTGTTAGAACATATGTCATAAGTAGTGGGAATATTTTGATTTTTCACATATATCTTTGGGGATTTCTGGCAAAGGTTTTCGCAAGACAGAATCAGATTATGAATAGACAAGTATTCTTAAGGCTAGTACACACTATCAGTTTTTCTTTTGTTCAACCAAAACGCACAGCTCAGGTCGGAGCCGCTGTACTAAAAATTTGTTGTTAAGGCAGCGATCTCCCCTGATGTGCTATTGTGTTCTGACAGGGGGACAGCCCGCCAGAGCACAGCTATTGACTGAGAGCGCTAATCACAAGCTGGTCGGCTGCGGGTTTTCCAGCATGCTCTTCCAATAGAAGCCAGCCAAACGGCTGGCATACACATGGGCTAAATATTAACTGCTTTTTATTAAACGGGCCAATGTCACCCAGCATTTGGCCTGTGTGTACTAGGCTTTACAAAGGTATACAACTTGAGCTGTTAGGAGAGAGGTGTCATCACTTTGAAGGTTTGGCAGATAGATACCAAAGTGAGTCATTGAAGAACATCAGAGAACGACAATGGGGGAGATTTACTAAAACTGGAGCACAGAGAATCTGGTACAGCTGTGCCTAGCAACCGATCAGCTAATAGGTGTTATTGTCAAAGCTTCACTGAACAAGCTGAATTTGGAAGCAGATTTGTTGTTATGAACAGCTGCTCCAGATTCTCTGGCTTCAGTTTTAGTAAATCTCCCCAAATGGCTATTCTCTAGCAAGACAAACAGACATGTCCAAAGATATATCAATGCATTTGCCAAATATCACAGCAAAAATTACTTAAAATTGTAACTAAAGGCAAAATGTTTTCTTTTTTTTGGATAGAGTAAGGGAGGGTTAGAACCCCCATCAGTTTTTTGCCATCTGTTTCCCATTGCAGGGATTTCCCCTCTGTTAGTTCCAATGTTAACCTAAAATGTGAAATTTTCTTCCCTTTCACTTTCAATTATAAGGAAAAACAGTAGAAATTGAGAGAGTAAATCTCTTTAACAGGGGAACAGACAGCAATAAAAATGGACAGACGTTATAATCCCTCTCCGCACTAACTCCGCTTGATATGATCAAGAAAATATTGATTGCTTTCATGAGATAAATACTGCAAATTTCCATGGAATAACACATACCTTATTTTACCAGTGTTTTTTGAAAACGCTATGGGCACTTTTACCGCTGATCTTAAAGCAGTAGATACCATTTCCTGAATGGAGCCTATCATCACATATCCTTCTATGAAAGTCCTGAGAGTTCCTACAATTACTAATTTGTAAAAAAAAAGTGTGTAAAATGTGGTGCCTAAATAAAACATGTGAAGCTGCCCCTATAAGTGGATACCCACTTCAAAATACAAAAGTAAATAAAAAAATCAGGCTCAACCTCAGATTCTTAAAGCAAATACAACACAAACCACCTAGATATAATATGTGCTATACATCAATCAATAAAAATCAATTAATATGCAGATAGTAAAAAAAAGTCCATAAAAAAGTGATTAGTCCTTTTATAAGAATCTCCAATCACTGTGTCTTCTGGTTATAAAGTGCAGAAAAACTCCTTCAATTAGTGCTCCACCACACTGTGTACCAAATTCACATTCACCAACCACACATGTTATATTTTTGTTAAAACTTTTGTACGATTTTTATTGCTGTCGTGGCTTTTGTTGGGGAGATTGACCTGCTATATTTTTTCTGGTTACCACTAGGGGAAAATTTTAAATTTGAAGGTGTCACTGGAACAGGAAGAGAGGTAACATATTTTATTGGGGGGCACTTGCTCTGGTGACAACTGTCTAAAGCCTCGTTCACACGATCGGATTTTCCGACAGTAATTGTGTGATGACAGGCTGTTGGATAGCAGGTTTTTAAATTATCCGCAGACAAATGCCTGTTGTCGGATTTTCCGAGCATGTGTACACAAGTCCGTCAGACAAAAGTCCAAAGTACAAACATGCATGCTCGGAAGCAAGAACGAGCCAGAAGCGGTCCATCTTGTAAACTAGCTTTCGTGATGGAGAATTAACATTTGTGACGTGGCAAATTATGAAATCTCAAAATGCAGCGCACATTCTCTTCTTCTTTAATGGGATAATAATAAAGCTGCTTTGCTGGTGATACTGAGGGAGTTATTGCAAACAAATTTTCAAAGGCTTTTTTTTCTAGTGATATCAAGAATAATATTATTATGCTTTTTTTTGGGCAAGTTACCACAACACCATTATCCCGTAGTTTTAAAGATCAAAGATACAACTATGTTGGAGTCCCTTGTTAATTTTACTTTGTATTTTTTAAAATGTAACTGCTTACTCCCAAACTGTTGTTTGAAGTAAAGCACATAGCCAATTATTATTCTCCACAATTTTTTTTATTGTGCATTAAAAAAAGAAAACAAATAAAATTAGATATGCTATCTGCCAATAGAACTTAACCAAAAAGTGTGTTCTATGCATCCAAAAATATAGAAAATATAATAAATCAAATCATTATTATTCAACTAAAAAATAAAATAAAAGCCTCATGCATGTGTCCTGCTTCTTAATATAGGGGGTCAGCAATGCCAAGAATTGATGAAAGCAGGGGTCCGTCATCTGGAGATAATTCCAAAAAACATCTGGATTATTCTCCTGGAGCTCCCGCAGCAAAGGTATATGACATAATTGGTCACAATTAATAAAGCAACCAATTTTTGGTCCAAGAATTCCTCCTCCTCCTGTTCCTGGACTGGACTTGGGTCAAAGCAATAATTCCAAGGCCAATAATAAATAACACGTTATCTCCTCTGATTCTGCAACATATCTGGTTGACGAACGGCCGTTCACAATGGAACTGAAAAGCACGAAGTGAAAAGCGCGAACTGAAAAGTGCAAAATAAAAAGCGCTAAATAAAAAGCACTAAATGAAAAGCGCAAATCAACACTCACCAAACTTCTACTAACACAAAATTAGCAGAAGGGGCCCAAAGGGTGGCGCTAAAGAGCTGAAAAACCACGTAGTAC
The DNA here is from genome assembly GCA_037952925.1 of Lithobates clamitans. Lineage (NCBI taxonomy): Eukaryota > Metazoa > Chordata > Amphibia > Anura > Ranidae > Lithobates > Lithobates clamitans. Next base: position 1,293,814 of record JBBGZY010000624.1, read on the forward strand.
GTCAGTACGTTTGTGTTTGTTGGCCGATAATTCCTTGCCGTTTGTATGCAAGACAAAATCAAGGCACACGCCTTTGGACAAAAGTCAGTGGTTTTGTCTGCGGAAAATCCAATCGTGTGTACGAGGCTTAAAAGAGGATTTACCTTACTTTGAGAGGTCCATGTTTCTCAAGACAGGATGCGGGGAAAATTTTCTCCAATTAAGCACAGAGAGCAAAGGAGAGTGCAAAAGTTGGTGCAGCTCTGCTCAGATTCCAGGTTTTTTGGTCAAAGCTTAATTAAATAAGCTAAAGTTAGAAGCTGGCTACCATGGAAAATTTAGCATTTTATTTGGAAATCAAGGTCCCAGGGTCTAGAGGAAGAGTGGAGAGGCACAGAATCCATGTTGCATGAGGTTTAGTGTGAAGTTTCCACAGTCAGTGATGATTTGGAGAGCCATGTCATCTGATGGTGTTGGTCCACTGTATTTTATCCAGTCCAAAATCAGCACAGCCCTCTACCAGGAAGTTCTAGAGCACTTCATGCTTCCCTCTGCTGACCAGCTTTATGGAGATGCTGATTTCATTTTCCAGCAGGACTTGGCACCTGCCCACACTGCCAAAAGTACCAATACCTGGTTTAATGATCATTGTATCACTGTGCTTGATTGGCCAGCAAACTCGTCTGATCTAAACCCCATAGAGAATCTGTGGGGTATTGTCAAGAGGAAGATGAGAGACACCAGACCCAACAATGCAGACAAACTTAAGGCCACTATCAGCAACCTGGGCTTCCATAACCACTCAGCAGTGCCACAGGCTGATCACCTCCATGCCACGCCGCATTGATGCACTAATTAATGTAAAAGAAGCCCCGACCAAGTATTGAGTGCATACTATACTGTACTTTTCAGTAAGCCAACATTTCTGTGTTAAAAATCCTTTTTTTATTGGTCTTATGTAATATTAAAATTTTCTGAGATACTGAATTTCGGGTTTTTACTAGCTGTAATCCATAATCATCAAAATTAAAAGAAAGAAATGCTTAACCAGTTGCCGACCGCCTCACGACGATATATGTCGGCAGAATGGCACGGGCAGGCAGAATCACGTACCTGTATGTGATCTGCTTCCCGCGGGCGGGGGGTCCGATCAGACCCCCCCGGTGCCCGAGGCGGTCAGCATTTCTCCCCCGGCGATCGGAGGTAAGGGGGAGGCCATCCATTCGAGGCCCCCCTCCCGATCGCTCCCGGCCAATGGAATCATTCCTCTGCTGCTGTATAGTAAACAGCAGCAGAGGAAATGATGTCATCTCTCCTCGGCTCGGTATTTTCCGTTCCGGCGCAGAGGAGAGAAGACATCTGAGTGAGTGTAAAACACACACACAGTAGAACATGCCAGGAACACATTACACCCCCGATCACCCCCCAATCACCCCCTAATCACCCCCCCCCCCCTGTCACACTGACACCAAGCAGTTTTTTTTTTTCTGGTTACTGCATTGGTGTCAGTTTGTGACAGTTAGTGTGGTAGGGCAGTTAGTGTTAGCCCCCTTTAGGTCTAGGGTACCCCCTAATAAAGTTTTAACCCCTTGATCACCCCCCGTCACCAGTGTCACTAAGCGATCATTTTTCTGATCGCTGTATTAGTGTCACTGGTGACGCTAGTTAGGGAGGTAAATATTCAGGTTCACCGTCATCGTTTTATATCGTTTTATAGACCCCCATATACTACCTAATAAAGGTTTTAACCCCTTGATTGCCCCCTAGTTAACCCTTTCACCAGTGATCACCGTATAACTGTTACGGGTGACGATGGTTAGTTAGTTTATTTTTTATAGTGTCAGGGCACCTGCCGTTTATTACCTAATAAAGGTTTAGCCCCCTGATCGCCCGGCGGTGATATGCATTGCCCCAGGCAGCGTCCGGTTAGCGTCAGTACCGCTAACACCCACGCACGCAGCAAACGCAGTGTTAGCGGGATCAGCCCAGATACCTGCTAGCACCTGCGTTTTGCCCCTCCGCCCGGCCCAGCCCAGCCCACCCAAGTGCAGTATCGATCCATCACTGTCACAAAACACTAAACACATAACTGCAGCGTTCGCAGAGTCAGGCCTGATTCCTGCGATCGCTAACAGTTTTTTTGGTAGCGTTTTGGGGAACTGGCAAGCACCAGCGGCCTAGTACACCCCGGTCGTAGTCAAACCAGCACTGCAGTAACACTTGGTGATGTGGCCAGTCCCATAAGTGCAGTTCAAGCTGGTGAGGTGGCAAGTAGTGTCTCGCTGCCACCAAGCAGAAGACAGACACAGGCCCATCGTGCCCATAATGCCCTTCATGCTACATTCGCCAATCCTAATAATTGGGTACCCACCACTTCTGCAGCGCCCGTACTTCCCCCATTCACATCCCCAACCAAATGCAGTCGGCTGCAGAAGAGGCATTTTCTTTATGTCCTCCCGAGTACCCCTACCCAACGAACCCCCCCCAAAAAGATGTCGTGTCTGCAGCAAGCGTGGATATAGGCGTGACACCCGCTATTATTTTCCCTCCTGTCTTGACAATCCTGTTCTTTGCATTGGTGAATGTTTTGAACGCTACCATTCACTAGTTGAGTATTAGCGTAGCGTACAGCATTGCACAGACTAGGCACACTTCCACAGGGTCTCCCAAGATGCCATCGCATTTTGAGAGACCCGAACCTGGAACCGGTCACAGTTATAAAAGTTACAGTTACTAAAAAAAGTGTAAAAAAACAAAAAAATATATAAAATAAAAAAAAATTGTTGTCATTTTATTGTTCTCTCTCTCTCTATTCTCTCTCTATTGTTCTGCTCTTTTTACTGTATTCTATTCTGCAATGTTTTATTGTTATTATGTTTTATCATGTTTGCTTTTCAGGTATGCAATTTTTTATACTTTACCGTTTACTGTGTTTTATTGTTAACCATTTTTTTGTCTTCAGGTACGCCATTCACGACTTTGAGTGGTTATACCAGAATGATGCCTGCAGGTTTAGGTATCATCTTGGTATCATTCTTTTCAGCCAGTGGTCGGCTTTCATGTAAAAGCAATCCTAGTGGCTAATTAGCCTCTAGACTGCTTTTACAAGCAGTGGGAGGGAATGCCCCCCCCACCGTCTTCCGTGTTTTTCTCTGGCTCTCCTGTCTCAATAGGGAACCTGAGAATGCAGCCGGTGATTCAGCCAGCTGACAATAGAGCTGATCAGAGACCAGAGTGGCTCCAAACATCTCTATGGCCTAAGAAACTGGAAGCTACGAGCATTTTATGACTTAGATTTCGCCGGATGTAAACATCACCATTGGGAAATTGGGAAAGCATTTTATCACACCGATCTTGGTGTGGTCAGATGCTTTGAGGGCAGAGGAGAGATCTAGAGTCTAATAGACCCCAATTTTTTCAAAAAAGAGTACCTGTCACTACCTATTGCTATCATAGGGGATATTTACATTCCCTGAGATAACAATAAAAATGATTTTAAAAAAAATCAAAGAAACAGTTTTAAAATAAGATAAAAAAGCAAAAAAAGAATAAAGAAAAAAAAAAGCACCCCTGTCCCCCCCTGCTCTCGCACTAAGGCGAACGCAAGCGCCGGTCTGGCGTCAAATGTAAACAGCAATTGCACCATGCATGTGAGGTATCACCATGAAGGTCAGATCGAGGGCAGTCATTTTAGCAGCAGACATCCTCTGTAAATCTAAAGTGGTAACCTGTAAAGGCTTTTAAAAGCTTTTAAAAATGTATTTAGTTTGTCGCCACTGCACGTTTGTGCGCAATTTTAAAGCATGTCATGTTTGGTATCCATGTACTTGGCCTCAGATCATCTTTTTTATTTCATCAAACATTTGGGCAATATAGTGTGTTTTAGTGCATTAAAATTAAAAAAAGTATGTTTTTTCCCAAAAAAATGCATTTGAAAAATCGCTGCGCAAATACTGTGTGAAAAAAAAATGAAACACCCACCATTTTAATCTGTAGAGCATTTGCTTTAAAAAAAATATATAATGTTTGGGGATTCAAAGTTACAATGAAACAAAAAGTGTCAGAAAGGGCTTTGTCTTCAAGTGGTTAGAAGAGTGAGTGATGTGTGACATAAGCTTCTAAATGTTGTGCATAAAATGCCAGGACAGTTCAAAACCCTCCCAAATGACACAATTTTGGAAAGTAGACAACCCAAGCTATTTGCTGAGAGGCATGTCGAGTCCATGGAATATTTTATTTTATGACACAAGTTGCAGGAAAAAGACAATTTTTTTTTTTTGCACAAAGTTGTCACTAAATGATATATTGCTCAAACATGCCATGGGAATATGTGAAATTGCACCCCAAAATACATTCTGTTGCTTCTCCTGAGTACGGTGATACCACATGTGTGATACTTTTTGGGAGCCTAACCGCGTATGGGACCCCGAAAACCAAGCACCGCCTTCAGGCTTTCTAAGGGCGTAAATTTTTGATTTCACTCTTCACTGCTTATCACAGTTTAGGAGGCCATGGAATGCCCAGGTGGCACAAAACCCCCCAAATGACCCTATTTTGGAAAGTAGACACCCCAAGCTATTTTCTGAGATGTTTGCTGAGAGGTATAGTGAGTATTTTGCAGACCTCACTTTTTGTCACAAAGTTTTGAAATTGAAAAAAGAAAAAAAAAAGTTTTTTCTTGTCTTTCTTCGTTTTCAAAAACAAATGAGAGCTGCAAAATACTCACCATGCCTCTCAGCAAATAGCTTGGGGTGTCTACTTTCCAAAATGGGGTAATTTGGGGGGGGGGGTTGTGCCACCTGGGCATTCCATGGCCTCCGAAACTGTGATAGGCAGTGAAGAGTGAAATCAAAAATGTACGCCCTTAGAAATCCTAAAGGCGGTGATTGGTTTTTGGGGCCCCGTACGTGGCTAGGCTCCCAAAAAGTCCCACACATGTGGTATCCCTATACTCAGGAGAAGCAGCTAATTGTATTTTGGGGTGCAATTCCACATATGCCAATGGCCTGTGTGAGCAATATATCATTTAGTGACAACTTTGTGCAAAAAAATAAATAAATTTGTCACTTTCCCGCAACTTGTGTCAAAATATAAAATATTCCATGGACTCAACATGCCTCTCAGCAAATAGCTCGGGGTGTCTACTTTCCAAAATGGGGTCATTTGGGGGGGGGGGGTTGTGCCATCTAGGCATTTTATGGCCTTCAAAACTGTGATAGGTAGTGAGGAGTGAAATCAAAAATTTACGCCCTTAGAAATCCTGAAGGCAGTGATTGGTTTTCGGGGCCCCGTACGCGGCTAGGATCCCAAAAAGTCCCACACACGTGGTATCCCCGTATTCAGGAGAAGCAGCTGAATGTATTTTGGGGTGCAATTCCACATATGCCCATGGCCTGTGTGAGCAATATATCATTTAGTGACAACTTTTTGTAAATTTTTTTTTTTTGTCATTATTCAATCACTTGGGACAAAAAGAATAATATTCAATGGGCTCAACATGCCTCTCAGCAATTTCCTTGGGATGTCTACTTTCCAAAATGGGGTTATTTGGGGGGGGTTTGTACTGCCCTGCCATTTTAGCACCTCAAGAAATGACATAGGCAGTCATAAACTAAAAGCTGTGTAAATTCCAGAAAATGAACCCTAGTTTGTAGACGCTATAACTTTTGCGCAAACCAATAAATATACGCTTATTGACTTTTTTTTACCAAAGACATGTGGCCGAATACATTTTGGCCTAAATGTATAAGTAAAATTGAGTTTATTGGATTTTTTTAATAATAAAAATAGAAAATATCATTTTTTTTCAAAATTTTTGGTCTTTTTCCGTTTATAGTGCAAAAAATAAAAACCTCAGAGGTGATCAAATACCATCAAAAGAAAGCTCGATTTCTGGGAAGAAAAGGACGCAAATTTCGCTTGGGTACAGCATTGCATGACCGCGCAATTAGCAGTTAAAGCGACGCAGTGCCATATTGTAAAAAGTGCTCTGGTCAGGAAGGGGGTAAATCCTTCCGGGGCTGAAGTGGTTAAAATATCACTCCGTCTTTAATGCATATATATATATATATATATAGATATATATATATATATATATATATATAATGTTTGAGTTTCACTTTTTTAATTGAATTATTAAAAAAATTAACATTTTGATGATATTCTAATTTTATGAGATGCACCTGTATGTGTCCTATATAAACAATGTAAAAATGATTTAGGCGGGCAAATTAGTCATAGAGTTAATGACAAGTTAAGTAACACACACACTGACACTGTTATATTTGGTGAGAACACTTTGTCATCAATGATCTCTAGTAATGAAAGATTTTAAGATGTCAATCAAACTTACCACTGTAATTTCTTTTGTTTCAAATGTCCCATGCTGGTGTCTTCTGATCATAAATTGTGGTGCATTCTGCAGTGCAATTGCAGTAAACCATATGTCACTCAAAGTTAATCTGACCATCAGTATATAGAGACAGCATGGCTAGACTGTAAAGGGCATTAAAACAGTGTCTTCACGACAGTGAAGACAAGCTGTTCCAAAAGGCTATGCTACATGTTTTTGCTAAAAAATATTTCCCCTTTTACATATAGCATTTCTTTTTTGCCTCAGACATTGAAGGTAACAAAAACATACTTCTCCAAGAACATCTCTCCTCTTTTTTGCTAGATTGGAAACAGCATGACATTCTTCAGATTGCCCTTTCTTAATTACTTGCAGCATCCATCTGTCTGTGCTAGTGTTCTACCATTTTTCATGGTTCGACCATTATTATCTCCTTGTGATGTTTGAAGGCATCATATCTGTTTTCCACTTTCCATGAAAGTATGAATATATTTATCTGGATTTTTTTAATGTTATCCTTTATTTATGAGTAAAAAAGAGTGTTGCTGTGCACCTATGACATGATGAAGATCACATTTTTGCTTTCCTTTTAAGGGTTTGTTTATGTCTCTTCTAAAGGAATCTGAAAAAAAAAACAAAGTTGTGGAATTAACTTCAAAAATTAAGTTAAAGCGGAGCTCCAGTCATTTTTTTTTTAAAGCACCTCTGTGATATTTGCAGCGTATGCTGTGCAAATTGGCATACGCTGCATATGCTATAATTTGTGTTTCTTGTGAATGCAATGTGGCTCACTGTCTCCTCTCGATTCTGTAAGCATACATCATCAGTGTGGGCATCTGAGGCCCAGTCGGACTTTCTTCCGGGATACGGTGCAAATGGCTACCCAGCATGCACCTCCTGATCTCACGCCTGCGCAGTGTGAAGAAAGCGAGGTGCACTTGGCACAAAAGATGCCCATTGACTGCTGGGATTGATGACACATGTATCCCAGGAGCCAACCAGCAGGCGGATATGATGTACCTTGCCGCTCCAAGGTAATACAGAAGAGCATCTCTTCAGAAGCCTAAAGGTATTTAAACATTGGGAAAAAAAACTCCCAAACATTGATGGCACAGTGGTAAGCAGTGCCTGGGGCCAAAGTGAAAAAAATAGGGTGGAACTCTGCTTTAAAACATTCATTTTCTAAATGCATTTCCAATTATTAAAAGGTAATGCTTATCAATTTTGCTGCAGTACAACATATGCTTTTTAATGGAGGAAAAGTAGAAAGCCATAAGAAGCAGCTTAGTGTATTTTGTTAGGTATGTGTATTAAGTATAGGACATGCTACTTTATAGTCCAGCTCTAGGGATCACTACTCTTTAAATCCTCCTCTGCTATTCTGTCACACATTTGGCTTGAATGACACCCAACAGACAGCAACATTCAGTTTTTTTCTGCAAGCCTAGGTTGCAAATAGAGAATTCAGTTTTCTATGTAGCATTGGGCACAGCTTTCAACAACACTGAAGAGAAGAAAGAGGGACCCTAATATTCACATGATCATGTGCAAGACACCTGAAATTAAGGCAAGCATAATTTTACATTTTTTAAAATTAGATGCAGGGAGGAGTTAACAGGGTACTGGGAACTTTAAACAGGTCCCTGAAATAAATTGTAAAGGCACCAATACAATGATGTACATTTTAAACATCTGCACAATGGTAAATCCTTATTCTGAATGTTTACCCTAATTCTGCATAATAAATGAGAGACAAAACAACTCATAAAATGCACAACAACACGCATAATCATGCATTTCTACATACACATAATTGACAAGAGATCCTGAACACAAATTGTAAGTCCAAAACAAAATAAAAAAACTATGAAAAAATTGCCAAAACTTTTGAAGTTAACTTGTAAAATGCAATACCTTATTTATAAATATAAAATGAAGACTACAAAATGTGGAAGCGGAAACACTTTCATAATCTAGCTCTAAGTGTGATTGCAAATGGTTAACTCCAGTTTACTTGCATAGGCAGACCTATATACAAACATATCCTATTTAGAAAAGCTTGGGAAGGACTGGGGTCACAGGTCTCACAGTGGGTAACCAAACAGACAAGTGAGCTTTCTATTTGCTACTTGTAGACATAGATAAGTAGACAAATCAACCAACTGGAAGGATATAGTATCCTTCTCGTAATACTTTACAAAGACTCTGTTGAATGCTTTCAGTATATAATAAGTATTCATGAATGTGCATTATTTTTTTTTCTGCAACTGGCTGCACTTTCACTTATATTTTTATGTAAGCTTTGAATGCATACTTAAAGTAAACTTTGATATTAATGTTTTCAGTTCTAGGATAATTACTCCAAATAAGAAGGCAGCAAAAATGGATTTATCCTAAGATGTATGGATAAGTAGAATATGAAAATACATTTCATTGTTTGCCTGTATGTAGTAATGCCAGAAGTATGGTAGATATGTTTAAACAATGTATGGAATGAAATGCATCTAAATGAACCAGTAATTTCTAAACATGGTAATTAGCATGACATTTTATTATATATATTATCACATTAAAAAGATTCACAACATGCAAAATTGGTCATCTGGGCTGATTTTTTTAAACAAAATAGATAATGTTCATTTAGAAGGTGAGATAAAGCTATGTACATTTTTCTATAATTTTCTTTTTAATTTTGTTTAACAAAAAAGAGAAATAAAAATACTTTTTTTCAGCATAATGCTGTGTCATTCATTTTGAAGATTGTACAAAGTGGTAGTGTATCACAAACAAACATGGTGGGTAACACCTGATTGGGTAGGAGGAAGCATACAGCTAAGAATGTAACAGGGTCTATGTGCTCCCATCCAGTGTGTAGTGCTTCAAATGTGCTTAATGGCATCCTTGACACATGGAAAGGGAAACCACAATAAGAAAGGACTAACAGGGAGATGGTGAAATAAGTGATGACAGTAATCATAAGCAGGTCAAGCACCTATGGTCTGTACATAAGTATGCACACGAGTGCCATACAAGCAAATACAGTGTTATGGTGATCCACTATCCAAAGAGTTCTGGTTGCCTCAGAAGTAATCAATGGACCTTAAAAGAATAATTTGCTCATTGAAAAAACATGGGGTCCAGAACCAAGAATCAAGTTAGCAGGGGAGGACATTTTATATGTTATCACTAATTTCAAAACAGTAATACATCCAGTTCAACCAAATGTCCTGAATAGGGATGAGCTTCGTGTTCGAGTCGAACCCATGTTCGACTCGAACATCGGCTGTTCGGTCGTTCGCCGAATTGCGAACGATATGGGCCGTTCGCGCCAAATTCGTGTGGCGCGTCACGGCCCATAATTCACTGCGGCATCGCAGTGCATTGCTGGCTGATGATTGGCCAAGCATGCACTATGACCCGCATGCTTGGCCAATCACAGCGCCGTCAGTAGAGAGAGCTGTAATTGGCCAAAGCCAGGGTGGCTTTGGCCAATTATGGCTCAGGGGATTTAGTACACACCCCACACTATATAAGGCCGCCTGCACGGCGGCCCTGTGTAGTGTGTGTTCCGGTGTGCTGAGAGATAGAGAGAGAGAGAGACAGTGTCATTTGATTTGAGTTAGATAGATTAGGCAGAACAGTCAGTCAGTTAGCTGCACTTACAGTGTATTGTGTATATATATGCATCCCAGGTGTTGCATATATATATATACACTGTATTCAGTTTAGCTAGATCCGTTCCTGTTATCTTCTATCTAGACTATTTACATTTAGTGCAGTGTGTCCTGCTCACAGTGTTCAGCTAGATCCGTTCCTGCTATTTACATTCAGTACAGTGCGTCCTGCTCACAGTGTTCAGCTAGATCCGTTCCTGCTATTTACATTCAGTGCAGTGTGTCCTGCTCACAGTGTTCAGCTAGATCCGTTCCTGCTATTTACATTCAGTACAGTGCGTCCTGCTCACAGTGTTCAGCTAGATCCGTTCCTGCTATTTACATTCAGTGCAGTGCGTCCTGCTCACAGTGTTCAGCTAGATCCGTTCCTGCTATTTACATTCAGTGCAGTGCGTCCTGCTCACAGTGTTCAGCTAGATCCGTTCCTGCTATTTACATTCAGTACAGTGCGTCCTGCTCACAGTGTTCAGCTAGATCCGTTCCTGCTATTTACATTCAGTGCAGTGTGTCCTGCTCACAGTGTTCAGCTAGATCCGTTCCTGCTATTTACATTCAGTACAGTGCGTCCTGCTCACAGTGTTCAGCTAGATCCGTTCCTGCTATTTACATTCAGTGCAGTGCGTCCTGCTCACAGTGTTCAGCTAGATCCGTTCCTGCTATTTACATTCAGTGCAGTGCGTCCTGCTCACAGTGTTCAGCTAGATCCGTTCCTGGTATTTACATTTAGTGCAGTGCGTCCTGCTCACAGTGTTCAGCTAGATCCGTTCCTGCTATTTACATTCAGTGCAGTGCGTCCTGCTCACAGTGTTCAGCTAGATCCGTTCCTGGTATTTACATTTAGTGCAGTGCGTCCTGCTCACAGTGTTCAGCTAGATCCGTTCCTGCTATTTACATTCAGTGCAGTGCGTCCTGCTCACAGTGTTCAGCTAGATCCGTTCCTGGTATTTACATTTAGTGCAGTGCATCCTGCTCACAGTGTTCAGCTAGATCCGTTCCTGCTATTTACATTCAGTGCAGTGCGTCCTGCTCACAGTGTTCAGCTAGATCCGTTCCTGGTATTTACATTTAGTGCAGTGCGTCCTGCTCACAGTGTTCAGCTAGATCCGTTCCTGCTATTTACATTCAGTGCAGTGCGTCCTGCTCACAGTGTTCAGCTAGATCCGTTCCTGGTATTTACATTTAGTGCAGTGCGTTGTGCTCACAGTGTTCAGCTACATCCGTTCCTGCTATTTACATTCAGTGCAGTGCGTCCTGCTCACAGTGTTCAGCTAGATCCGTTCCTGGTATTTACATTTAGTGCAGTGCGTCCTGCTCACAGTGTTCAGCTACATCCGTTCCTGCTATTTACATTCAGTGCAGTGCGTCCTGCTCACAGTGTTCAGCTAGATCCGTTCCTGTTATCTTCCTACTGACAGGCAGGCTTGTCTGGTTACAGTATATAAAGCTACCTGAAGAAAATTACAGGTGTTCTTTTTGATCCTATTAGTACCACGGTCAGGCAGCTAGACTATTTACATTTAGTACAGTGTGTCCTGCTCACAGTGTTCAGCTAGATCCGTTCCTGTTATCTTCCTACTGACAGGCAGGCTTGTCTGGTTACAGTATATAAAGCTACCTGAAGAAAATTACAGGTGTTCTTTTTGATCCTATTAGTACCACGGTCAGGCAGCTAGACTATTTACATTTAGTACAGTGCGTCCTGCTCACAGTGTTCAGCTAGATCCGTTCCTGTTATCTTCCTACTGACAGGCAGGCTTGTCTGGTTACAGTATATAAAGCTACCTGAAGAAAATTACAGGTGTTCTTTTTGATCCTATTAGTACCACGGTCAGGCAGCTAGACTATTTACATTTAGTACAGTGTGTCCTGCTCACAGTGTTCAGCTAGATCCGTTCCTGTTATCTTCCTACTGACAGGCAGGCTTGTCTGGTTACAGTATATAAAGCTACCTGAAGAAAATTACAGGTGTTCTTTTTGATCCTATTAGTACCACGGTCAGGCAGCTAGACTATTTACATTTAGTACAGTGTGTCCTGCTCACAGTGTTCAGCTAGATCCGTTCCTGTTATCTTCCTACTGACAGGCAGGCTTGTCTGGTTACAGTATATAAAGCTACCTGAAGAAAATTACAGGTGTTCTTTTTGATCCTATTAGTACCACGGTCAGGCAGCTAGACTATTTACATTTAGTACAGTGCGTCCTGCTCACAGTGTTCAGCTAGATCCGTTCCTGTTATCTTCCTACTGACAGGCAGGCTTGTCTGGTTACAGTATATAAAGCTACCTGAAGAAAATTACAGGTGTTCTTTTTGATCCTATTAGTACCACGGTCAGGCAGCTAGACTATTTACATTTAGTACAGTGTGTCCTGCTCACAGTGTTCAGCTAGATCCGTTCCTGTTATCTTCCTACTGACAGGCAGGCTTGTCTGGTTACAGTATATAAAGCTACCTTAAGAAAATTACAGGTGTTCTTTTTGATCCTATTAGTACCACGGTCAGGCAGCTAGACTATTTACATTTAGTACAGTGCGTCCTGCTCACAGTGTTCAGCTAGATCCGTTCCTGTTATCTTCCTACTGACAGGCAGGCTTGTCTGGTTACAGTATATAAAGCTACCTTAAGAAAATTACAGGTGTTCTTTTTGATCCTATTAGTACCACGGTCAGGCAGCTAGACTATTTACATTTAGTACAGTGTGTCCTGCTCACAGTGTTCAGCTAGATCCGTTCTTGCTATTTACATTCAGTGCAGTGCGTCCTGCTCACAGTGTTCAGCTAGATCCGTTCCTGCTATATACATTTAGTGCAGTACGTCCTGCTCACAGTGTTCAGCTAGATCCGTTCCTGTTATCTTCCTACTGACAGGCAGGCTTGTCTGGTTACAGTATATAAAGCTACCTGAAGAAAATTACAGGTGTTCTATCCCAGCTTAGTGCAGCTACAGGCCATTAGTATGTCTGGAAGGCCAAGAAGGAGAGGCAGACAGTCACAAGCCAATAAGAGAGGGCAAGCAGGCTCTGTGTCTAGTGCTGGTCGTGGAGACGGTGCATCCTCATCAGCACGTGGCCATGGGACACGCTTGGCCTTTTTTTCGGCAGCTGGCCGTGTTGAGCCGCAACATGCGGAAGACTTGGTCGAGTGGATGACCAAGCCGTCCTCATCCTCCTCATCCTCTCTCACCCATGCCCAGGGTGCTTTGTCTGGCAAAGCAGCGGCCTCTTCCCTCAGCTCAATGTCATCAGTGACTCCTTCCCTAGCTCCACCATGTCCTCATGAGGATTCCCTCGAACTGTTTGACCACAGTGTTGGGTACATGCTCCAGGAGGATGCCCAGCGTTTGGAAGGCTCTGATGATGATACTGAGCTCAATGAAAGCAGTAACATGAGCACGGACAGAGGGGGTGCCCAAGAAGGACAGCAATCTGGCAGTCATGCTCCCCCTGCTGCAGCATACTGCCAGGTTTGCTCCAGTGATGAGGAGGGAGGGGATGATGAGGTCACTGACTCAACGTGGGTGCCTGATAGGAGAGAGGAGGAGGAGGAGGAGGAGGAGGAGGTGGCACATCACCAACTAGGCAGGATGCCCTCCAGGGGCCAGCCTAAGGGCAGCACATTGACTGCATCACACCCCAAAGCTCCACATGTGCAGGGCGCTGCAGTCTCTGCGCGTTATTCAAAAAGTTCTTTGGTGTGGGCCTTTTTTGAGACGAGTGCATCAGATCGCACCGCTGCTATTTGCAACATATGTCTCAAGCGTATCTCGCGTGGCCAAAACATCTCCCGCTTGGGTACCACATGCTTGACCAGACATATGTTGACCTGCCATGCAGTTCGTTGGCAAGCGTATCTAAAAGACCCACACCAAAGAACAAAGACGATCTCTCCTTGCTCCTCATCAGCTGAGATTTCCAACCCCACTAGACCTTCAGTCCTCTCTGAGACCTGCAGTGAGAGGAATGAAGGTGTAGAATTAGGTGTGTCACAGCCAAGTACTTGTGGGCAATCTGCTTTTGGTACACCGACGTCAGATTGTACCAGGCAAATTTCCCTGCCCCAGCTGCTGCAGCGCCGAAAGAAGTTTGCTCCCAGCCATCCACATGCCCAGCGGTTGAATGCTAGCTTGGCAAAATTGCTAGCACTTCAACTGCTGCCTTTTCAGTTGGTAGACTCTGCCCCCTTCCGTGAGTTTGTGGAATGTGCGGTTCCTCAGTGGCAGGTACCCAAACGCCACTTTTTCTCACGGAAGGCGATTCCGGCTCTCTACCGGCATGTGGAAGGCAATGTCCATGCCTCGCTGGACAGGGCGGTCAGCGGTAAGGTGCATATTACCGCTGACTCATGGTCCAGCAGGCATGGACAGGGACGTTACTTAAGTTTCACGGCGCATTGGGTGACTCTGCTGGCAGCTGGGAAGGATGCAGGACAAGGTGCAGTAGTGTTGGAGGTTGTTCCGCCACCACGCCTCCAAAATGCTGATTGTGACACACCTCTCTCCTCCACCCCCTCCTCTTCTTCTTCCTCCATGGCCTCTTCCTCGGAACCAGCGGTGCTCCGTAGGCGTTCAAGGGGCTACGCAAGTACGCAGGCCAAAAGATGCCATGCGGTGCTTGAGCTGGTGTGCTTGGGGGACAGGAGCCACACTGGGGCAGAGGTTCTGTCAGCTCTGCAGGGGCAGGTTCAGAGGTGGTTGACGCCACGCCAACTTAAGGCAGGAATGGTGGTTTGCGACAATGGCACCAACCTCCTCTCTGCCCTCCGACAGGGACAACTGACCCATGTGCCCTGTTTGGCTCACGTCCTTAACTTGGTGGTGCAGCGGTTCTTGGGCAGGTACCCGGGCTTACAGGATGTCCTGAGGCAGGCCAGGAAAGTCTCTGTGCATTTCCGCCGGTCATATAATGCCAGTGCTCGGCTGACGGACCTCCAAAAGGAGTTTAACCTGCCCAAGAACCGCCTAATCTGTGACATGCCCACCAGGTGGAACTCGACGTTGGCCATGCTGCAGCGGCTGCACACGCAGCAGAGGGCCATCAATGAGTACCTGTGCGACTATGGCACCAGGACAGGGTCAGGGGACCTTGGTTTTTTTTCCCCACGCCAGTGGGCCATGATCAGGGATGCATGCACTGTCCTGTCACCATTCGAGGAGGCCACGAGGATGGTGAGCACTGACAGTGCATGCATCAGTGACACTGTCCCCCTTGTCCACCTGTTGGAGCACACGCTGCGTGGAATAATGGACAGGGCACTTGAGGCAGAACAGAGGCAGGAAGAGGAGGACTTCCTTAGCTCTCAAGGCCCCCTTTATCCAGACAGTGTTCCTGCGTGCCCGCCGATCACACAGGAAGAGGACGAGGAGGAGGAGGAGGAGGAGGAGGAAGATTGTGTCAGTATGGAGGTGGAGCCTGGCACTCAGCATCAGCAGTCTTTAAGGGATCAGTCCCAAGGAACACATGGACTTGTACGTGGCTGGGAGGAGGTGGCTGCGGACGTTGTTGTCCTTAGTGACCCAGAGGACTCCGGACCGAATGCCTCAGCAAACCTACGCTGCATGGCCTCCCTGATCCTGCAAAGCCTGCGTAAGGATCCTCGTATTCGTGGTATCAAGGAGAAGGACCAATACTGGCTGGCAACCCTCCTTGATCCACGTTACAAGGGTAAGGTTGCGGACCTTATCTTGCCATCGCAGAGGGAGCAGAGGATGAAACATCTTCGGGAGGCCTTGCAGAAAGGTCTGTGCAACGCGTTCCCAGAGACTGGGAGGTTACAAACTCCTGTTTCTGGACAACGTGTTGCTGAGGCTTCGGTCAGTCAAAGAAGGAGCGGTGGAGAAGGTGGCCGTCTGACCGATGCGTTCAGACAATTTTTTGGTCCGCAGCCCCAAGGTATGATCGGTTCCAGCAACCATCGCCAGCGTCTGTTTTACATGGTGCAGGAATACCTAGGGGCAAGATCAGACTTGGACACCTTTCCCACCGAAAATCCTCTGGGTTACTGGGTCTTGAGGATGGATCACTGGCCAGAGCTTGCACAGTATGCAATTGAGCTACTGGCCTGTCCTGCATCCAGCGTTCTTTCGGAACGCACATTCAGTGCTGCTGGAGGCGTGGTAACCGATCACAGGGTGCGTCTGTCCACCGACTCGGTCGATCGGCTGACCTTCATAAAAATGAATCAGTCTTGGATCACCACCAGCTACCAAGCACCTGATGCAGATGTAACCGAATAATTTTTTTTGAAATCTCAGATCCCTTCAAAGACTGCCTATGCTGATGCTGAGTGACTACCCCTGAGTAATTATCCTCTTCCTCCTCAATCATCACGCTGATAGCTTGTAAGAACATTTTTGGTTCTGGGCGCCACCACCAGTGCCTAAGGCACAATTTTTCAGCCCCTGTTTAACAGGGGCGTGTAATTACAATTTTTGATGCAATACTTTGCAGCAGGGCTCGTTCCTGCATTCCAACTAGAGTGTCTGTGAGGGGTTGCAGTGTTGTGGCACCAGCACCAGTGCCTAAGACCCAATTTTTCTGCCCCTGTCTAACAGGGGCGTGTAATTACAATTTTTGATGCAATACTTTGCAGCAGGGCTCGTTCCTGCGTTCCAACTAGAGTGTCTGTGAGGGGTTGCAGTGTTGTGGCACCAGCACCAGTGCCTAAGGCCCAATTTTTCTGCCCCTGTCTAACAGGGGCGTGTAATTACAATTTTTGATGCAATACTTTGCAGCAGGGCTCGTTCCTGCGTTCCAACTAGAGTGTCTGTGAGGGGTTGCAGTGTTGTGGCACCAGCACCAGTGCCTAAGGCCTAATTTTTCAGCTCCTGTTCAACAGGGGCATGTAATTACAATTCTTGATCTAATATTTCACAGCAGGGCCCTGTGAGGGCTTACAGTGTTGTGGCCACAGCAACACCTAAGGCCCAAATTTCTGCTGAGTATATAGGGCAGGACCCTACTTTCAAACATCTAACTTACAAACGACTCCTACTTGCAAACGGAAGGAGACAACAGGAAGTGAGATGAAATCTACCCCTAAGGAAGGGAAATTCTCTCCTGTAAGAGTTAATATGGGAAAACAATTTCTCCTTTCCACTGATGCTTTCCAATCCTTGTTCCACAAAAAAACCCAAATTTTCAAAAAACATTTTTCATTGGGACAAAAAAGTGAGGTGAAATCTTCTGAAGAGGAGGAAAGACGCAAAACAAATGTCACAGGGGTGATAACCCTTCCCTATGTTTTCCAAAAAGCTTAGAAAAGATTTTTTGGCTGGAGCTAAACACATTAAAAATGTTCAAAATTACAAACAGATTCTACTTAACAACAAACCTACAGTCCCTGTCTTGTTTGCACCGCCTGAATACTGCTGTTCAGAGTATATAGGGACCTTTCCTTATTTTAATTTGGGTGCGGGGTTCCCCTTAATATCCATACAAGACCCAAAGGGCCTGGTAATGGACTGGGGGGTACCCATGCCGTTTGTCTCACTGATTTTCATCCATATTGCCATGACCCGACATGACATTAAACCCGCAAGCAGTTTTAAATGAGATTTTTTCCTTTAAAAATGACATTTGGTGCAGGGACTGTTCTAAACATGGGAAACACGCGTCACTTTACAGGCATACTATAGACACCCCCCAGGTACGATATTTAAAGGAATATTTCACTTTTTTTTTTTTACTTTAAGCATCATTAAAATCACTGCTCCCGAAAAAACGGCCGTTTTTAAAAGTTTTTTTTGCATTGATACATGTCCCCTGGGGTAGGACCCGGGTCCCCAAACCCTTTTTAGGACAATACCATGCAAATTAGCCTTTAAAATGAGCACTTTTGATTTCGAACGTTCGAGTCCCATAGACGTCAATGGGGTTCTAACGTTCGTGCGAACTTGCGGTCCGTTCGCGGGTTCTGGTGCGAACCGAACCGGGGGGTGTTCGGCTCATCCCTAGTCCTGAAATTTCTCTAATAGTGAAAATACATCTCTCAGCTTCCATTATTTTATCTACTTCCCTCAATCTTGAGGCATGGGCCAGCATTCCTGCATTCAAAATATGGGTATCAGATTCTTCATGGCATTTAAAAGATGTGGAATAGAGTTGGGTAAACGGTTTGGGCCGAGCAAAAGTTTGGCATAAACATCCCCTGTTCACCCATTCAAATGGCCTGCAAAGCAGCGCGTGCTGCGCAGTGCATTCTAATCCCTGATTGGGCAAAGCTTTGCCCAATGAGGGTGCAGAGAATAGCTAGTTGTTAAGGAGCAGGCCGAGAAGCTGGCTGTGGCGTCCTTAACAACCGGTGAGTCATTAGCTGTCGATCCCCACTGACAGATGAATAATAAAAACCATTGCCGGCAATTAAAAAGTGAAAAACTATGTGGGTCCCCCCCAGTCCATACAAGGTCCTTCGGCTATGGTATGGATTTTAACGGGAACTCCACACCAAACTTTGAAAAAAAAACAGTGTGGTGTCCCTCTCAAAATTCATACTAGACCCTTACTTGAGCATGCAGCCTGACAGGCCAGGAAAGGGGGGGGACTAGAAAGCGCCCTCCTCCTGTACCATACCAGGCCACATATCCTGATGCATACATGGGGGTGCGTGCTCTGCCCCCCACCCCAAAGCACCTTGTCCCCATGTTGATGGGGACAAGGGCCTCATCCCCACAACCCTGGGCTGTGGTTGTGGGGGTCTGTGGGCAGGGGACTTATCGGAATCTGGAAGGCCCATTTAACAAGGGGCCCCCCAGATCCTGGTCCCCCCTAACAGTTCCTTGTATAGACAAGGGGCGGAGCCACCTGGCTATATCATCTTGTGGCACTGCTCCCTTGTGACGTCACAGACAGGTGAATGCTGGGTTAGTGACATCACAAGGGGGTGGTGCCACCAGGTGATGTGTAAGAACTGTCAAATTGCAAGACAGGAATTCAGTGGTTTGCCTTACTTGACAATGGAGAGATTTTTTTTTTCTTTTTCCTATCCGTCAGTGTGGCAGGTGTCATTATTGAACATTGATTTACATCAGGAGACACTGTTTTTTTTATTTTTTATTTTTCAATAAAGGAATTTTTAAAAACTGTTTCTCTGTTTTTTTCAATTTTTGACACTTTTTTGGTAAACAGGTAGGGGTACTATACTCATTCCCATGGGGGGCTGGGATCTGGGGGCCCCCTTCTTAAAGAGGGCTTACAAATTCTGATTAGCCCTCTGCCCGCAGACCCCCACAACCACAGCCCAGGGCTGTGGGGAAGAGGCCCTTGTCCCCATCAACATGGGGAAAAGGTGTTTTGGGGCGGGGGGCCCCCACCCCAAAGCATCCCCTCATAGCCTGGTATGGTTTGGGGGCACTCGTTCACACCCCCCTTTCCTGGCCTGCCAGGCTTAAAATTCATACCAGACCTGAAGGGCCTGGTATGGACTGGGGGGGACCCCACACCATTTTTTTGTATGTTTTTATATTGCCTATAAGTGGGGAATTTTGATTTTTTAAATTCGGGTCCCATAGACTTTGAAAGGGTTTTTGTCAAAACTTTTTCTCTGTTCAGGAGTTCTGGTGCGAACCAAACAGGGGGGTGTTCGGCCCATCTCTAATGTGGAGTAACACTGTTTATATAGGCCTTGAGAGAGGAGGGAGTGTCATGGAACAGGTAATGTAGAGGTGTGAATTGTATAGGTCTGAAGCCTAGTACACACTATTCATTTTTTTCATTCAACCCAGCAGGGCTGAGCGAAAAAAAACTGACAGCTCCTTTCAGAGCTGCTGTACAAACTATCCGATGTTAGTACAGTGATCTCCCTGCTGTTCTATTGTGTTCTGGGTCACTCCCCCAGAACACTCCAGTCAGCGCTCTCAGCCATTGGCCATTGGCTGAGAGCTCTGATCAGGAGCCGATCGGCAGACCTTTTTTGATCATTGCCCTTCGACAGTCGGTCTGTCGGACAAACTGCAGTGCACCTGGGCCGAATGTCAACTGGTTTCTTTTGAACCGGCTGATGCCGCCCGACATTCGGCCCATGTGTACTCGGCTTTAGGGTGTTTTTTTTGATCCACGGTGATATTGCTCTCCAGAACTTCTGTATCTTAGGACTAGCTCATCAGCGGTGCGTAAAAGATCTTTCCTCCATGCAACCCTGCCAACATCTTACGCTCACCCCAGGGAAAGTTCTTACCAATCTCACAGGGATTTTATACCAGCAAGAAAACAAATTGTAACATCTTCTGTGTCATAGAGCTAATGGAGGAGATGTGAGAGAGTGTGGTGATTTTCTGGAACTGGAAGCGGATGAATTCAAAGTCCTAGTTCTGCCTCCCATTGCTGCACAAAGTATGGGGTCTGTTTCAAGCAATTAGATAACTAAGCTTTATACATATAGGGAGTATTGGGATTGGTGATCTAGGGCACGCAAGGACTCAAATTTGGATAATGAAGCCACCCTCTGTAGGCTAGGAGTCAATATGTGTATAAAATCTGATACAGTGCCTTCAAAAACCATTCATACCCCTTGAAATTTTCCACATTTTGTCATGTTACAACCAAAAACACAAAAGTATTTTATTTGGATTTTATGTGATAGACTACCACAAAGTGGCACCTAATTGTGAAGTGGAAGGAAAATTATAAATGGTTTTCAACATTTTTTACAAATAAATATCTGAAAAGCGTGGCATGCATTTGTACTCAGCCCCTCTGAGTCAATACTTTGTAGAACCACCTTTTGCTGCAATTACAGCTTTTTTGGGCTGTCTCTACCAGCTTTTGCCCATTCTTTTTTTGAAAAATAGATCTACCGTATATACTCGAGTATAAGTCGATCCGAGTATAAGTCGAGGCCCTAATTTACCACAAAAAAATGGGAAAAACGTATTGACCCGAGTATAAGATGAGGGTGAGAAATGCACAGCTACTGTAATTGGAAAAGAGGGTCAACAATGCCCATTTGCAGCCTCACTGTGCCCATTTGCAGCCATAGGTCCCCCAAACTTCAAACTCGGTAGTTAAGGGTTCCTAGATGCCCCCTAGCTGCAGCCAAAATTTGGGGTCTCTGAAACCAAAGGGTCCTGAAATGACATTGCTGCAGATGGACACAGTTGACCGACTTTGGGGGCCCGTATCTCGGGGCCACTTAGTGCTAGGAACCCCATATTTGGTGTGCAAACCCAGTGGAACTAGCACCATAAAATATCCAAAGCTGGAGTTTCTAGCACCAAGTGGCCCTGAGATACGGGGCCCCAAATTCGGTTCAGAAAATGTCAAGCACTTTTCTGCAGCAGAGAATGACATTTTCCGAACCAATTTTGGGGCCCCGTATCTCGGGGCCACTTAGTGCTAGGAACTCCAGCTTTGGATATGTTGTGGTACCGGTTCCTAGCACCAAGTGGCCCCAAAGTCGGTTCGGAAAATGAATTTTTTTGCTGCATAAAAGTGCTTGACTCCAGTATAAGTCGAGGGGGGCACTTTCAGCACAAAAAATGTGCTGAAAAACTCGACTTATACTCGAGTATATACGGTAGCTTTCTCAATTGGATTTAGGTCTGGACTTACTGGGCCATTCTAACACTTGAATATGCTTTGATCTAAACCATCCTATTGCAGCTCTGGCTGTATGTTCAGGGTCGTTGTCCTGCTGGAAGGTGAACCTCCACTCCAGTCTCAAGTCTTTTGCAGACTCTAGCAGGTTTTCTTCTAAGACTGCCCTGTATTTGACTACATCCCATTTCCCATCCCATTTGTTTTTCGCCACACATAGCGTTTTGCTTTTAGGCCAAAAAGTTAAATTTTGGTCTCATCTGACCAGATCACCTTCTTCCATATGTTTGCTGTGTCAACCACATGGCTTCTCGCAAACTGCAAACAGGACTTCTTATGGCTTTCTTTCAACAATGGCTTTCTTCTAGCCACACTTCTATAAAGGCCAGATTTGTGGATTGCATGACTAATAGTTGTCCTGTGGTCATATTCTTCCACCTGAGCTGTGGATCTCTGCAGCTCCTGCAGAGTTACCATGGGCCTTTTGGCTGCTTCTCTAATGAGTGCTCTCCTTGCCCGGCCTTTCAGTTTAGGTGGACGGTCATGTCTTGGAATGTTTGCAGTTGTGGCATACTCTTTCTGTTTTTGGATGATGGATTGAACAGTGCTCTGTGAGATGTTCAAAGCTTGGGATATTTTTTTATAACCTAACCCTGTTTAAATTCTCCACAACTTTATCCCTAACCTGTCTGGTGTGTTCCTAGGCCTTCATGATACCGTTTGCTCACTAAGGTTCTCTAACAAACCTCTGAGGGCCTCACAGAACAGCAGTATTTTTACTGAGATTAAATTACACACAGGTAGACTCTATTTACTAATTAGATGACTTCTGAAAACAATTTGTTCCACTAGATTTTAGTCAGGGGTATCAGAGTAAAGGGGGCTGAATACAAAGGCACGCCACACCTTTCACATATTTATTGACATTTTGCTGGGATCCAGGGTGCACCAGCTAGATTGCGGCTGGCCATAGACTTCTTTAAGGAAACCTATATTTTATTGGAGGTATTGTGATGCCAGTTAAGGATGCGGTCCATCGCCATTGTTCTATAGTACAAGTTGAGATCAGGGAGGCCCAATTTGCCATTCGTTTTCTGTCTACATAAAACAGAATAAGCCAAGTTAGGGTACTTCCCTTACCATATATAAGTTGTTGTTAGTCTACGAAATTGTATAAAGAACACTGGCACTAATACTATGGGCACTGTGTTTAAGAGGTAGAGGATTCTCTTCATTACTTCAATTTGAATGAAATGAATAAACCCCAACTACATAAGGGTGTTGTCAGAGCTTCAAATCCTTTTCTATATTACACAGATGGTGTTCATAATTGCTCAAATAAATGAGTTTTGTATTTGAAGAGATAAATGTATCTAAGCATGATAGGGTATGATCTTTCCCAACAAATGAGAAGGTCATGATTGAGAGGATTTCAGACTTCTTGACATTGATGTGGAAATTGTATAAGTGGCCAAAATGCTGTAGTTCAGACATTGGTATTGGTAAAGTAATACTTGGTTGACAAATATAACAGAGAACATCGTCATTATATGCAGACAATATGGGGGAGATTTGTTAAAGCTGGTGCACACAGAATCTGGTGCAGCTGTGCATAGTAACCAATCAGCTAGTTTTTAGTTTCAAAGCTTAGTTAAACAAGCTGAAGTTAGCAGCTGATTGGTTACTATGCACAGCTGCACCAGATTCTGTGTTCACCAATTTTAGTAAATCTCCCACTATAGAGCCCACATAGATACACCTGATATCAGCGAATAGTCTAATCTTTCCCAGGAGGGATTCCAGGACCAGTACAAATCAGATGGGGTTAAAGGGCACCCCTGCCTATTGCCGTTATGAATAAGAAAAGGGTTGGGAGAGTACCCCATTAATGTTCAACCTTGCCTCTTGGTTTCAGTAAAGAGATAATATCCACCCCAACATTTTGCCTCCCAGACTGTTAAAGGAATATGTTTTTGAAGTCTCAAGGCCAACAGCTTAGAGAAGATTTTTACATTGTGTTTAAAAGGGAGATGGGCCTGTAGTTCTGATAAAAAGAAAAGCTGTGTCTTTCCCCAGTTTGGATAACACCACCATATGTGCTGACAACTCCTCTATAGGGAAAGTTATCTACAAAACAGCTTTGTCAGCATGTGGGATATTTTTTTTTTTTTTATAGCAAACCTTAGTAACACCATCTGGCCCTGGGCTTTTCCTATTAGGAGGACCAGAAATAATAGTAGCCAATTTGTGTAAGGTGATAGGACTGTCCAGTTATTGTAGTATAGGTAGGGGCAGCTGTAGGAACTCCACCTCCTGCAAGTAGGTTTGGATACACTCTCTCCTATTCCTTTCTGGGGAAGATGAGGGTTTTAGGTTATATAAGGAATGATAGTATTCCCTAAATTTCTGGGTGATGGCAAAGGTATCCACAATAAGTTTATCATGGACCATAAGTTTATGCACATGCCAGAGGCTTTGTCATTTGCACTAAGATCTCACTAACCACTTTTCACATTTATTACAGTATTCAGAAAACTGAATAGTACTGAATTCTGTTGTTGGTGTCTACAGACTTCTTGTGGGGCTGGATACCATCTCTCCCAATGTCCTGGCAAAGGGAAATATTCTCCTGATAGTTCACAAGCTAACGCCCTACACACCCTGTGATACCTCCACTGCGCTTCTGAATAAGTGAAAAAAGTATAATTTAAATAAACTATAGCTGCCACTTAACCGGTTCCTGACCGGTGCACACCGATGTACGTCCATTTGAATTCCCCGCCGTGCCATTGCCCTGTCATCGGAAGCTGTGATCAGAGTAATGACACTGCTAGCCCATCCCCCTACAGTTAGTAATCACTCCCCTAGGACACACTTAACCCCTCCCTGCCCCCTAGTGGTTAACCCCTTCACTGCCAGTGTCATTTACACAGTAATCAGTGCATTTTTAATCGCACCGATCGCTGTATAAATGACAATGGTCCCAAAAATGTGTCAAAAATGTCCGACATGTCCGCCATAACGTCGCAGTCACAATAAAAATCGCTGATCGCCGCCATTACTAGTAAAAAAAAAAATTATTAATAAAAATGCCATAAAACTATCCCCTATTTAGTAAACGCTATAACTTTTGCGCAAACCAATCAATAACCGCTATTGCGATTTTTTTTACTAAAAATATGTAGAAGAATACGATCGGCCTAAACTGAGGAAAAAAAATGTTTTTTTATATATTTTTGGGGGATATTTATTATAGCAAAATGTAAAAAATAATGCGTTTTTTTCAAAATTGTCGCTCTTATTTTGTTTATAGCGCAAAAAATAAAAATCACAGAGGTGATCAAATATCACCAAAAGAAAGCTCTATTTGTGTTAAAAAAAGGACGTCAGTTTTGTTTGGGAGCCACGTCGCTCGACCGCGCAATTGTCGGTTAAAATGACGCAGTGCTGAATCGCAAAAAACGCTCTGTCAGGAAGGGGGTAAAATCTTCCGGGGCTGAAGCGGTTAATATGTAACAAATACGTGACTGAATTTAAACCTCTAGAGATAAGTGGAATAAATAGTAGTGCTCAAATAAATAAAACATGTAAAAATAAAAATAAAAATGAAAAATAAAAATAAAAATGTGCTAAGGAAAGCAATGATCAATCTAAATGAACAGTAGAAGTATATATGTGTGAATATTGACAATAATGCCCTCATTGAAAATCAGTCACAATATGAATGTGATCTGACAAAAAAAAGTTATTGGTGAACACTGTGAGCAAACACATCCTATCACATAATGTTCAAAACAACACACCCTGTGGCAGATGTGAAAATAATAAATGAAATAACATAAAGTTCATATCATGTGAATATATCCTAACAAAAAAAGTTATTGGTGAACACTGTGAGAAAACACATCATATCACATAATAATCAAAACAACACACCCTGTGGCAGATGTGAAGATGATAAATGAAGTCTTAACATAAAGTTCATATCATGTGAATATATTCTAACAAAAAAAGTTATTGGTGAACACTGTGAGCAAACACATCATATCACATAATAATCAAAACAACACACCCTGTGACAGGTGTGAAAATAATGAATAAAGTGTTGACATAAAGTTCATAAATTATGAATATCCCAATGAATAGTCTGAAAAAATCTATAAATGAAAACTCTTGGTTGTTCTTTGTGATCTTCCACCACACCTCAGTGTTTGTGCTTCCACTCCCACTTAAAGATTTGCACTCACCAGCTACAATTGCCTCCCACTCTCGTGTTTGGCATAACTCGCCTCAACCCACACTTATTGGGGGTTAAAATGTGATCTCCAGATTCCAAACGTGATCTCCAAATAGCGAGCGTAAATGCAACAAATCCTTTTCCTTAAGAAGAGATTGTTCCACATGAAAATGGAAAAATGCTCCAAAAGGTGTGATAAAGTACAGCAAATTTATTAAAAATTCAAACCATCGCACACCATTGCACTCACATGTGTGAAAACCAAAGCAGGCCAAAAAAACACTCCAAAGGAAATCGTAACATAAACTCCATGCACTGGTAAAGCGATCTATAGTGGTCACAGCGGACCCAGGATAGTGTGTCAGCTGTGCAGTCTCACCCACTCCTAGTCTCAAGCCTCCACCATTCGATGCAGCGTGTCACGTCACAACGTCTTGCGTCACGCTTCAGATGCTTGCCGTATAGCCACACCCCAACATGTTTTGTCGCAAAGTGGGTGAGACTGCACAGCTGGAGTTTATGTTACGATTTCTCCATTCACCCCGCTTCTCCTCCTCTCCCTCCCACAGGCATTCAGCAGCCGCAGGAGGAAAATGGAGAGATCAGTTTCTCTATGTCGGTGTTTCTCAATCTTTTTCCAGTCGGGGCATCCTTGAAGTATACCCCTGGGTGAATGGGGCTGCACTGCAACCACCCTGCAACTGTGTATTGCATACAGTTGCAGTATAGTGATGATGCATTTAAGGGGTTAAAACAGGCCGTTAGTAGGCAACATATTGCCTCTTTACCGGCGATCCATGCTCAGAACGCTTTTTTTGCTGGTACTATGAACAAGCAAAAAAAATTAAAAAATTGGTTCTGATTGTACAGGTATAGGGGGTCAGGGTTAAAAGCGTATACCTAAAATGTGCATACATATATGTAAACACACACACATGTATAAAAACACACACACACATATATATAAAAACACACATATATATATATATATATATATATATATATATATATATATATATATATATATAAATGCACATATGCGCCACTTATAAATCAGTGGCGGCTGGTGCTCAAAATTTTTAGGGGGCGCAAATCAATTGCAGCCACCCTGCCCATCAATTGCAGCCACTGTGCCCATCAATCGCTGCCACTGTGCCCATCAAACTCCGCCACTGTGCCCATCAAACACCGTCACTGTGCCATCAAACGCCACTACTGTGCCCATCAAATGCCGCCACTGCGCCATCAAATGTCACCACTGTGCCCATCAAATGCTGCCACTGTGCCCATCAAACTCTGCCACTGTGCCATCAAATGCTGTCAGTGTGCCCACCAAACGCTGCCACTGTGCCCATCAAACGCTGCCACTGTGCCCATTGAAGTCTGCCACTGTGCCATCAAATGCCGCCACTGTGCCATCAAATGCCACCACTGTGCCCATCAAATGCCGCCACTGTGCCCATTGAATGCTGCCAGTGTGTCACCAAATGCTGCAACTGTGCCATCGAATGATGCCAGTGTGCCCATTAAATGCCGCCAGTGTGCCTATTAAATGCTGCCAGTGTGCCATCAAATGCTGCAACTGTGCCATCGAATGCTGCCACTGTGAATCCCTCACCCCCCGCTCGCTCGCCGTCTACCTAGCACTTACACTGTCTCAGGTGATGGGTAACAGACCCGCACACCTGATTGGTGGAGAGGCGGTTCAGAGTTAGGAAAGTGAATATTAATTTGCTTTTCTAACACACCCTGGTGGACTGTGAGCGCCAAGCATGGCACTCGCAGTTCACCTATTTTGAAGCCTATTAGAGTCTATGGCTCTAATCAGGTGCTTCAAAAACACCCCCCGCTGTAATTCAGGCGCCTGAAAAGGGGCCGGACACCTAAATATGGGGGTGGCAGCAGTGACCATGGATAGATTCATGCTATGCATGAATCTATGCATTGGTCATAGAGGGGGTGGCTGGAGAGAGGGGTCGGCGCCCGTGTGCCCTTATGGACGCACCGCCACTGATAAACACATGCACATACACATACATGCACACTCACATACATACATATGCATACATAAATGCACACACACATACTTATGCACACACACATACATACATACATACACATACATGCACACACATATACATACATGCACACACATACACATACATGCACACATATACATACATGCACACACACATACATATGCACACACATGCATACATATACATACATGCACACACATATACATACATGTACACACATACATATGCGCACACACACATGCATACATACACATACATGCACACACATATACATACATGCACACACACATGCATACATACACATACATGCACATACATATACATACATGCACACACACATGCATACATGCACATACATGCACACACACATATACAGTAGATAGATATTCTTATAAAAAACGGCAGACCTTTACTTTAGCTCTTCCTGCTGGGTACTGCACTGTAGGGGGAGACAAAGAGCACAGCACACACTGTGCTTTATTTGACAAGCTCCCTGCACAGTCAATGCCGATTACAGTTCGGCTGACAAACGAGGAGCTCAGTCTCAGCCATTCCTCCTATCGAAGGGTACATGGGGCCCTCAGGGGCCCCCTGCAGCAAGGGGCCCAGTCGCCATGGCGATCTCAGCGACCCCTATAATTCCGCCACTGGTTAGAATAGAGGCTCTGCTGTCTTTGGGGGGGATGTGCTGGAGCATGTCACACAGTACAGCCTAAATATTAGTGTAATGTGTAATATGCTCCAAAAGGTGAACTTATCCTTTAAATAATTCACCAGGATATTGCTAACAGAGAGGGTTTTTTTTATAAGAATTTCAACATAAGCCAGAACAAGCAAACTTCCTAATGCTGATAGAGGTATGGAAGTCCTTCGTAGCACTGACAGCTGGACATTCTCTATTCTTAGTAAATCAATCCAGATGCAGAAAAAAGGAGATTTTTAATTAATTTAAAAGCAATATAAAATGCTTCATTCATACAATAGGGGTATATTTCTTAAATAAAAAAAGTCATATTGCAGTCAGCCAGTGAAAGTGCATGTACTTTTGTTTTGTGCAAACTGGGACCAAAAAAAATGTTATTAGGTTTTTTTCTGTGTTGGTCGATGGTGCTAAATATTGTAGACAATTTCTATGACACTTAGGCGTTGATTTACTAAAGTCAAATAGACGACTATGCACTTGGCAAAGTGCAGTTGCTCCAGAGCTTAGTAAATGAGGTAAACCTTCACTTTGTCAAGAATATCCAATCACGTGCAAAGAAAATAAAACTGAATGCATTTTTGATTGGATGATAGAAGTCAGCAGAGCTTCTGCTCATTTACTAAGCTCTGGACCAACTGCACTTGGAAAGTGCACGGTCTATTTGCCTTTAGTAAATCCACCCCTTAGCTCCATCTATAATCTGAATGCAGTATTTTCTGTTTTAAATCATTGAAAAGCATTCAGCCAGCACAGGTAATAGCCTAATAACATTTATTTTTACCCGATTCATACAGAGCAAATGCCAATGCAACTTCACTGGCTGAATTGCTATGCAATTAATACCCCACAGTGTCATTTTTGTGCTGGAATCTCCTTTTTCTCAAGTTTAAAGTAAAGCTTCCTGATACTGAAGCTGTCTTTCACCTCTCATTTGACCAAATAAACAACATGTTTTAATGACCACAGCAAACTTCTATTAACCTTCATTTTGCCCAAGAGTGAGGACAACTGAGAGTGAGGAAAGAATTTTAATGCGACTGGGTGAAGAACAGGGAACCAATGAGGCATTTAAGGGACATGGGAACCACCAGCCCTGCCTTTTGCTCATTTTACAAGCTGGTGGAATTCTCACCTTGAACATGAACTGTCTCCTTAAAAAGTCTCAATGTTACTTCGGCTGTGTTGTGTAAACAAACACAACCACGACCTAAAAAGCAGCAAGCTGGGTCTTTTATTGCCAGTTATAACCTCTTTGCTCTTTGGTGAGAACTGTTTGTAAAATAATAACAGTGTCTTTTAACTATATTATTCAATTTTTAAAACCTTTTTAACAACAGACGGAGCAACACATGTAGAGCGAAATACAAATTTCATGTAAAATCATTTATGAACAAAGCAATTTGAGAAATTGCTTTACGGATGTCTAAAGCAAACCATAGATGGATCTGTTTCTTCATTCTAACAGCAGGCTAAATGAAAAAAATGGACCCGATTCCCCATCCACACCCACAAATGTGTGCATGGAGGATTCCTCCCCACTGAGCCATTGTATTCTAACAGCAGAGAGACTTCTCTACCATCACAATATGAGGAAAAGGGGGTAAGCCTGTCTTAAGGCCCCCCTTTTCCTTATGGGATCGTGGCAGTAGTGGTTACAAGGCTCCCTGCTGTGAAAAAAAAAGCAGGAACGTCTATGATTGGTTATTCCAGGTCAGCTGAGCTGGAACTTTCTGGAAGCTTAGGGTTCCCAGATAGGTCAGGAAAGGTCAGATGAGCCCCTGGAATGTTCTGGAATTCCTGGGAGTCCCTATAAAAAGGGCTAGTCTGTGTAGTCCAGGGCCAGTCGCCTGAAGAGGATCAACCAGTGGAACTTTCCACCCCATTGGTAATGATTAAGCACTTATAACACTGTGAAATGCATCTACCAGGCACTCTGCTCTTGTGGTGTCACTCTGGGATGTCCCAATAAAGTATTTTGGATCACAATTGTGGTGTGCAGCCTATTCTTCTTTTTATGCATTGATTGCGGAGACGAGTCGAGGGAGTCACCCTCCAGTTCCATCAGGCTTCCTCACCAGGAGCGTCAGGGCTTCCTTGTTTAATTATTAGGAACTTCCTGGAGCACCAGGCTGTGGAGGGGGTGGGATAAGCTGGCTCACCTCTCAGTGACTAATTGAGAGGCTGAGCCAGCTGCCAGAGAAGGCATCTGGGTAGATCCAGACCCTTTGGTGCCCCGTCACTCCACCAGTCTAGGGTTCTGATGTCAGACCAGAGCAGTGTCCAAAGCTCTGCTATGAATGTGAAAACACTGAGGGGCATTTTACTGTCAGGTCATAGTTGGCTACCACCTGCCTGGGAGAGGAGGTTCAGGAAAGTAAAACTGTTTCTCCCCTCCACTAGAAAAAAACTAGTTATGCACCCTTACAGTGTAGGTGCAGTCTCACTGCAAGAGATCATCTTTTATTGCAAGGAATGAGGCTTCAAGTTTTAATCGTATTTTATAGACTTCAATATTGTAACCAATAATTAAAATTATCTGATCTGACTCTCAGACTGGATGTTTTCATGATACTCTGATCTCTTCCATTTGTGATCTTGCTTTTCTGTGTCTCAAAGCATCATGGGATATGTAGTTTAGAGTTTGGTAGAGTGCTGAACATTGTCAATTTTTGTCTAATACTGCACGACAGTTAATAGAACCCACAAAAGAAAAAAACATATTCAAAATTAATTCTTAAAAAAAAACATCAAAAGCCACAATACACTTTACACTTTTATTTAAATCTTTTTTTCAAACCACATTGCTATTTTGCTGTTTTGAAGCCATGAATTCATGAAATAATAAACTTATCTAATGAAAAACAGACATTTAATAACATTTCCATTGTATTTACTTGCAAAACTAAAAAGCTATTTCATGACAGCACAAAAGACTTTTTGAAATGAAATTACTTTTTAAAAAATCATAAAAGACATATTTTTTATGTATCATATATGATGTCATTGCTGTTATTACTATTATGATTTTTGTTACATAGCTGCAGTAGGACCCAAATCATACATTCATATGGAAAATCTAAGATATATACAGTTGTGCTCATAAGTTTACATATCCTGGCAGAATTTATAATTTCTTAGCTATTTTTCAGAGAATATGAATGATAACACAAAAACTTTTCTTTCACTCATGGTTACTGTTTGGCTGAAGCCATCTATTATCAATCAACTGTGTTTACTTTTTTAAATCATAATAACAACAAAAACTACCCAAATGACCCTGATCAAAAGTTTACATACCCCAGTTCTTAATACCGTGTATTGCCCCTTTAACATCAATGACAGCTTGACGTCTTTTGTGGTATTTGTGGATGAGGCTCTTTATCTTCTCAGATGGTAAAGCTGCCCATTCCTCTTGGCAAAAAGCCTCCAGTTCCTGTAAATTCTTGGGTTGTCTTGCATGAACTGCATGTTTGAGATCTCCCCAGTGTGGCTCAATGATATTGAGGTCAGGAGAAACAGCCATACCACATGTTTTCAGAGTCCTGTATTTCACCTGAAGTTATTTGTGAGTTTTTCTTTGCATCCCGAACAATTTTCCTGGCAGTTGTGGCTGAAATCTTACTTGGTCTACCTAACCGTGGTTTGGTTTCAACAGAATCCCTAATTTTTCACTTCTTAATTAGAGTTTGAACACCGCTAATTGGCAATTCCTTGGATATCTTTTTATACCCCTTTTCCTTTTTTTTACAGTTCAACTACCTTTTCCCAAAGATCCTTTGACAATTCTTTTGCTTTCCCCATGACTCAGAATCCAGAAACGTCAGTGCAGCACTGGATGAAAGATGCAAGGGTCTGTCAGTAGTCCAGAAACTCACTGACCTTTTCTACACACACACTAATTACAAGCAAACAGATCACAGGTGAGGATGGTTGTCTTTACTAACCATTCAAACCCCTTTGGCTCAACTTGTGTGCATGTTATCAGGCCAAAATCACCAGGGTATGTAAACTTTTGATCAGGGTAATTTGGGTAGTTTCTGTTGTGATTATGATTTTAAAAGAGTAAACACAGTTGATTGATAATAAATGGCTTCAGCCAAACACTAACCGTGAGTGAAAGAAAAGTTTTTGTGTTATCATTCATATTCTCTGAAAAATGTCCAAGAAATCATAAATTCTGCCAGGGTATGTAAACTTATGAGCACAACTGTATATAGATGGATAGATAGACAAACAGGCAAATATTAATTGTATTGCCTTGTTGTATTGGGTTTCTGGGTTTACTTCCCCAGGGGGACTATATCTATGTGACCTCTGTACATGCCAGCCATATTTACAGCATAATCTTAAAGTGGAATGCTAGCCAGTAACAACATTATTTTCCAGATTGGGAGAGAGTGGATGGGTAATATGTGACCTCTGTACATGCTAGCCATATTTACAGCATAATCTTAAAGTGGAATGCTAGCCAGTCACAACATTATTTTCCAGATTGTGAGTGGGTAGTTGGGTAAAGACCTGTTTTTCCATCATTTTCTGTCTCTGTAACCACCCGAGTTTAACTGAGGTTCTAACTCTTCCACCCAATATCCAAAACTAAAAAAGTAAGTTCCGGATAGTCTCAAATGCAGAAACATTCTGATTTTCCAAAGCATACCAGCAGTGGGTGCAGCTGCTCTGGGGCTAGTGAGGTCAAGGAGCTGCCCTTAATTTATTTTGAACCTTATAATACAATGGTTCAAGAAAAAGGGGCTGCTCACCGATGATGTGTTGAAAGTTCACCCTCTCCTATACCCAGTGAAGTGAACAGCCACAGATAATACACAGAGATGAAACAAATCTCCCTACATAAGTTTTACATGTATATCTGCTGTCTTCAGTTTGCTATATTCTTTAGAATTCTCACATCATGTTAGAATTTTTACTTCCTCATTCAGCAGTAGGAGTGATTTCTTGGCTTACACTGTGTGACAGCTGAATGGAGGAAAGACACCCCCCCCCCCTTCACATAGGCAGAGACTGGCAGAGCTGTGCTGTGACAAGACAAACTCTCTGCTTATCTATTTACAGCACCCACCCTGACACAAATTTCAGGCTGGTTTTATCCCCCGTCTCAGAGAGCTTATCAGAAGTTATCATACTGATAACAGAAGAACGGAGTAGCAGAAAGACATGTGACTTAGTGCATTGGAGTTAGATAAGAAAACACTGCAGATATATGTGCCTAGGTCAGATTTCATGAACAGGGTTTAATCACTTTAAAGGTACCCTCAGGGACAATGCTTACCTGATGAAAAAATATATCATACCTTCTATGAGGAGGTGAGTTGCCATCTAGATAAAGGAAGGCCCGTAGACGTGGTGTATCTGGATTTTGCAAAAGCATTTGACACAGTTCCCCATAAACGTTTACTGTACAAAATAAGGTGCGTTGGCATGGACCATAGGGTGAGTACATGGATTGAAAACTGGCTACAAGGGCGAGTTCAGAGGGTGGTGATAAATGGGGAGTACTCAGAATGGTCAGGGGTGGGTAGTGGGGTTCCCCAGGGTTCTGTGCTGGGACCAATCCTATTTAATTTGTTCATAAACGACCTGGAGGATGGGATAAACAGTTCAATCTCTGTATTTGCAGACGATACTAAGCTAAGCAGGGCAATAACTTCTCTGCAGGATGTGGAAATCCTGCAAAAAGACCTGAACAAATTAATGGGGTGGGCGACTACATGGCAAATGAGGTTCAATGTAAAAAAATGTAAAATAATGCATTTGGGTGGCAAAAATATGAATGCAATCTATACACTGGGGGGAGAACCTCTGGGGGAATCTAGGATGGAAAAGGACCTGGGGGTCCTATTAGATGATAGGTTTAGCAATGGCATGCAATGCCAAGCTGCTGCTAATAAAGCAAACAGAATATTGGCATGCATTAAAAGGGGGATCAACTCCAGAGATAAAACGATAATTCTCCCACTCTACAAGGCTCTGGTCCGGCCGCACCTGGAGTATGCTGTCCAGTTCTGGGCACCAGTCCTCAGGAAGGATGTACTGGAAATGGAGCGAGTACAAAGAAGGGCAACAAAGCTAATAAAGGGTCTGGGGGATCTTAGTTATGAGGAAAGGTTGCGAGCACTGAACTTATTCTCTCTGGAGAAGAGACGCTTGAGAGGGGATATGATTTCAATTTACAAATACTGTACTGGTGACCCCACAATAGGGATAAAACTTTTTTGCAGAAGAGAGTTTAATAAGACTCGTGGCCACTCATTACAATTAGAAGAAAAGAGGTTTAACCTTAAACTACGTAGAGGGTTCTTTACTGTAAGAGCGGCAAGGATGTGGAATTCCCTTCCACAGGCGGTGGTCTCAGCGGGGAGCATTAATAGCTTCAAGAAACTATTAGATAATCACCTGAATGATCGCAACATACAGGGATATGTAATGTAATACTGACACATAATCACACACATAGGTTGGACTTGATGGACTTGTGTCTTTTTTCAACCTCACCTACTATGTAACTATGTAAATACTTAATATCTGATGCTCATCTGATACTTGCCCATTACTAGGGTTCCACAGCCTCCTGGGGTGAGTTGTCATCCTTCCTCGTGCCAGGGAGGTCCCGTTCCCCCCCCCCCTCCCCTTCTATTCCCCATGTGTCTGCCCAAGATGTTGCCTTGTCCCTTTATGGGCTGCAGGATTTTTTTTAACAAACTACAGGTTTACTCATCAAGTATGTGCAAGAATCTTTAATATATGTGTACAAGAAAATTGTATAATGTATGGCCAGCTTAAAGTAGGAGTTCACCCTAAAACTAAAATCTCTAAATCTATTTGCATCTAAGACTAACCTATCTAGCCCTGTAAAGAAGAAATCCCTATTCATACCTTTTCTGAAGCCGATCAGGTCCGGTCTTCAGCGGCGGAAGCTCTGTGCAGGAGACAGCTGACAACAGCTGGGAAATGCCTAGGAACTGGCGTCACCCATAGAGTTACTATGGTTCTTCCATTGACAGCTGCCTCCTTTGCCCCTGCTTACACAGCAAAGCCATGGCTTCAGCGTGGGAGTGGACTGGAGCGGCTTCAGAAATGGTATGTATAGCGATTTGTTCTTTTCAGGGCTAGATAAGTTAGGCTTAGATTGTGGATGCAAGTAGATTTACAGATTTTAGTTTTAGGGTGAACTTCTACTTTAAGCTGGCCATACATTATACCATTTTCTTGTTCAATTTCTGTACGATTTGTTTAAATTTATCTTCAACTATATAGTGTAAAGGCCTGCCTGATTGGATACAAATAAATCTAAAGGAAAACTGTGCAAGAAAATTGTATAATGTATGATCAGCCTTAGACAAGAAGTCAAATGTAAATAAATCAATTAGGAAGGTCTGCGCTTAGGTCGTGTGTGAAGGTTGCAGCCTCCCCCAAAAACCACCTGTAAGAGGGCTCTAAAATATAAAAAGAAAGAAGATGTGAAGGGACGAGTGGCACTACCTATATGTCAAATAGTGCTCTACCAAATCACTCTATAGTGGCTAAGTATTAAAAGACACAGTGTTATTGTGGAATAAATTATAACAAAACAGTTTCCATAAAGGTGATAGTGGAATATCTATCACAACTCACCTACCCCAGTAGGTGAGTACTAAAACCCTCTAGGTGTGGACACCAATCCTACATAAAACATCCAGACATGAATATCATGATAGTATAGTGATCCTCTGCTTGTAACAGTGTGTATAGTGTCCAAGCCCAAAATACAGGATGTGAGTGAACCAAATCCAAATAAAAATGCAAAGAATCGCACCAAAAATCAAAAAAGTTATAAAAAAATTGCACCAAAATCTCACTAAAATGTAATTATCGCACCATATACAAAAACATATAAGTGTATACATATAGTGTCCCGATCATAAAATCAAGGTGTATATAAACCCGAGATGCAAAAGAAAAACCAAAAAAATGCAAAAAATAGCACCAAAAAACAGAAAAAATGCAAAAATCGCACCAAAATTAAAAATTACACCAAGATGCAGTTTATCGCACCGTGTGCATAAGACACATAGGTGCATTCATCCCAATGAAGGAGACTGTTCGTGTTTAGGGGAATTGTAGCAGGTGACTTTAGTGATCACAGAATCTTGACAGGTGACTTGCGTGCTCCCCCTCAAGGGTCCCCACTCACCAGATCCTACTACCCCTACAGGGGTAATGCGCATGTAGCTCCTTAGGTTGGCAGGTAACCACTGGTGTCAGCCTTTGCAGTTCCTTGAGCAGCCTTGGGATATCCGAGTTGTGATAGATGTAGTTTTCATAATCCTCATAAAAAAGAGAAATTGGCTCCCATAGTGCAGTATAACCAAAACTTCCGTTTATTAAAAGGTTATTAAAAAAAATGTATAAAAACAGACAAAAAAATAGACAAAAAATGCAGTTAATGCAGCGTAATGCCTAGTCTCATAGGGGCTGCACTTGCCGGTATAAAGCATAGGCAACCAAGCTGTAGGTGGACAGCATGCACTCTGGCTGCGTTCCACCCACTCGCTCAGTCACGTGCTGGAAGTCACGTGCTGTGCGTAGTGATGCCGTACGCGTTTCATTATAGACGTCTTCAGCGGCGATCCGGAAGTTTTGGTTATACTGCACTATGGGAGCCAATTTCTCTTTTTTATGAGGATTATGAAAACTACATCTATCACAATTCGGATATCCCAAGGCTGCTCAAGGAACTGCAAAGGCTGACACCAGTGGTTACCTGCCAACCTAAGGAGCTACATGCGCATTACCCCTGTAGGGGTAGTAGGATCTGGTGAGTGGGGACCCTTGAGGGGGAGCACGCAAGTCACCTGTCAAGATTCTGTGATCATTAAAGTCACCTGCTAAAATTCCCCTAAACACGAACAGTCACCTTCATTGGGATGAATGCACCTATGTGTCTTTTGTACATGGTGCAATAAACTGCATCTTGGTGTAATTTTTAATTTTGGTGCGATTTTTATATTTTTTCTGTTTTTTGGTGCTATTTTTTGTTTTTTGTTTTTTTGCATTTTTTTGGTTTTTCTTTTGCATCTTGGGTTTATATACACCTTGATTTTATGATTGGGACACTATATATATACAGTTATATGTTTTTGTATATGGTGCGATAATTACATTTTGATGCGATTTTGGTGCAATTTTTTTATAACTTTTTTGTTTTTGGTGTGATTTTTTGCATTTTTATTATTTATTATTATTATTAGGCCGATTGGATACATATCAGCCTAAACTGATGAAGAAATTTGTTTTTTTACATTTTTTTGGGGGATATTTATTATAGCAAAAAGTAAAAAAAAAATTTTTCCAAAGTGTCGGTCTTTTTTTGTTTATAGAGCAAAAAAAAAAACCCAGAGGTGATCAAATACCATCAAAAGAAAGCTCTATTTGTGGGGAAAAAAAGGACATAAATCTTGTTTGGGTACAGCATCGTATGACCGTGCAATTGTCAGTTAAAGCAACGCAGTGCTGCATCACAAAAAATAGCCTGGTCATTAAGGGAGCAAATCCTTTCGTTCCTTAAGTGGTTAAGGGGGAAACAACATGTGCTAAGCAGGCCATAGAATACAGGTTGATCCGTGGGTTGCAGGAAAGAAAATCGCTCAATTCGCCCATCAACACAGTCAGCGTTAATGAAGGAATCCCTCCCACTGAGCTAACGTGTTCTTCCGGGGGATGGGGGCTACGCGGAGCCGTCCCTGCCAGGAGAACACAGTGATCCCTACTAGCGGCTATAGCCCCTGCCGATAATCACATGCTAAATATTCGACATATTGGTTGTACCCAAGTCAATCGATGGATCAATCCTCTGCCAGTCACTGCTGAACTGGTAATCATTTGATCCATCTATGGCTGCCTTTAGTGGTGTGTTTACCACTGATTCATGTATTCTAAATGGCAGAGCAATAAAAGCAACTTGCAGTGTACCAAAATATGGTCTCATTCACTAAAGCAGCATGTAGCTGCGTTAATGTAAAATGTTAATGAATAAGGCTGGACATGGTTAACAGCTTATGCTTCTACATGCAATGTGTTTACCCACAGTATACAAAGAAACAAGTATGTGTACTTTACCACTTGAATACCATGCCTAGTCTGACACTTTGGGGTTGATTTACTAAAGGTAAATATACTGTGCACTGAAAGTGCACTTGCTCCAGAGCTTAGTAAATTTAGGTAAATCTTCACTTTTCAAAGAATCACATGCAAGGAAAATAAAAAAACAGAATTTTTGCAAATGATTGGATGATAGAAATCAGCAGAGCATCCCCTCATTTCAGAGGCTCCTCTCAAATCTAGAGCAACTTCACTTGCAGTGCACAGTATATTTTTCCTTTAGTAAATCAACCTCCCTGTGTTTACATGTAAAAATCTGTATTTTTTTTTTGTTAGAACGTTACTTAATACCCACGAATATTATATATATATATATTTTAGTAGAGGCGTTAGAGAATAAAATGGTGCTGGTTCAAAATTTTTATGGCACACGGTATTTACGCAGCTGTTTTTTTGTAAAAAATACACTTTCATGAATTGTAATGGAGATAAACACAATATATAACCCAGTTTTTTGCTTAAGTATAAAAGATGATGTCACGCCATGTAAATAGATACCTAACATGTTATGCTTTAAAATTGTGCATGCATGTGGAATTGCGACAAACTATAATACTTAAAAATCTTCATAGGTAATGCTTTAAAAACTGTTACAGTACAGTTACAATAGAGGGTTAGCGCGGGGGCACTTTCAATTTATTTTAATATTTATTTTATTAAAAATGTGTTATTTTTACACTGTCACTTTTAATAAAAGTAAACATCCCTTGTGATAGAAATATAGCATGACAGGTCCTCTTTACGGAGACATAAGACCCCAGATCTCTCCTCTACCCTTGAAAGCATGAGATTAAAAAAAAAAAGCAATGATTTCATGCTTTGCGAAAAAAAAAAGGCAGTGTTTACATTTGCCCTAACCAGAAGTGACAAAAATACTCATGGCTTCTGGCCTTCTAGACCATAGAGGTGATCGTAGACGATCTGGTCTCCAGTCACCTCTATTGTGGGCCGGCTCATCCACTGGATTGGATGCTGGGCTCCCCGTCAGAATTGGGAGAGCCCAGAGAGGCAACGCAGGGTGGTGGGAGGGGGAGGGACTCCTTCTGCTGCCTGTAAAAGCAATCCAGCGGCTAATTAGCCGCTAGGATTGCTTTTACTTTGTAGAGCATAGCTGGCTCTAAAAAGCAATACCGGGGTTATGGCTGACACCTGTAGCCATAACCCAGTATAACCATTTGCAGTCAATCATGTACATGTACTTAATTTTGCAGCAAGTGATTATTTTACTTTATATTGATATGCATGTTACCTGAAATTGACAGATGTTGAAGCATTTATTGCATGCAAAAGAATATATAATAAAAATCAGAATGAAGTTTAAAAAATGCAAAAAAATAAAAAAAAAACAATTTTTCAGCTCACTCTTACATGCTTATATAAAGATTCTCTATAGCCTGTTTGTATTCAACTCACAGCAAATGTAAATACAACAAATGGTCATCAATTTAAAGTTAATGCTGGACTCCATCCAAAAAAATGTTTTCCCTTGCAGTGGGGCTGTGCCCACATTGCATGGGTTAACTGCTAATTTTTTTCTAGAGAAAAGAAGGGAGATATACTTACCTGATCCTCTAATCCTCTTCATACAAGACCAGTCCAGGCAGCTCCTTCAAACCCAGGCTCTAGTAGTCTTGAGTCCTGACATCATCAAGCCCAGAGCAGGCTCCATAGACCTGCTTTGGACGTGAGTATAGGTGTGCGCAGCCTATTGCAATAGGGTGTGCACTCCAAAATTCAAACACACACACCTTTCTCTGCAGCCTCAGCTGCACTAGATAGTGAATGAATGGGAAGTGCTCTGTGCCAAGTGGCTTCCTGTTCATTCACAAACTGAAGCATAGTAAACGCTCTTTATTATGCTTCGTTTATGAATGAACACAGTGAGTGAGTGTGTTCACTGTGTTCATTTAGAAAAGGAAGGCGATGGTAAATGACATATTTACTAGCCCTCCCTCCATTCTCCATCCTAAAACATCCTTGCAGCAGCTGGGGGGGAGAGGAGGGAAGCCAGCAGCACTGCATGTGGGGGATGCCCAGGTAATAGTGGGAATCAGCACAGCACGTGATGATTAGGGTGTGCCCAGGCACACCTGGCACACCTCCTGCGCACGCCTATGGACGTGAGGGCGCCAGGAACAGTCTACTGCTGGATTGTGAGGGAGCACTGTTTGGTGGTGGAACCATATGATGATCAGATGAGTATAAGGCTTTCTCATCACCCCTGGACAAAACAAGTACAGCCTCACTGCAAGGGAAACATTTTTTGCCCAGAGTTGGGTTGACTGTAAATAATGATTCTTAAATTCATGCTTCTACTTTTGTATGTAGGGAAATACCTAATATGTGTGGTACGATTATCATTTTTATATAGAGGTATACCAAATGCATTTGTATGTGTGTTAACATCAGAGCAGGGGGCTTTAAAATATTTTTTGTAATAGTTTTCATTGATTTTTTTTACCTTTACTTTTTTAACTTTTTTTATTTCACTTAACGTTATTGCTATCACATGGGGGCTGGTGATGGTTCTCTTTAAGAAGGCATCAGATATTTCAGATGATACGGAGGGCCAAATTACGCAGCACAAGCACTGTACTGTTATTAATGCTTTAAAGGAACAGGATTCTTTTTTTTTAGGGTAACAAATGCTTTAAGCATGCATGCTCATTAGTTTCATCATCAGTGGCCTCCCAATGGTAGATGTAAAGAGATGCTAGATGCTAAAGAAAATAAGGAGAAGATGACCAGGTTGATGCAGTGATAAGGAGAGTACAGAACTCACATCACTGGAGGAAGGCATACTATAAATAGAGTCACCATTAGAAATCATACAACCTTGTATAGCCCACCTGACAGGGCCACCCTAGCAATACAGTCAAGAGTATCAGTGGAGAGAGGATGTGTTAAGCTAGTGACTGAACTCCCCTTTCTGCACTGAACACAGAAGGAAGAAAGTTACCATACAGGGATAAAATATTCTGTGGTGTAAATCTACCAGATCCAAAGCTGTTCCTCCTCACTCAGCTATCAGTAGGCAGGCCATAGACGGTGCAAATTTCTTTCCTGCAGCCATGGGTTAAGAAAATCTGCATGATTCCCCCATCAACACAGACAGTGCTGACAGGAGAATCTCTCCTGGTGAGACATTGTGTTATCATGGTGGGAGAAGCCGTCCATGCCGAGAGAAGACAGTGATTATTGCTAGAGACCATAGCAGCTACTAGAGATAATCACAAATAAATCAGTCAGGCAGGTAATACCCAAGTTGATCAACTTGGTACATTCAGCCTGCCCAAACAAGGTTTGAATCTCAGCCAGTTCCTTCTGAACCAGCCAAGATTTGAACCGTCTATGACTGGCCTAAGTGTATCTGATCCAGCTGTTCCTCCCCTGTCATCATTAGGGTGGGAACAGGATTTCCACTCACAGACCTAATCTACATAAGGACTTATCCTGGTTCCAAACTGAAACCTGCCCCCTGCTGACTCTGTGGGACCTGGGCTTGGTATAGGACGTACTGCCTGTACCTTCTGTACACCCTGTCAATAGCTCTAACTAGGAGGTATATGTTCCATAATCATACCTCCCAACTTTTTGAGATGGGAATGAGGGACACCTATCAGCAAAAGTAAGAGAAGGTATACAAAACACTGTGCTCTAAAGTGTAAACAGAAACAAGACAGCAGCCGCATACATTGTGACAAACAATAAGATACAGAAAGAAAGGGAAATGCAATAATAAAAAGTGAAAAAAATATATAACAATGTGTCCAGTCCATGAGTGTTAACCCTGGTGGTGAGTCGTGTATTAAATCAATCATAAATCTGGTATATAAAAAAATGTCCACTTGTGTCGACACTGTAAGAAAAACACTTCCAAAGTGAATAGTGGAAAGTCCTAGAAGGATAGCAGGGATGGTATGAGTCTGTAGATGGAAAACAACATCAATGGTATACGGTATAGGTCCGTAGATGGAAAACAACATCCGTGATATTTGACATCAATGAGTAGAGAAAGATGAGTACTCTTACCGGATAAGGTGGACTCCCGTGTCTTATGACATGGAGTCGGTAAAGCAGTAAGCCCCACCCGGGCTATAGAGGGATGTCCGGAAGACTGGAACTCACAGGGTACACTTCAACCAACGAACCTCGAACAATCGTCAGCATGGATCGTCAAGCCAGGAATTCCAAGAACATGTAGTTCAAAAATATGCAATCTCTCTCATCAAGGTTATATGCAAGAGAAAAATCAAAGCTTCCGCATAGTGCAGGTAAAAACAGGGATTTTTATTGCTAAAAAAGCCATACAGATATAAAAAATAGTGATCACTTAAAAAACAAACAAGGGCAGCATTTTTTTATATACCAGATTTATGATTGATTTAATACACGACTCACCACCAGGGTTAACACTCATGGACTAGACACATTGTTATATATTTTTTTTCACTTTTATAGCGCTGCATTTCCCTTTCTTTCTGTATCAGCAAAAGTATGCAGGCATAGGGCACACCCCTTACCACGCCCCCTTAAAGGAGAATTGTACCAAAAAACAAGATTGGTTAAACCCACAGGTGCTTTTTTACTGCTACTATTCCTTTATATTGGCTTTTGGAACACTACTACTAGGTGGTGGGACTGTTCACCATTGATTTATTTATTTACTTGGAGTCACCAATAAGAATTTGCTGAGTTACCACATATGTGCTAGTATGATACTAGCCCTTTTGCACTGAGATTTTTCTTTTCTTTTGTTTCAGTATTTACATTATTTTTTATGTGCTAGTATGATACTAGCCCCCATGCTCATTATACTTTTATATTTTGTATAATTTTTTCATTTTCATTAACCTCTCTATACATTTGAGCTAGCCCCTTCCCCTTCCTCTTCCCCCCTTCCCCTTTTATCACAGCGCAATCACCACTCACTTTACTCATACCACTTTTGTCTGTTTGGATCAGCCATTTAGGTGTTGCAGCAGTGCCCCGTAGCATAGGTATTTCTGACA
Organism: Lithobates clamitans; assembly: GCA_037952925.1. NCBI lineage: Eukaryota > Metazoa > Chordata > Amphibia > Anura > Ranidae > Lithobates > Lithobates clamitans. Next base: position 1,337,490 of record JBBGZY010000624.1, read on the forward strand.
GCGCAGGAGTTTCTTCATTATTTATCCTAGGTTCACATTGGTCCAATTTGACATGTGATTTGATATGTCAAATCGCATGCCAAATTGGCGGCTATTGCCGACAATAGCACCGTCCGAATCAGTGTGACGACGACTTTGCGGCACCGCACTGATTCCCAAAAGTAGTTCCTGCACTACTTTTGCAGACGTTGGGTGCGATTTCAATAGACATCTGTGCAGGAACCTTCACAGATGTCTGTCAATTCACCCCCCAAAGTCAGACTGCAGTGCCGGGTTGAAATAAGATGAACTTGCATGATTGCTAATCCACAGCAATGTGAACCTAGGCTAAAACCTAGCAGCTGATTGGTTACTATGCACAGCTGCACCAGATTATGTGCATCAGTTTTAGCACATCACCCCCAATGTTTTGAGTTGCCTACACATGCAAACTATGTACAGATTCATCCAAAAATGTAGTCATTATATGCCTTATACATTCTTGTAAAGTGGTTGTAAACTGCGGCTGGTAAAAAAAAGAAAAAAAACACCTGTAAGGCAATTGTATAATGTGCTAGTATGCATTGCATACTAGCACATTATGGAATACTTACCTTAGAACGAAGCTCTCCTGCGGTGCTCGGTCCCCGCTGAGAGGGCTGACATCTTTCCCTGGTGTTTCTTCTGGATTCCAGGCTGTGTGATTGGCCGGAGCCACGATGGCGTCACTCCCGTGCAGCCCTCAGTTCAAGCGCGAAGCTCTGAAGTGCTGGCAAGTTTTGATGGACCTTCAGAGCGCATGTGCTAGTGATGTCACTAGCTGCTTCAGGGTGAATGTCTCCTAATCGGTGCAGGTTTAGGAGATATTCATTTTACCTACAGGTAAGCTTTATTATTGGCTTACCTGTAGGTAAAAATAATAAAACAGGCTTTATTACCGCTTTAATGAAGAGTATGGATGAGCAGAAAGAGGGAAATCCCTTTATTAGCTGAGCAAACCACAGGAGGCAAATGTTACTGAAATTTTTGTGAAGGCATACATTTTGTGGCACAATCAGTTTTGGCAAAATCACTCATTCATGAGAAGATTACTAGGTGGTAGTGATCTGTGTTCATGGCTATATGCAATCTAATATTTCTTCAGCAGGTGGAAAGAGTTTTAACCCAATTTCTGCAGGAACCCACCGCTGTGTCTTTTTTTTTCTTTTTGGCCAAAAAACAGCAGAGATGCATGCATTTCCCTTCCTATCAATTATAGAAGGGAAAGATTGGTGCGGAGAATTTCCAAGCAAGTTGCAATTGACCTGATTTACTAAAGGAGTTGAGAATCTTCAATCAAAAATTGTGTGGATTTCCACATAAATTATCCAATCATGTGAAAAGCAGATGTGTGTTCCTGCTAACCCTCTTGTATTGAATTGTATTGTTGCTGTATTGCCCCCCCCCCCCTTATATTGTAAAGTGCTGCGCAAACTGTAAAGTAATAATAATTTGTGAAATATTTTTTATGTACCTAGCCATACACTAGACTTCTCGTACACTTTGTCTTTCCGTCATAGTGGCAGGAGGCAATTCATAGTAATTGACAGTTTTACTAAACATATACTAGTTTACAAACAAGTACTGTGCACATAAAAAAAGATCTGGCTGCTATATAATACTAATCAGCCACAAAGAAAATTTAAAACCACATTCTTAGTGATGCAGTCCCTGTACCTGTCAAGGTCACAAGACAGGGACACAGATACCCCACAAGGACCTCAGGAATGGGCATTCACATATGAGTCAATCTGATGTAATGGTGTCAAAAGTCATCCACATAGGATAAAAATCATTCCTCAAGACCCCCTCAGGAAAGTGTATTCGAGTTGGCATGCCTTAAAAGTCCAATTTTTTGTTTCTGATTTCCTCTAAGCAATAGAAAGAGTCAGTTGTGAGCTGGTTGTACACAATAACATAACTATCAGGCAGGAAACTTGGTGGCATCCCATACATATGATAATTTAGCAGAGAATGTATGGCACCTTAGTAAGAGAGTATACAATCTTGGTGTTTGATTTGCAGCACAAGGAGCTTAGATAGATTCCCTTAAAGCTGACCTCCAGCTTTTGTTACACTTTACATAGTTAGTTTGGGCTAAGCCAATCAGAGGAAGCTTTGTATTCATTGTGAGAATACATTGTTTTCTATGAATGGCTGAGAGCAGATCAGATAGACTCTATTGTGTTCCGAATATGAGACAGGAAGGTCTTTACTTGAACCCGGAACACAGTGCGGTACGCTGTATGCATTCTCAGATACATACAGTTTATACCAAACTTCCAGCGGCCTTACAAGTTAGTGGGGGACATAGGGGTTGATTTACTAAAACTGGAGAGTGCAAAATCTGGTGGAGCTCTGCAGGTTTTTTTGTCAAAGCCTAATTTAACAAACTGAAGTCAGAGGCTGATTGGCTGCCATGCATAGCTGCACCAGATTTTGCATTTTCCAGTTTTCGTAAATAAAGCTCATAGTTTGTTTGGGCCAGCTTGGCCCAAACGAACTATGTAAGGTGTAACAAAAGCTGGAGTTCAGCTTTAAGGCTACAGGAGGTTTATATCCACTCTTCTCATTTTTCTTCTACGTAAATTTTTTGACATAATAATAAGTTACTTCTACCAATAAAGGACATTGGTGAGTATGTAACTGTTACAAAAATACAGGGTGCTTTACCGTGCTGAACACTGACACCAATAGTTGTCTTTACTCTTACTGCATAAGCAAGCAAATGTGTGCACTCTTCATTAACCCCTTCAGGACCACCCTATAGTAGTTTTACTTCTACAAGGCGGCACCTGTGCACCGGATCACGTATATATACGTGATCTGACACTTCCGAGTAGGGGGCACACATGCACGCTGCAGCCGGCTTGCTTCGACTGTGTGTAATAATTGGCGGGAGCAGGGTACACAATGTACCAAACAAGGCAAATCGCAGTAAACAAGGCAAATTGCAGTTCTGACAGGAGTCAAGGGATGGAGTTTGTGTCCCTTCAAAGCAGGGAATAAATTCCATCTCTTCCCCTAGTGAAAGCACCTTATACAGTATAGTAAAACACTGGCTAAGCACACAGTTAACCCTTTGATTGCCCCATGATGTTAATCCCTTCCTAGCCAGTGTCATTAGTACAGTGCATATTTTTAGCACTGATCACTGTATTAGTGTCACTGGTCCCCAAAAAGTGTCAATTAGTGTCAGAATGTCCGCCGCAAGATCACAGTCCCGCTATAAGTCGCTGGCATTACTAAAAATAAATAAAAATATCCCATAGATGTAGACGCTTTAACTTTTGCACAAACCAATCAATATACGCTATTTGGGATTCTTTTTACCATAAATTTGTAGCAAAATACATATTGGCTTAAATTTATCAAGAAATTAGAGTTTTTCATTTTTTTTATTGGATAGGGTTTATAGCAGAAAATAATAAAATGATGTTTGTGGTTTTTTTTTGTTTATAGCGCAAAAAAAAAACGCAGAGATGATCAAATGCCACCAAAAGAAAGCTCTATTTGTTGGAAAAGAAGGACACACATTTCATTTGGGTACAGAGTTGTATGACTGCGCAATTGTCAGTTTAAGTAATGCAGTCCCGTATCGCAAAAAATTACCTGGTCATAAATGTAGATAAATCATCTGGAGGTCAAATGGTTAAATCACCCATTATTTATTAAAACAATGCATACTTATCTGGTTCAGAATTTAAATAATATGTGGTCATTATGCAGCATGCACTACGCATTCATGTATGTATGTTTATATGAAAACAAAGCCAGTCTCTATTCGCTGTACTACAATACTGAAAAACCATACCTCCAGCTCTAGCGTAGACCTCACCTCTTAATGCTCATCTACATTTCCAGTCATTCTTGACACTATGTATGTCAGCAGAACAACATAGAAATTCAGATTATACTTTCCCATGCTCTCTCATCTGCTGTCTACAAAAGAAGACCACAATAAGAGGTAGAAACATTGTGCTAGGCCAGCCTTTTAGATGGCTTTCCCTGAGACAACATTCCCACCTTGCCTTATAATAGGTAAATTATTAATTAGTGTGCTACAGTACAGCCTTGTCTGGTTGCCCACAGCTTAATTTGGTACTAGGTGATTTGAGCTTGTTTGATACCCTTTATAGGGTTCATGGAGGCTTTGATGGAGCATGTCTGTAGGGCACATTAGTATATTGGTTTTAATGCAAGACATAATGGTCCATATGAGACTGATGGATCATGCAGGAAGCACCAGTTCAGCTCTGTTCGTACTGAATAGAATGTGTCTAAAATCAAAATTACATGAAGACACAGTGGAACTAATGTGTATATTTACCATTCATTTATTATTATTATTATTAATGTGATCCTTTAAGTGACATTACCAAATACAATCATTTTTTTTTACTAATTAAAATCAGGAAATAGTTGTACAACTGGCTTCAATTAATGTTGTAAACAATTGTTCTAATTCATTAAACAAGAGAAAAGGAAGAAAATGGTTCCCAGCAAAGGAGATTGGTAAGTTCCCAGGTAGCTAAATCACACAATAGTTTCATCATTAGCAATGACTCAAAGAAAGCAAATGTGCCTGGAGGGCATACAAGGCAATTTCTTGTGTTTTGTGTGTAGGGACAATCATGATTTAGTATAAGCATTTGTAACCAGCCAACAAAGTGCCATTTAAATTGCTAACATCATTGTTACTGGACTAAAAATTTCAGTTACATGTTATTTAAATGTGTTAGACATTTTTCACTCATTCCAAAAGGAGATCCTGATTTTTGGAGTCTAATACTTGAACCAAACTTGGTTGTCTTGTAGGAATTTGTAGTCAGCTAGAGTCTGCAACAGCCTCAAGTTGGCACAGTTTTGCAATCTAACAAAAATAAAGGAACAATCCAGATGTTTTGTTACTGTTTTGATGTAATTAAATATCCAGTTATTCAATGTGCAGCAATGTACAGTGTGTACAAGTTTCAATAACTTGAAAAATGTAAGAAAGTGCAAATTAACCACTTCAATACCAGGCACTTTCCCCCCTTCCTGCCCAGGATATTTTTCAGCTTTCAGCGCTGTCACACTTTAAATGACAATTGCGCGGTCGTGCAACACTGTAATCAAACTACATTTTTATAATTTTCCTCACACAAATAGAGCTTTATTTGTATTATAGCATCTCTGGAGTTTTTAATTTTTGCTAAATAAACTAAAAAAGACTGACATTTTTGAAAAAAAACTAAGTTCTTCTTCATTTTTGTTAAACATTTTGTTTTCTCCTTCACTGATGGGCACTGATGAGGCTGCACTGACAGGCACTGATGGGCGCTAATGAGTTGGCACTGATGGGCACTGATGAGGAGGCACTAATATGTAGAATTTATGCAGCACTGATGGGCACGATAGACGGCACTGATATCTTTACCCTGAGTTGCGGGGTGTCAGAGTGACACACAACACCACGCTGCACGCCCCCCCGGGTGCCCCGATCCTGCTTATCCTGCTGGACACCATATGACTATGACTTAAATATACTGTTGTTCCCTACAAAATGTCATAGTTACAGGTAAAGCTTGTGGGTAGGGATGAGCGGAACACCCCCCTGTTCGGTTCGCACCAGAACATGCGAACAGGAAAAAAGTTTGCTCGAACACGCGAACACCGTTAAAGTCTATGGGACACGAACATGAATAATCAAAAGTGCTAATTTTAAAGCCTAATATGCAAGTTATTGTCATAAAAAGTGTTTGGGGATCCGGGTCCTGCCCCAGGGGACATGGATCAATGCAAAAAAAAGTTTTAAAAACTGCCATTTTTTCAGGAGCAATGATTATAATAATGCTTAAAGTCAAACAAAAAAAGTGTAATATCCCTTTAAATTTCATACCTGGGGGGTGTCTATAGTATGCCTGTAAAGGGGTGCATGTTTCCTGTGTTTAGAACAGTCTGACAGCAAAATGACATTTTGAAGGAAAAAACCCATTTAAAACTACCCGCGGCTATTGAATTGCCGACAATACACATAGAAGTTCATTGATAAAAACGGCATGGGAATTCCCCAAAGGGGAACCCCGAACCAAAATTTTTTTTAAAAATGACGTGGGAGTCCCCCTAAATTCCATACCAGGCCCTTCAGGTCTGGTATGGATATTAAGGGGAACCCCGGCCAAAATTTTTTAAAAAAATGATGTGGGGTTCCCCCTAAATTCCATACCAGACCCTTATCCGAGCATGCAACCTGGAAGAACCAGAAGATGAAGGAAGATAGAAGAAAGAAGCATTTAAATAAAGGAATTGTCAAAAACTGTCTCTTGTCATTTTTAACATTTTTGACAGTTTTTTAGTGAAATGGTAGGGGTAAGTACCCCCTTACCATTTCACACAGGGGGGGCCGGGATCTGGGGGTCCCCTTGTTAAAGGGGGCTTCCGGATTCTGATAAGCCCCCCCGCCCGCAGACCTTCACAACCACCGGCCAGGGTTGTGGGGATGAGGCCCTTGTCCTCATCAACATGGGGACAAGTTGTTTTGGGGGGCTACCCCAAAGCACCCTCCCAATGTTGAGGGCATGTGGCCTGGTACGGTTCAGGAGGGTGGGGGCGCACTCTCATCCCCCCTCTTTTCCTGCGGCCTGCCAGATTGCGTGCTCGGATAAGGGTCTGGTATGGATTTTTGGGGGGACCCCACGCCGTTTTTTTTTTTTTGGCGCGGGGTTCCCCTTAAAATCCATACCAGACCTGAAGGGTCTGGTATGGAATTTAGGGGGAACCCCACGTCATTTTTTTAAAAAATTTTGGCCGGGGTTCCCCTTAATATCCATACCAGACCTGAAGGGCCTGGTATGGAATTTAGGGGGACTCCCACGTCATTTTTTTAAAAATTTTGGTTCGGGGTTTCCCTTTGGGGAATTCCCATGCCATTTTTATCAATGAACTTCTATGTGTATTGTCGGCAATGCAATAGCCGCGGGTAGTTTTAAATGGGTTTTTTCCTTCAAAATGTCATTTTGCTGTCAGACTGTTCTAAACACAGGAAACATGCGCCCCTTTACAGGCATACTATAGACACCCCCCAGGTACGAAATTTAAAGGGATATTACACTTTTATTGTTTGACTTTAAGCATTATTAAAATCACTGCTCCTAAAAAAACGGCCGTTTTTAAAACTTTATTTTGCATTGATCCATGTCGCCTGGGGCAGGACCCAGGTCCCCAAACACTTTTTATGACAATAACTTGCATATTAGCCTTTAAAATTAGCACTTTTGATTTCTCCCATAGACTTTTAAAGGGTGTTCCACGGCATTCGAATTTGCCGCGAACACCCCAAATTGTTCGCTGTTCAGCGAACTTGTGAACAGCCAATGTTCGAGTCGAACATGAGTTCGACTCGAACTCGAAGCTCATCCCTACTTGTGGGAATCAAGTTTCTGATAGTATTTCCACAACAACTCATGTGCTCCTTCAACTACCTGTTGTTCTTCATTAACCACCTTCCTAACCAGAGCACTTTTTACAATTTGGCACTGCACTGCTTTAACTGGTAATTGCATGGTCATGCAATGCTGTACCCAAACAAAGTTTTTATTATTATTCTTTATTTAAGGTACTTATAGAGCACCATCAATTTATGCAGCGCTTTACATATACATTGTACATTCACATTGGTCCCTACCCTCCAGGAGCTTACAATCTAAGATCCCTAACTCACATTCATATACTGGGACCAATTTAGACAGAAGCCAATTAACCTACCAGCATGTCTTTGGAGTGTGGGAGGAAACTGGAGTAAACCCACGCAGGCACAGGGAGAACATGCAAACTCCAGGCAGGTAGTGTCGTGTTTGGGATTTGAACCAGCAACCCTTTTTACTGCTAGTCGAGAGTGCTACCCACTACACCACTGTGCCGCCCAAATTTGTGTCTTTTTTTCCCCACAAATAGAGCTTTCTTTTGGTGGTATTTGATCACCTCTGTGGTTTTTATTTTTTGCATTTAAAAAAAGACCGAAAAGTTTGAAAAAAAATGATATTTTCTACTTTTTGCTATAAAAAAAATACAATAAACTCAATTTTTGCCATACATTTAGGCCAAAAAGCAATCAGCCACATGTCTCGGGTAAAAAAAAATTTAATAAGTGTATATTTATTGGTTTGCTCAAAAGTTATAGCGTCTACAAACTAGGGTACATTTTCTGGAATTTATGCAGCTGTTAGTTTATGACTGCCTATCTCATTGAGGTGCTAAAATAGCAGGGCAGTACAATAACCACCCCCCCCCCTCCAATGACCCCATTTTGGAAAGTAGACACCCCAAGGAATTTTCTGAGAGGCTTGTTGAGCACATTGAATATTTTTTTTTTTTGTGAAGTGATTGAAAAATTACAAAAAATTAAAATAAATACATTTTTGCACAAAGTTGTCACTGTAATGATATAATACTCACACATGCCATGGGCATATTTGAAATTACACCCCAAAATACATTCTGCTGCTTCTCCTGAGTACTGAGATACCACATGTGTAGGACTTTATTGCAGTCTAGCCGCGTACAGGACCCGAAAAACCAATCACCGCCTTCAGAATTTCTAAGGGAGTCAATTTTTGATTTCACTCCTCAATACCTATAACAGTTTTGTAGGCTATGAAATGGTCAGATAGCACAACCCCCCCCCCCCCCCCCAAATGACCCCATGTTGGAAAGTAGAGACCCTGAGCTATTTGCTGAGAGGCATGTTAAGTCCATGGAATATTTTATATTTTGCCACATATATAGTGATTGGCATCATTTAAAGTCCCGCTGACCACTTTCCCTTTTCTTTGTTAAGGCTTTCTAAGGGTGTAAATTCTTGCTTTCACTCCTCACTACCTATCACTGTTTCGGAGGCCATGAAATGCCCAGATAGCATTAAACCCGCCCAAATAACCCTATTTTGGAAAGTAAACACCCCAAGCTATTTGCTGAGAGGCATGTTGAGTATTTTCTAGATGTCTCTTTTTTCACAAAGTTTTGAAGATTGAAAAAAGAAAAAAAAAACTATTTTTCTTTTCTTTCTTCATTTTCAAAAACAAATGAGAGCTGCAAAATGCTCACCATGCCTCTTAGGAAATATCTTGGGGTGTCTACTTTCCAAAATTGGGTCATTTGGGGGGGGTTGTGCTATCTGGACATTTCAGGACCTCCGTAACTATGATAGGTAGTGAGGAGTAAAATCACAATTTTATGCCTTTAGAAAGCCTGAAGGCGGTGCTTGGTTTTTGGGGTCCTGTACGTGACTAGGCTCCCAAAAAGTCTCACATATGTGGTATCCCCATACTCAGGAGAAGCATCAGAATGTATTTTGGGGTGTAATTCCACATATGGCCATGGCATGTTTGAGCAATATATCATTTAGTGACAACTTTATGAAAAAAAAAAAAGCTTGTGGCATAATATAAAACAGTCCATGGACTCAACATGCCTATCAGCAAATAGCTTGGGGTGGCTACTTTCCAAAAAAGGGTCATTTGGGGGGGGTTTGACCTGTCCTGGTATTTTATGCACAACATTAGAAGCTTATGCCACACATCACTTACTCTTTTAACCACTTGAAGACAAAGCCCTTTCTGACACTTTTTGTTTACATGGAAAATATTTTTTTCTGCTAGAAAATTACTCTGAACCCCGAAACATTATATTTTTTAAAGCAAAGGCCCTACAGATTAAAATGGTGGGTGTTTTTTTTTCACACAGTATTTGCGCAGTGATTTATTTTTGGAAAAAAAACACTTTTTTGAATTTTAATGCACCAAAACACACTATATTGCCCAAATGTTTGATAAGATCTAAAAGTTAATCTTATGCCAAGTACATAGATACCAAACACGGCATGCTTTAAAATTGCGCAGCGGAGACAAACTACATTTTTAAAAGCCTTTAAAAGCCTTTACAGGTTACCACTTTAGATTTACAGAGGAGGTCTACTGCAAAAATGACTGCCCTCGATCAGACCTTCGCGGTGATACCTCACATGCATGGTACAATTGCTGTTTACATATGACACTAGACCGATGCTTGCATTCGCATTTGCGCGTGAGCACGTGGGGGGGGGGGGGCAGGGGTGTTTTTTTTTTTTCTTAATTATTTATTTTGCTTTTTTTATTTTACTTTTACACTGTTCCTTTCATTTTTTTTTTTAATCATTTTTGTTGTTATCACAGAGAATGTAAATATATCCCCAAAGATAGCAATAGGTAGTGACAGGTACTCTTTTATTTAACATTTGATCTATTAGACTCTAGATCTCTCCTCTGCCCTCAAAGCATCTGACCACACCAAGATCGGTGTGGTCAGATGCTTTCCCAATTTCCCAATGGCGCTGTTTACACCTGGCAAAACCAAAGTCATGAAATGCTTGTAGCTTCCGGTTTCTTAGGCCATAGAGATGTTTGGAGCCATTCTGATCTTTAATCAGCTCTATGGTCATCTGGCGGAGCCACTGGCTGCATTATCAGGTTCCCTGGTGGGACAGGAGAGCCCGAGAAAACCAAGAAAGACAACGGGGGAAGGGGGTCGTTCCATCCCGCTGCTTGTAAAAGCAGTCTGGGGGCTAATTAGCCATTAGGATTGCTTTTATATGAAAGCCGACCACTGGCTGAAAAGAACAATACCAAGATGATACTTAAACCTGCAGGCATCATTCTGGTATAACCACTCAAAGTTCAGCAACATACCAGTACATTGCTGGTCCTTGTTGGGCATATATTGTAATGTTCCTTTTATTCATGCAGCCTGTGGGCTGAACGAAAAAAAGATATTGATCAGTGGGTATGCCCACCATTAGAATACTGCCCTGCATCCACCCACTTCTAATGATGGCCATACATGCGCCATGTGCAATCTTTTTTTAGCTGTGGTGGTGAAATCACGTCCTACAGTGCTGGAGTCGCTGATTTATGTATTGCGAGAGCAAACGCTGTTGCTGTCAAGATAAATAAATCAGTGCTGCAGCTGAATGGTGTACCTGAAAAGAAAAAATGGTAACAATAAAACATTAACTCAATAAAACCACAACAATCTGTGCCAAAAAAAGAGTAAAAAATATAAGCCGAAGCATGGGGGCAATCTGCCCCTAATGTTAGGGGCAAATTGCCCCTCCACCCCTGCCCCCATGCTTCAGCATATATGCTCTTTTTTTTTTAAACGGTTATGGGGAAATCACCTCCTACAGCACTGGAGTCATTGATTTACGTATCGTGAGAGCAAACGCTGTTGCTGTCAAGATGAATAAATCAGTGCTGCAGCTGAATGGGGTACCTGAAAAGAAAATAGTAGTTAACAATAACACACAATAAACAGTACAGTATAAAAGAATTACATATCTGAAAAGCAAACATGATAAAACATAGTAAACATAGTAAAAACAGCAGAACAATAGAGAGAGAACAATAGAGAGAGAGCAATAAAACAACAACTATTTTTGGCTTTTTTATTTTATATATTTATTTATTTTTTAACTTTTTTTTTTACACTTTTATTTGTAACTGTAACGGTTCCAGGTTCGGGTCTCTCAAAATGCAATGGCATCTTTGGAGACCCTGTGAAAGTGTGTCCTAGTCTGTGCATGCTGTACCTTACACTAATACTCCACTAGTGTGTGGTAGCGTTAGAAACATTCACCAATGCAAAGACCAGGATGGTCAGGATAGGAGGGACAATAATAGCGGATGTCACGCTTATATCTGCGCTTGCTACAGACACAACATCTTCTTTGGGGTGATCGTTGGGTAGGGGTACCAGGGAGGACATACAGAAAATGCCTCCCATGCAGCCGGCTTACTGCATTTGCGTTGGAAAGTTGGGGCACAGTACCATCTGGAAACAGAAGGGCTGTGACGATCTCTTTCTGGAATGTAAAGAAGGATCCAGTTCATCCTGACCCTTTGTATAGCACATAAGCGTTCGGCAGAGCCAATTGGAATATGTATACAGACACTTTTTTATACTAGCGTCTGGCCTTACGGGCAATTAAGTACTGCACCATCAACTGGTTGTTGAGGTCCATTCCTCCATATTAAGGTTGTATTCGTGGACACAAAGGGGTTTCTCCACAACACCAGTGGCACAGCGCCACATGCGCCAATTCCATGATCAAACAAGTGACTAAAAAGTGGCACGCTTGTGTAATAATTGTCCACATACAAGTGGTACCCCTTTTCGAATAAGGGTGACACCAAGTCCCACACAATCTTACCTGTGCTCCTTATGTAATTTGGGCAGTTCTCCAGCTCCACATGACTATCTTTTCCCTCATAAACCATAAAACTATAAGTATAGCCTGTTGCCCTGTCACAGAGCTTATACATCTTGACCCCATATCTGGCACCCTTGCTGGGAAGATACTGTTTGAATGACAAGCGGACAGTAAACGTAATCAGGGACTCATCAACGCAGACAACTTGACTGGGAGTAAACAAGGCTGTAAACTGTTGGTTGAAGTGCAATCAAACGTTGAGTATAGCCTCACATATCATTCAATTAATAACAGTAAAGGAGTACCATCATCCAGATTGAAATATGTGATTGGAGAGGGTGAAGATGTGAGGGTAGTTGCTAAAGCTGACCCAATGTGATTGGGGAGAGTGAAGATTTGATGGTAGTTGCCAAAGCTGACCCAATGTGATTGGGGAGGGTGAAGATGTGTGGATAGTTGCCAAAGCTGACCGAAATTTGTATGGGAATTTGTATTGAATTTGTGGGATTCTGTTGTTAGCCGTGCCTGGTCCATTTGGGTAAGCAGATCTTTCCGCATCGAAAATTATTATTGTTACGCCTTGCAATTGTTTTTTTGTATTTGTTTGTATATTTCTTCTTTTAATATATTGTTCCCCTATAGACCTCTCATCCTCCTGAAGAATCAGTCATACCGCGAAACCGGTAGAGGAATATTTATACCCCACCTTAACAGAAACTATACCGGGGAAACCTGTTATTAGTTAGTTCTGTGTGGTGTATACTATACTTTATTTTATATTTTGTTTTTGTATACATTCCCTTGTTTTTAATATATTGTTTGTACACTGTTACAGAATAAAATTTGTATTTTATTAAAATAATCTTGTGGTTATATCAGTACCGAGAAAGTCCATTCAATTTTCTTTGGGTGTCTATGTGTATGGGTCAGCTTTGGCAACTACCCTCACATCTTTACCCTCCCCAATCACATATGTTGGTTGAAGTGGTTTATAAAGGGCCGAATTGTGTAGAGCCGATCATATTCAGGGTCACCCCCAGGATGACAGAGTTACGTGTTGTTGAAGTGCATAAATCACAAGATCTGCAAGTATCTAGCCCTGGTCATGGAGGCGGAGAACTCGGGCATATGGTGAATTGGGTCAGTGGACCAAATTTGACCGCAACTCACTTTTTTTAGTTATGCCCATGAGGAGGGATAGGCCCAGAAAGGTCTTAAATTCGGAGAACGTGATAGGTCTCCAATCTCTGGCAAGGGTCAACAGGGGATTAGCGGCAATGAATTGACCAGCATACAAATTGCTTGCTTTGGTCCACAGTAGATCTATAGAGATCTTCTGTGAAAAAAAGCGAATAAAAATCAAGTGACGTAAAATCAACTGTTTCCACCTGAATTCTGAGTTGGCTGAGCGGCAGTAATACTGGCTCTCTGCTCCATATGGTGAGCCCTGCGGTTCTTGCACCTCAACAACAGCAGAAGAACGGGGTCTGGTATGCCTGACCTTGGCAGGGACCACTAATCAGGGTGCCGCTGCTGTCTACAGGATCATATTCTGAGCCTGAATCTGACAGATGGGTGACTTCCTCTTCACTCTTATCTGTCATGCTCAGAAACGTGTAAGCCTCTTCACTAGTGTACCTTTGATTGGATATTGTGGCCTCTAAATTTGCTGGTACAACTAGTGAAACTCACAGGAAAGAAGAGCACCTGACTGTCAGCGACTGCTTCAAATGCTACCAAAAAAACTGTTAGCGTTCACAGGGATCAGGCCTCTCTCTGCGAACGCTGCAGTAATGTGTTTTGTGTTTTGTAAGTGACAGTAATCGATTGATACTGCACTTAGGTGGGTTGGGCTGGGCGGAGGGGCTAAACGCATGTGCTAGCAGGTATCTGGGCTGATCTCACCAATGCTGCATTTTTGGGCTGATCCCACCAATGCTGCGTTTTTGGGCTGATCCCACCAAAGCTGCGTTTTTGGGAGCCCTAAACTACTAGTGACGCTAGCATAGATCTGATCAGATATTGATCCATTCAGACACTATACTACAAAGGGAGGTGCATGGTGCATGCGTGGGTGTTAGCTCTACTGGCACTAATCTGATGCTGCCTGGGGCGACGCAGACCTTGACTGACGCTAAAACCTAACTGATATCATCTGCCGGGTAATCAGGGGGTTAAATCTTTATTAGACAATATATGAGATCTGGCTGTAATACTTTGACTGACAATTGCTCGGTCTTAAGCTACTTTAAGCTAGCTACACATGTATAAATTTCTCTCATTTAGCCGACGGTCACTGCCACCCATGGCTCAAATTTCAACCAATTCGGCAGGAATCAGACAAAATTTGAGCCACCTATGATAGAATTTATATGGCTCTTATGTATGAAATGTGCACAGTAAGGCTGGCCATACATGTTCAATTTCCTTGTACAATTTTCTTTTAGATTTACCAAAAACCATATAATATGAGGTCAAATCTAAATAACTTTCAATTGTATCTAATTAGGTAGGCCCTTGCACTACATAGTTTAAGGCAAACCTAAGGGAATATTGTACAAGATAATTGAACATGTATGGCCAGCCTCAGAAAAACATTTTCTCCTGCAACTGCCACATTTGGCACCATTCGTGGGGGGAGTAGGGAGTTGTTTTGACAGGTACCCATCCCCACTTCCGGGAGACCTCACCGTGATGAGGTCCTCTGGAAAATCGCCCCCCTCTCCTGCCCCCGCACTGGGCCATTTACAAAGCACAGCGAGTTTTGCACTTTCACAGTAGGGAACTGGCCACAAGGCTTCACTGTCTGTTTCCCTTACAAGGAATGGCGACCCATTGAAAAATCAGCTGGGGTGCCAACATTGAGCGATCCATGGACAGGTAAGTGTCCTAATATTAAAAGTCAGCAGCTACAGAATTTGTAGCTGCTGACTTTTAATTTTTTGGTGGTGGGCTGGAGCTCTGCTTTAACCTCCTGATATTCTCGAGTCGGCTCGGGGGGAATTTTCAGTACCAAAAGCAGTAACCTCGAGCCACACTCGGGAACGCATCACAGGATCCAGGCTAACTTACTTACCTTGTCCCCAAGATCCTGCGATGTCTCAATGTGCGAGCCATGTCTCCGCTCAATTCATCGCAGTGCCGGGCTCCGTTCCCTGTGAGCGTTGCGACACACGGGGACGGAGCACGGCGCCAAATTTAAAAAATGAAAAACACACAATATATACAGTACACTGTAATCTTACAGATTACTTTACTATATCAAATTATTTCACATCTCTTTTGTCCCTAGTGGTTTGTCCAATGCCCTGCATGCAGTTTTATATTATAAATACCATTCTCTTTCTGCCTGGAAACTGGAGATTGTCCATGGCAACCAAAAAATGTCCCTATACATCAAAAGTGGTTTTAGACCAGCTAGAAAACAGCGATAATAAATTAGAATCACTTGCAGAATTGAGCGATAGTGATTTGTGGGGAAATCCATCATCAAACACTGAAAGTAATTCTGCAACTGAGCAAATTTTAGTGTTTTTGATTTGATTACATTATTGAATAATTTGAATAATTTTTATTATTTTTATTATTATATTATTATTTGTTATAATTATTTATAGTTATTTATAATATTATAATTTATGATTTCGAGGTTCAAACTTTATGATACCAGGGATGTCTACTAGACTCTTGTTTGGATAGATTTAAGTGTGTTATTACTAAGAATTACAGGCCTACAATATAAAACGCCAAATTTCCATGCAAAACATTGTACCGCTTTGAGCATCAAAAATCTGACATAATCATACCGCCAGGGAGGTTAAACTACACATAACTGGGATCTGCCTATGTAAACAAAGCAGAGCGCCATTCTGACGGGGGAAGGGATGGATTCTGGGTCCCTCCCTCTCTTATCCTAGTAAAAGCAGCATATAGAGTACACAAAAACACTGGTTAGGCACAAAACACAGTTGACCCTTTGATCACCCTAGATGTTTAACCCCTTCCCAGCCAGTGCCATTAGTACAGTGACAGTGCGTATTTTTAGCATTGATCACTATATTTGTGTCACTAGTTCCCACAAAGTGTCAAAAGTGTCAGTTAGTGTCCGATTGTCCACCGCAATATCACAGTCCCGCTATAAGTTGCGGATTGATGCCATCACTAGTATAACAACAACAAAAAAATTCCATTAATATATTTCATAGTTTATAGAACTATCCCATAGTTTGCTATAACGTTTAATCAATAATGTGTATTGTCTTTTTTTTTCTTTACCGAAAACATGTAGCAGAATATATATTGGCCTAAATTTATAAAAAGTAATTTTTTTTTCCTTTTTTTATTGGATATGTTTTGTAGCAGAAAATAAAAAATATTGTTGTTTTTTTTTTTCTCACAATTGTCAGTTTTGTTTTGTTTATAGTGCAAAAAATAAAAACCGCAGAGGTGATCAAATACCACCAAAAAGAAAGCTCAATTTGTGGGAAAAAAGGACATCAATTTTATTTGGATACAGTGTCGTGTGACCGCTCAATTGTAAGTTAAAAATAATACAATGCTGAATTGCAAAAAATGGCCTGGTCATGAAGGAGGGTAAATCTTCTAGAGGTCAAGTGGTTAAAAATCACACTGCAAAGGCATGGTATCTGTAATTTTTATTGGCAAGTACTTGAGAAGAAGTATCCGTACACGTATTGGATCGTTGGGTCATTGGGACGATATCGGCGTATCCCTAGTTTTCAGGACTTCTATTTTATTAATGGCTTTGAAGCTAATCCTGCAAAAAAAAAAGTAAGCCAGGTGTTCTATTTTTCTAAGCAACATGCTCTATATTTCTGAGGTGTAGGTGTATAGTTCAAAGTTGTTAGAAAAGAAGCCGAATTTCTACCCAAAGGCACTGTAATAATCCTACTGAATTTGGTTGCAAGGGTCTGAAAAAAATCCTTATTGAATATAAATTCAGTGGACATACTGAAATTAATAAAATGCAATTTTCTAGACAGCATTAAAGCTTGATTATAGCCAATCAAAGAACCTTTTCAAACATATGCTTGAACAAAAATGTGCTGCTTCAAGACTTGTTCTGTATTTAAGTTATGTTGTCCTGGGGAAAAGTAGTAGTTGTCCTATGTCTCAGGGCTGTGATGTAACTAATCATCTCCTATATTGTATTACATCATTCCTAGCACTGGCTCCCCGTTTGGAGCAGTTATCCAGGTTGTGATTGGGGCAGTGATGATGAATTACAGCCACCCTTCATTGCCCAGAGGGTATTACTGGTTAGAGGTCTTCAAACTTATTCTTCTAACATCTATTGCTGAAATTATGTATGTCTTGATGCAACAGCTTTATGCTTGACATACAAGTAGTAGCCACTGACCAGACTGGCCATGCTAAAGCTGCTACACCAAAAAAAGTCACCTGGATGGAAGAATGCTGCTTGGAGATGATTCATAAAATAATAAATTATGTACTATAGCAAATGTGTGATTGACGTGCCCCACAAGGTTTCTACACAAGTATAGATTTTTAATAGATTAACCACTTGCCGTCTGCCCTAAAGCAATTTTACTGTTACAGGGTGTCAGCTGTATGCCGGATCACATATATAGATATATCTCTATATCTATATAGAGATATATCTCTATATAGATATAGAGATATATCTATATATACTTCCAGGTTTGCTTACCAAAGCTTAATTGAACAAGCTGGGGTTAGAAGCTCATTGGTTTTGATGCAGAAGTGAGCCTGATTTTGCACTTTCCAGCTTTAGCAAATAAACCGCAATGTGTACTTAAAAGTGGGGTATGCCTATATATATATATATATATATATATATATATATATACATATAATTCCGACACTTGCGCCTGCAGCGGGTCGCTTCCTCTGCGATAATTCATAGCAGAAGCCGATCTGCAAGTGCTGGGCATTTGATGTCCTCTGGCACCCACCGATCATTGGTAAACTACACAGAATGAGGATCCTGTTATGAGAGGGGGGGGGTTCTGTGTTCCTGTATAGCCCCTAGTAAAAGCAGCACACATAGAAAAACACAAACACTGGCTAGGCACACAGTTAACTCTTTGATTGCCCGAGATGTTAACCCCTTACCAGCCAGTGTCATTAGTACAGTGACAGCGCATATTTTTTAGCACTGATCACTGTTTTAGTGTTACTGGCTCTCACAAAGTGTCAAAAGTGTCAGTAAACTACATATCCCATGATGCTTTGAGACACAGAAAAGCAAGATCACAAATGAAAGAGATCAGAGTATCATGAAAACATCCAGTCTGATGCCCTGTACACATGGTCGGACTTTGTTCGGACATTCCGACAACAAAATCCTAGGATTTTTTCCGACGGATGTTGGCTCAAACGTGTCTTGCATACACACGGTCACACAAAGTTGTCGGAAAATCCGATCATTCTGAACGCGGTGCCGTAAAACACATACATCGGGACTATAAACGGGGCAGTGGCCAATAGCTTTCATCTCTTTATTTATTCTGAGCATGCGTGGCACTTTGTGCGTCGGATTTGTGTACACACGATCGGAATTTCCGACAACGAATTTTGTTGTCGGAAAATTTTATAGCCTGCTCTCAAACTTTGTGTGTCGGAAAATCAGATGGAAAATGTGTGATGGAGCCTACACATGGTCAGAATTTCCGACAACAAGGTCCTATCACACATTTTCCGTCTGAAAATCCGACCGTGTGTACGGGGCATTAGTGTCAGAATGTCATTATATCATAGCCACGCTTTAAGTTGCTGATTGCTGCCATTGCTAGTATAAAAAAAATAAAATTAAAAAAATTCTATGAATATATACCATAGTTTGTAGACGCTATAACGTTTGCATAAACCAATCAATATATGCGTATTGGGATTTTTTTAACAAAAACATGTAGCAGGGTAAATATCGGCCTAAATTTATGAAGAAATTTGATTTTTTACATTTTTTATTGGCTATGTTTTATAGCAGAAAGATAAAAATATTGTTTTTTTTTTTAAATAATCAGTCTTTTTTTGTTTATTGCGCAAAAAATAAAAAACACAGTGGTGGTCAAATACCAACAAAAGAAAGCTCTATTTGTTGGAAAAAATTACATAAATTAGTGGTAAAGGGGGTAAATCTTCTGGAGGTAAAGTGGTTAAACTCTTACTTTTATATTTTACTTTTATAAAATGCATGTACAAATGTTAACTATTCATATATACAAATTAAAAAAATAAAAAATAAAAACATGTTTAATTTACTACATCAGTTTTTTTAGGATTTGTAACCTTGACAGTTTTCAGGGTGACCTTTTACTGGGCCTCTGTTGCTGCTTTACTAAAATAATCTGCTGAAGAGGGACCAAAAACTTCCAATGCTTGATAAATCTATGTTTCTTTCTGCTAAAAAACTATCGAAGGCTTCATGCTGAGCAATAGTGGAACTTGGAGTAAGGGATTTTGAGTAGGCATCAGCCTCAAGGTTGGTAATGCTGCCTTTTTGACAGGCCAGTGTTTTTTAGAGTGCTTACTGCTACTTCACGGGGAAAGTTCTTTGGTCTTTTTGTAAACAAAAGTGACAAAATGAGGCTTAGGAATAAAAGGACCCTTAAACTGAACATTGCATAGGGATACTGATTTATTAGACAATTTGGTGCTGAGTACATTTCAACTTAGCTGGTATGCTCTACATTCATGTGGAGTGTCTCTTTTTAAATGTGACTGGATAACTGAAGATGTAGCTAGTATTGCTTCATTATTAATTCAGCCTTTGATTGTTTTCCAAATTTTCTTAAGATTTGAGTTATGTTTTGGATAAGACATGGAAGGAAATTTAGGAACCAGCTGAAACTTTCCAAACAGCCTAACTGAGTTCCTGTTGCTTGTGGGCTAGCTGTTGTAACTGTCCAGATCCCATACACAGGCAGACTGTAAAACCATTTATGGGTTTCAAATCTTTGATTTTTGTGTTCAATTACTATCCTTGTTCTTCTCATCTCCCTAAATCAAAATTCTAAAATCGCATAACCAAATGCCAAAGCCTTGGTCACATGACCAGTTGTAGCGGGATATGGAAAAAAACAGTTTCTACATTATAACTAGGTGGCGTGTATTTACTAAAACTGGAGAGTGCAAAATCTGGTGCAGCTCTGCGTAGAAACCAATCAGCTTCCAGTTTTTTTGTCAACGCTTAATTGAACAAACTGTTAGAAGCTGATTGGCTACCATGCACAGTTGCACCATATTTTGCACTCTCCAGTTTTAGTAAATTAACCCTGTTATCTCAAGTCTGTTCTTCCCTATTTGCACTTTCAGGGAGGTATAATTGACAATGCTTCTGCTTTAAGGATGTGGCAGTTATTATATTTAAATCAGATTTTTAGTGTAATAAGTAAATAAAGAAGAACATTAAATAAATAAGCATATATAATATATTAAAACTAAATAAACAACAGCTTCCATTTTAGACATGCAGGTAGGATCAATAAGCTACTGACATAAATCTTTACTGCTATTTTATATAGGATTATAATATATCTTTGTGTGCTCAGTGAAACACATTAAAGATATGGCAAACCAACCCACCATAGTTAGATGTTTCAGATGCAAGTAACCGTAAAAATTAAATTATTTACTTGACTTATGCATACAACAACAGTGTGTTTAATACATGCAGCTTTCATGAAGCCACTTCATTAGTCCTAATACATTAAATAGCTACACACCAATAATGAATTGGTTGTTGCTTGCTATGGGCTACTGCGGAACCCATATTCCAGTAGGTTGTTACATAAAAACACGTGTACAAATCTATGAGCAGAAGATCATATAACTTTGAGCATACATTATTCACAAATTTTACAATACCCATATTTCTTAATATATCACATTCAGTATGTTTCTGTATTAATAGATTACCTTAGGGTGAGGTATATACAGTAAGATGCCTTTCTTTTATTTACCATATTAACTATTTCTATAAGCACCTGATGCAGTCACTTGTATGTTTAGTGATTCTGTAAATGTCAGCAAGGATAGGCTTAGCGTCTATACAGATTAGCTGCTAGAAATGTATATTTACTGCAGCTGTCTTTCATTTCAGCACAACATTGAATTGGGCAGTGGTTTCACGTTTTAATCCAGATTTACTGTGGACCATCATACAGCACTGATTTGGCTAAGATCATGTAATATTTTCTGTTGTTTCCTAGCACTGTACCATTATTTCAGCTAGTGGTGTAACAATAACCATAGCTGCCCATGCAGCTGTTATGGGGCCTGGGGGTGAAAGAGGGCCTCATTAGGGGGGCTGTTGAAGTACTTTAAACATAGAAAAGCTGTGTGCATGTGAAGATAACACGTATCCATCACTGGGTTTCTAAGGATTGGAGTGCTTGCTGTTGACACTAAACCTGCACCCTCTGTGATATTTTCAGTCAAGAAAAGCTGATATCAGATAGATCCCCTTTGCAAAAGGAAAAAAAATTTAGTTGTTATAATAGTGTAGATATATTGCCCTTAAAGCTTCTGGTCATCCTGGACAGCACTGAAATGAATTGAAAAATCCCAGCATGTCCCCTTAGCTAAAAAGTAGCAGATGTTTTTAATTCTGCAAAAAGCCCCCACAGTTTAAAGAAGTTTGTATTTCGGTTATAGAGTAATTGGTGTTGATTTACTAAAGACATAAAGACAAAGCGTGAATGTGGTAAAATTTCAAATTGCAAAGGATACCTAAGAAAATTAAAAAACTGGATTGTGGCTTGCACATGATTGGATTATGGAAGTCAGCAGAGCTTTACCTCATTGACTAAATTAAAGAAAAATTCCCTTGCAAACATGGAAACAAGAGAATGGCCTATTAGCCATTAGTAAATCAACTCATTGTGTATAGGATTACTAACAATTGTGTCATAAAATAAAATATTGTGCCAGTTATTATTACTACTACAAGTCTCAATTTTTTCTTTTTACTTCACCACCTTTTTCAGCACTTGCTTGCTGTGATAAATAAAGCGGTGGAGGCGCTTAGCATTTAAACTGAGGCCCTAAGAACTGAGATGCTAAAAATACTGGGGAGCAAATGAAAACAGAATGGTTAGTTGGAAAATAATGATAAAGGGGATTTCCTATACTGATGCCCCCCCCCCTCCCTAAAAACGTCAGTCCACATCACTGGTCCATAGTAATGAATGTCTATGCTGACAACTCTCCTGCTACCTGCCCTTGATTTTGACATATGTTATCTGAAGATCAGTGACAGTAGGCAGGCAACAAGAAAGAGCCCCTTTATGATTTTGCTATGGAGCCCCATGATCTGTAGTTATACCACTGATTTCAGCTGCCATCACAAAACCATTCCAAACATATCTGCAACTGTGATACCCAACACTGCAATTACAACACAGACCAAAACATTACGAATGTTATTCTTCTGTGCTCTAAATACAACATTAACACTGTACAACTGCCTTTCCACTGAGAGTCCCACATTTATTTCACTAGAAATCAAGTCACCTACTCACTCAAATTACCTTCAACAAAATCCGTAATACACTCAGATTTTATTTATGTTCATAAAGTCTTATAATAGATGTAAATGTACAATGTATATGTAAAGCGCTGCGTAAATTGACGGCGCTATATAAGTAACCTGAAATGAATAAATAAATAAATAATAGGGCAAAATCAATATTTAGTTAAGTATACGTGTGTGTGTGTATTTGGGTGTATATTTTTTTGTGTGTATGTGTATTTGTGTACGTGTGTGTGTTTTAATGTGTGCGCATGTATTTTTTTGTGTGTATGTGTATTTGTGTACGTGTGTGTGTGTTTTAATGTGTGTGCATGTATACTCGCTGTTCATAAACAGGGATATTTTTGCTCCCATTCTATGATTGTAAACCAAATGTTCCATAATTGCTTTTAACTAATTCTGTACATATTCTTCATTTTTTCATTTTAAAGAAAAAGGAAATTATAAAATGTTATCTCTGTTGATTACAATTATCTGTACATATACACATATATGCACACACACACACACACACATGGACACACACACATGGACACATATGACATAATCTTTAAATATAACCTTCATTCCTACTCATGCTGTAACTGTTTATAGTGAACATGTTCAGTTGGTTGACCCTATTTACTAGAAGAATAAAAGTTACATTGGCCAAAAGAACGTGTTTGGTTTAAATATCAAATCATGTGCAGCAGCTATGCTTTTAAAAATTTTGCTGATGTTAAGTACATTATTGAAGTGAATACATGAACAAGCATTAAGGTGCTTTTTTAGTAAATCAACCCCAATATCATTAAATCAATAAATATAAATTGTTATTATTTTGAAAAACCTTCTACCTAGAGAAGCAACAAAATGATAGATCTACAATGGTTTCACATTAAGAATCTCTGCTGTTATGTGGGGTATATTTGTATATATTTAATATTTTTGCTTTGCACAAGTTATGGCTTTCAAAAGAAAGAGGGATACTAAGATCTTAACCAAGTTTGCAAACTGTACCAAAATCTTTGGAGACAGGAAAATAAGAGCCAATCACATTTCCCTTCCGGTGTTGTGGAGATAAAAGAATTCTATGTAGTTTAAGTGTATTGAGAAGAAGGGAGGAGAGAGGCCCAGCACCGCTATGAATCATCACGCTACGCAGCAACAGGGCGTGAGCGTAGCTTTTGAATGACAGCAGCATCAAGCAGATATTTAGGCCTGTGTTGAATATTAAAGCATCTAGCCTGAAAATAATCTTACAATAGCTCCAACTTGCAGTATATTGTTATTGCTATTAATATAGATTATTAATTGTGCATATATGTGCAAAATTTTACATATTAAAGCTTCATATCACTGGATTCACTTTAGTTATATACAATTAAGGACATGTTGATTTTGACAAATGTTAAATACATCTAGCAATATATGCACCAATCAGTAAATCCTACTGTCTGTCTATCTATCTATCTATCTATCTATCTATCTATCTATCTATCTATCTATCTATCTATCTATCTATCTATCTATTTCTCTATCTATCGTCCTATTTATCAGTCTTTCTCTCTACTTATTTTGGTCTATAGAGGTACACATGCAAAAACAAAGTATATTGAGCTTAATTTACAAAGCTAGCACACCAGAATAAATACCCCTGCTTTTAAAAAGGTGACAGTTCTTTTCAATGGAGTCCAAAATCATAGTCACATAGCTGAAAATTGTGTTCTGTAGACTGGTGCTAAAGCTTTGAGATTTTAGCCTATTGTCAAATAATAATTGCCCTATCGTCCACTGAACAATTATTTATCAATGCAGATATGAACATTTTTTATTCAAATCATTTCTCATAGTATAAGCTCATGAAAGACTTAAAAACAATAAAAGCAACAATATTCTTCCTTTTACCTCCCAAAACATCAAAAAGCATGGAGCCATTGTGATTTTTTTTTCATAGTTAGAACCCTGCTGTTCTTTGGAGCCACTATAGTCTTAATGTGTTAATGAGCCAATCATTTAAATTTCGCAACAGTCTGGGAAAAATTTGAAAACGAAATGCAAGTGTGTAAATGGGCATGTTTGATATATCTCAAATTTTAATTTTAATTTGCTGTAGGAATTAAATTAGATTTTTTTTTTTTCAAAAATTTCTCTTGCAGTCTACTTAATGGTCTGGCTTGTCATAAGTTAGCAAGAGAGAAGAGACTGAGAACAAGTATATATACACACATGCACCTACACACTGGATGTAAACCAGTCCCATACATTTGTGCTTAAATGTTGAGTTAAGTTCAGAATAAACTGGGAATAAACAGGTTAATTTAAAGCTGACTCTAAAAAAATATAGCTTCTATATAAATATAGATCTCTATAACTACATATTCACTTTAAATCAAGGGTATTTGAAAGGATTAGGAAATTATCTCACACATCATTTAATGTTGAATGAAGCAAGCACAGGTTCATTAGGCAGATATAAATTTATAGTTTACCCCAAAGTTAGATTACAACCAATATTTTTGCAAAAAAAAAATCTAAAGTTATATACCGTAAAGAAAATATTACTGGAAAACTGTAGTTCTAATTTTTTTCTATTTCTGAGGTCTGAGGGAGCTGGATTGATTGCTCACCTTTTTTATATATATTTTGCTATCTGTCATCCTATTACACCTAAGCAAAGAAGCTAGATATTTATAGGAACTATACATGGAACTACACGCGGTAGCTCTCGCCTCTCTTTGAGTCTATTGGCTACTTACTTTTGTTTATAGCCATTTTGCTTATTTTCATTCACATTTCAAGTACAGGATTGTGTACCATTATTCATAGCAGAAAAAAATAGCCGCCATCTTGCCAGATTACACAAGTGTTAAAAATTATTCTGTTTTTTTTTTGTCATGCTTTGTTTTGCACTAGTTGAAAAATCATGCATACTGTTTACTTACATATTATCTCCATATCTCCTAACATAGCAGCTTAAAGGGGTGGAGTCATGCGATGGCATGTACAGAAACATATCAAGAATTATAGTTCAACGGCAAGACAAAGGTTAAAATTTTGTATGACCAACAGCTCAGAAGTGTCAATAACTGATCATTTTTAAAAATATGATCATTGAAAGTCAATGATGAGCATATATACCATTCCTATTTAAAACCTAAAGTGTGGTAAATTAGCAATCTTCATCCTAGCCTATGATCATTTCAAATTAGGTTGTGGGAAATTATAAAAAAAAAAAAAAACTTTCCTGAACCAGATCAGGGATTTGAAATTAGCGTAGGTGAGAAAGACAATGACTCCTTTATTAATTTAACCCAGTATGTTTGAATGGTATATACTCCAGGGATTGTTATTATGGTAAATATAAAAACATATATGCTTCACAGTTGTTTTAAGCAAAGTCCCTTTTTTAAAAAAATATCACATTTTTATGCTGCAAAAAGGGTCTGGTTTTGCTGAATAGCTTTTCAGCACACATTCACCTGAAAATGTATTATCTAAAAAGTGGTGTTGTCTTTGCAGCTGTGATAAAAGCTTTAAGATTTTCTTTAGAAAATAAATCTCTTTGCTTGAAGTGTTAAGGCCTCCAATGTACATGACATATAACTAGCATCACTTCAAGTTTTTATGTAAGACTGATACAATGGGCATTCTTATGCAGGCAAGGTACAAGGTATTTTGTTAAAAAAAAAAAACTGCTGCACCTATCAAACCTGCAGTATTTTCTTCTAGAGAATGGCAGCATGCACTTATTTGTTCTTTGATGCTTTAGTAGAGATGTCATGGGTGTCCAACTAAATTGATTAGAAATGTTTGATTTGCCTGAAAGATTGTGAAGGGTAAATTTATTACACCTACCACTTAAAATATATTTTAGCTACTCTGACATGTCTTTGATATATATCTGAGTTGCCTAGACAGCTACAAAAAACAATATTAGTAAATGTTTAAAGTAGCACCATTAAGATTGTTCAGGTTTTTCACAACAATCTTAAACAATAGAAATAAAAAATTGCTAGACAAATTAAAACTTGATTTTTTTTCAAAACAATAAATTTTAATGCTAAAGCAGTTATAACCAAAAGCTATACA
This sequence comes from Lithobates clamitans, assembly GCA_037952925.1. Lineage (NCBI taxonomy): Eukaryota > Metazoa > Chordata > Amphibia > Anura > Ranidae > Lithobates > Lithobates clamitans. Next base: position 1,364,339 of record JBBGZY010000624.1, read on the forward strand.
GAGTTTTGTTAGAAAACTTTTTTCATAAATATTGTTCAGTTCCCGGCACTTGTATCAATAATTAAATTACAAACGATAAATATGGCATCATGGATGTATTTACAAAAGTTCTTACAAAAGGCAACTGTATACTAAATGGTCACAATCTGTGAATGAACACATGTCCCATCCTGAAAATATACCCAACAACAGCTTTGACCCTATCAGACAAGGAATACATTCACAAGTGTAATGCTTTGAGAAAGTTCAAGACATAACAAGACTTTGGCACTGTTTAAGAATGTGAGATTATAACAATCACCATAAAGGTGTAAAGATTTTTTTTTCTGTTAAATACACCATTTAAGAAACTTTCTATAGTTTGTTTAGGAAAATAAAAATGTAATGTTGTTAAAATGAAAGAAAAGTAAGAGATAAGGAATGTAAATGCCAAAATATGTTTTCAGATCCTGAGAATAGGACAGAATTAGTCCACGGCCTTCTTTAGGAATAAAACAAATCTTCCAGGGTAAGTTCATTATACAAAACAAAGCCCTATACTGATGTTTGTGTCATAAATGTCATTACCATCCTGGAAGAACAACCAGCTTGGTCACTAAGTTTGATTTGGTCCTTTTATTGAGCAAGATTGTGCCTTTGTAAAAAATGTTTTCAGACATACCACTCGTTAAAATTTGGTGGAAGTAATCCTGGATTGTGAGTGTTGCTGTTAGTCTGAATTACTGCTGATGTAGTTTTGGAAGTTTCCTCACTACTGGCTGATACCATTGCTGGTGGGGTGGCAGATTCATAACCTGAGCTGGCAGCTGGCGATGAATCAGACCCTTGAGATTCGTGTACCTAAACAGAAACAAGAAAAAAATAATTACACTCATAATTCCTTTGAAGGTGTCAAAACGTTGTGGCCTAGTAAAAACGAATTTACATAAATATATACACAGTAAGGCCTTAGGATCAATTTGAGACCAGTACTATTGAATTCCTAACAAATTGCCTATTTTGAAAATTATGACAATGTTGTGTGCTATTGTCAATAACAATGGAAATCATCCCTGGTTTTTTTTTTTTTTACTATTTGTACAAGATATTAATTAATTTAAAGTTTTATCATAAAATAGCATAATATATTTTAAAGATGCTAAAAATATAATAGCATATGTAAAAATATCTGACCAAAATATTATAATTTAAACAAAATATAGCTATGCTATTTTTTAGATTTTGCTAAATATATAATATTTATAATTTTTCAAAAGCATACTTCAAAATGTAGTAACAAGCAACAGCAACCACCAAGTGATAAATATAGTACTATATTATTAATAATAATAATAATAATAATAATAATAATAATAATAATAATAATAATAATAATAATAATAATAATAATAATAATAATAATAATAATAAATATTTGTAGTAATAATAATAACAACAATAACATTACCTTCATGTGTTTCCTTAGAGAGCTGGGATGTGTGTAGGACTTATCACATACTTTGCAGATGTATGGTTTGTCTGATGTATGCACATGCATATGCTTTTTCCTGTCACTGCTGTTTGCAAACCGTCGATCGCATCCTTCAAACTCACACTTGAAGGGCTTCTCACCTGATGGAAGGATAAAGTGAATGTTATGTAGCTGAAGTTGTAGAATATAATTCCAGTCATCGCTGGTCTACATTTTACAGTTTCACCCCTTTGGATTCCCCTTAATGAAATTCACATTGCTGGCCCAGACTGTACAATTTCCTTGCTAAATATTCCCATACGTTATCTGCATATCATATTGAAATATTTAACAAGCCAAGCTGATGTTTAATAGGATGCAAAAAATAACATTACAAGCCCTTTACAATAGGGCTAAACTGCCATCTTTCAGATATATTGGGTATGATTTTTACATAATAGCAGTTTAAGCAGGACGTTTTAAGAATACAGTACCCACAGTTTCTAGTCAAACCACAATATCTATTAGTAAATAAAATCAGTTTTTAAAACTGTAGGCAAGCATTTTCTTCCAGACATGTTATATGAGGACAGTAATGGATGTTATTCTGCTCTTCCTAAACTCACTTAGCTTGCAAAGAGTTTAATTAAACACAGGATTCCAAATAAAAATACTTTAACAAAAGTATCACTGCTTTAATTAGGAGATGTGCCAATCAAGAGTAAGAAAAAGAGCGGAAGTAAGTGAAAATGAGATTTAATTAGCATTTCTATAGTTTACTTAACAGTATGCAAGGAACCAAACTGCTTTGGAAGTGAATCATCACTCAACAAACTCTTATTTGTTCATTGCATGCAAGAGACAAGACAACAAAGAAGGAAGAATATGCAAATAATATTGTCTTAAACTAATCAACTCCGTTTTGTTTATTGTCAAGGTTTGATTTTAAACAGCAGACCTACACATTTAAATAACAATGAGAAAAAAAGTATCAGTTTCCATGTAAAAATCATAATATTATACTGATTTACAGATGCAGGCCTAAAGTAAAAACACGTAAAAAAAAAAAAAAAAAGAAAAGAAAAGAAAACACACACATATATTTATATATATTCTGTGTAAATTACATATAAATAATATAAATAAACTATAAATATATATGTATATGTCGCAATCCCTTACCTGTGTGAGTTCTTTTGTGGATCTTTAGATTTTCTGATCGTGCAAAGATTTTCCCACATCCAGGAAAGGGACATGGAAAAGGTTTTTCTCCAGTGTGAACCCTTATGTGATTAACCAGTTTGTACTTTGCCTTAAAGGATTTTCCTCCCCTAGGACATTCCTCCCAGTAGCAAATGTGATTAGTTTGTTCTGGTCCCCCAACATGTTCCATTGTCATATGTGTAACCAGCTCATGCATGCTGCTGAATGTCCTGTCGCAGGCTTTCTGTGGTCGGTTCATTGGTGATTCCTCTAGCCACTTACATGATAATTCTTGTTTGATAGGTTGCCTCATATATCTAAAAAATGCCCCTGGGCCATGATGAGCTGCCACATTCATGCCCATATTCATGTGGTTGTAGTTGTGAAACTGGGCAGCAGCATAGTGATCTGTCCTGGGACTAGGCACAGCTCTGTAAGGATCTGGACGTCCAAAAATGTCTCCTCTAAGACCTAAATGCATTTGTCCATTTACCACATGTCCATTAGGTGAAGTGTGGCTGGAGCTTTGTTCGTGGAGTCCAGGAAAGATCAGGTGTCCTGGAGGTTCTGTGATTGCAGGGGGTCCGTGGCTGGCAAAAAGTCCATGCTGACCCCCTGGTGAGGCAGCATCTCCAATTGCAGAATTCCGATTTCGGAAAAGAAAATCTCTAGTGGAGTTAAAAGCAGCACCTCCGTAAGATGGCACCTGCCCAGCATGGTGCCCGAGCGCGTTGGCATATCCAGATGCCTGCGGGGTAAAAGCTGAGCTCTGGCTTGAGGAGAGATCATGACTGGCTGGACTAAGCTTGAAAGCCGCAGCATGTGAAGGTTCAGCAAATGGATTAAGCCCCATGCCAGCATCTCGGCTGGACATTTCATGATGGCGAGATGTCCCAAACCCTCCAACTCCCAGGGAGGGAAATTGAGGTCCTCCATCTAGAAGCATTGTCATGAATGAGCCAGAGCAATGCAGACTTTCTGAATGGTCAACACAAGATGCAGTTCATGCAGAAGCACTGATTAGAAAAAAAAAAAAAAGTTTTGCTTTTATTCCTTTTGCTTGTAGAAATCCAGGAAACAGTTCACCCTCTCCAACAGAGTAATGTCCTTGGACTGATAAAGTCAATCACTCACTCCTCACACATAAACCAACTCAGGAGGCAGTCTGAGCTGCACCAATAGAAACTCAGCTGGGGGAGTGTCATGCGAGCCCAGCCCCAGGCACCCATTTGCCTGTGAACTCTTGATTGACAGAGTTTAGCATTGAATATGGCAGCTTCACTAATATCTATGCCCTGATTGGTCTACTCAGGTTTAGTATTTGCAGGTAAGCTTAACCCTTCTGCTGCTGCAAGTGATATATGTATATATTTAGAAAATATATATGTGGAAGGCTCCTCCAGCACTGCATGTGTTAAAAGATTAGGCAAGCCCAAATATTTGTCTGCGAGATTTCTAATTTAGGGATGATGCTAACAATCCTTCTAAACATCACAAACCTGTGATCAGTCTGTAAACTGTTACCTTTCAGTGATCCTGTTTAAGACATTCTGAAGCCATTCACTAGTAAAAATAACAGATCATTTTAGCAGCAGAAAAATGAAAGGGATGCACATCATATCCTGTATCTTGGGGATTTTTTTTTCATGATTTTGTATATTGTAGTTATTTTTCCAAGATTCTGTTTTCTTTGTACTGTAACTCTCAAGTTACAGTATATGTGCATTGTGTGTAGCTTGTGTTACAACTGTCCTACTGCTTAAAATCACACTCATAGTTGGAGTACTAAGGGGAAGTTGCTTATTCATATTACATACATGGTATTGTAATTTAAACTAAAATTAACAAATTCTATAATAATATATTATAGACGCGCAAAGCTACGTGTCCTTTGTTTTATTTAATATTATTTTTATTAAAATTATTATTTAAGGAATGCATAGCGAAAGACTTGGTTTGATTTGCTGTTTATGACTCCTAATTTTTCCCTAGTGACAAAAAGAGTAAAGAGTTAACTGCCTGCTGAAGACAAAGAAGAGTGTGAGGATCCCTGTTGTGTTTGTTTTCTGAGTTAGGATTTTAAAACTTCACAGAGCAGTTTTATGAGGGAAAAATGCATATGATCACACAATACCTTCATCATATAACCAGCACTAAGACACAGAGAAAAGGTTTAAAAAAAAAAAAGAAGAAAAATACAGCATTTGTCTAGCAATGATTATAAGCTTTAGACAGCTCTATAAATTCCATCCTTTTCTGTATGGGAAGGCATTTGCAAAGAACTATAGGGAGTAAGATTGAGAATAAAAGAGAGAGAGAAAGATGGCCGTAATTGTAATATCCTGAGATTTGCTGAGCCCAAAAGTCTGTCTATTGAGCCACTTTCACAGGATTGTCGCTGTCTCTCTGCAGGAAACATAAAATCTGATCAAGTTCAGAGACGCATTGAGAGACTGCTTCAAGCAGTGCTTTATAACTGCAGTCTTTTCACATCCTTCCCCCCAATCAGCCCCAGGAAAGAGTTCACATTCTTTATTTTAGAGTTTTGCAAAAAAAAAAAAAAAAAAAGAAAAAAACTCCACCCCTATAAAAATCAGCCTCACTACTAATGCCATGTCTCATCAAAACCAATCAAAATTCATGCTACACATCCAACAAGAACACACTAAAAGTTGAAAGGTGAGTCCCTCTTCTCTTAAATCATTGCATTTTACACTGTGTTTTAGCCTAGTTTACTGTATGTTTGTTAGTCTTAGCTGTGGTATAGCATGTCTTCAAGGATGAGGCAGAGATGTAGAGATCTTATTTTTTGGACTGCAGGAGAACCTGCATTTGCAGCTTGAATGCCTGGGAACTTGTTTTTTTTTTTTTTTTTTTTTTGATGGACGCAAAGCTTATCCCAATGCAGTTCTAGGCTTTGATGTTCCTTTGGTGAATGCAGTACATTTCAAATGCCCCCCTAGTCACAGAGACTCCTATAGAAAGCCGCAAAGGTTTATGGTGATTCTCTTGTTCTTTCATAGGTGTCAGCAAAGTTTTTCAAACATATCCCCTTTCAGTAGTTTATTGGCCTGTTCCAAAGCAAATTGCTGTTTTTTGTTACCTGTTTATGTGACTGAGTACACACTCAACATTGTTTTGATGAGATAATTCATTAGGCTAGGCATATGTTGTCCTGATTCTGTGACAGAAAAAGAACATAATTTAATTAGACCATCAAGTGAAAATATATTGTCAAGGGTATGTGAAGTTGTCGTCTTGCAACCAGTATGGATAAATGACCTTTGCTGTTTTCGAAGCCTGAGCAGTAGTCCTAATGTCTCCTTCGATTTTTGACACTTCATAACAGTACACTTTACTTTCAAGTTAAACAGAAAAAAAAACTGCAGCTGAATATGGTGGTGTTTTGTGACACTGGTTTTACTTTCCAGTGTCTTCCCTTTCTGGGAGGTAAATTTATCCAGATGTGTGAAGACCTTTTCTGTGAAAATAAACACTTGTTTAAATATAAAATGCATGCTCTGTCATTTAACATTTTATAAGATCTTTAAAGAGGTAGAATGCAATATTCAGCACCCATAGTGATAAAAACACTAGCTTAACAATATTTTCATATATATATATATATATATATATATATATATATATATATATATATATATATATATATATATATAGTGTGTGTGTGTGTACATGTGTGATATATATAGGTATGTATGTGAGTTGTATGTGTATGTGTGTGTGTGTGACTTTACTATAAGATAAGGATTAATACACTCATCTAAACATATGGATTGCATCCACTATCATTCATGCATGTAAATTATCATTGTAATTATAATATCATACATACTTTAATGTGAAATGCCATCATTTATACCACAGTCACAGCTTAAAAGTTGGCATGTCATAAAAAGTCACTACATATATATATATATATATATATATATATATATATATATATATATATATATATATATATATATATATATATATATATATATATATATATATATTAACAGTATTATTATTAGTAGTAGTAGTATATGATGTTGTATTGTATGTGTACACTTAAGCCTGGTTCACACCATAATTTCTGCATTCTGGATGCATTTCTGTATGAGTGTTTTTGATGCAATTTTGTTGCATTCAGATGCATTTTTATGCTTTTTCAATGCGTTCCAGTGTATTTCCCCCCCTCTTTTTTGTCTTCATCTCAGTTGAGGGCAATTGAAGACAATTTCGCTTTGGTGCATTTTTATGTGTTTTGCCACGTTCCAGATGTGTTCCAAACAAAATAACCACAACATGGTCTTCTTTTGTTCACTGCTCTGGAACGCACTGCACTGGTGCGCACTGCATCTGGTGTGAACCAGCCCTTACAATTAATTACCAGGAAAAAATGATATATATATATATATATATATATATATATATATATATATATATATATATATATATATATATATATATATATATATATATATATATATATATATATATATATACACACACATATAATTAAGATGGTCACAACTTGATAGTTAGTGATAGTTAGAACATAAAAAATACATACCATAAGTATATTGTATTAAGCTATCTGGATCAGCTGTTATTTTTTTTTCCGTAACAAAAAAAAATGTGTATTGCCTATTTCATATATATATATATATATATATATATAAAATATTATATAGTGCTATACTTTTATATGGCAATATGTATGTTAGATATGTGGATATCACTTTGTCCTCATTTATAATCAGTTCCAATCCCGGTCTACATTAAAAGTTACTTCATATTTTTTTTCTTATTCTAATAACTTATGTGTATGTGACTTGTTCATCTGTATATGTATTGTAATTGTGAAATAATTAAAGGCAAACTAGGAGCAAATTAGGCATTTTCATTGTTAGTGTCAATCAGTTCAGGCTAATCACATGTACACTTGAACTTCGAAGGGACATATTGAAGTAAACAGGGCCTTGGGTGACAAGAGAAAGTGAGAGGAATGACTGTTGACAAAAACTTTGAGTTACAAAGAAATCAGGACTTCCTAACGGAATGTAGACACTTACTCTTGATGCTTAACATTCATTCACTGTCTATGGGTCAATCTATAAAGGAAGAAGAGAAAGGCAGACATAGAAAAAAGTGAGAGAGGCAGCGGAGAGGTATTAGTCAACCACGAGGCGAGCTCCGAAAAAGAAAGCCTGAGAAATGTCCATGTAAACCACAGGTTCTTTCAAGTAAAATAAATAACACTTGTAAATATGTCAGTCAGTTTAGCTGATCATTACGTTCTTTGTGGTTGGAGCACTGTTGAGGTAAAAATGAGACAACCTTTAAGGCCTACTATAATGTATATCTATCAAACATCTAGTATTGTTTCTGAAACAACACTGAGAAATTGCCCTGATTTACAATATATGTTATGACTCTGACTAAAGAAGTTAAAAAAAATCTGCTTTGGTGAGAAATGTAGGTAATTGAATATTGTGGAAGCCTCCCTTGAATTACAGAAAGAATCTGATGGATTACGTAAAATCTTCAATCAGAAGGTCGTCCATTGACGCTAAAGGGCTTACACATCCAATCCATGACTAACATGTGGTGTGTGTTAGGTAGTTATTTTGAAATATTATGTCCATATTCAAAGTACGCAGAAATTGCATATTGACTATTAAATATGATATATTGCCACGGAAAATAAACATTGCTTGTACATTTCAGTATTTTATTTTATTGATCTCTCTCAAACTCTTTCCTACCCAGTATTGGTAATGCATACTGAGTTAGTATCTGACTAAATAGCAGAGTCATTGGAATATTAGCTGGAATATTAAAGGCTTACACTGATGTGCTAAACATGTTAAATCCATCTAATGTGCTCTGTCTTTTAGGCAGACAACACAGTCTTCCTGTCTCAAAGCATATTCTATTATTCGTCTATATCAATATGTTTCTAACATGTGATTGTGTCATTATCAAACAAATTTTATAATAAAGTTTATAATACCTTTAGCAGCATATGATATGGTCTTTAAACTGGTTTAAGCATTGACTGCTGAAATCTATGGTGCAGCTATGAAACTAACATGGTTTCCACTCACTCTGTTCCACACGTAAACCCTGGCTCTAAGACTGGTCTGCTCTTGTTTAGGTGTTTCTTGCGTGTGTGGTATGTTTAGCAGAGAATAAAAGAAAGTTGAGAATATCTCAATCAGTGATGAGGTGACCTGTGACCTAGAGGGTGCTTTTTATTGTGCTAGTTCTTTTGAGGGGGACACACAGTTTATTGACCCTTTCAGTGGATGTTTGCCCTGAGGGGAATCTACAAGCACCAAGTTACTTATACATAGGGCAGCTAAGCTCGCTGCCTGTACACCCACAGTATTTAGTGCTATAGAACAAGCACTCTTCACCTTGTGGTATGTGTAAATGTATATGTAATGTAAATATATATATATATATATTTATATATATATATATATATATATATATATATATATATTTTCATATGTTTACCCAACATCAAACATTACATTTTAACATAATGATTTATCATTATGAATATAATGATTTAAAGAACATGTAACCTTATTCAATATCTATGCACACGTTACTTCTAATCAAGCATGCGAACAGATTAGGGAAGTACTTTTTTTTCTTTGAAATGTAATTTTCTTTAAGACGTAAGCAAGACTTTGCTGACCAGTGTTATACTTCATAAATCTCCTCTATCTTTTAACATACAGATCTATCTGTCTTTTTGATTTGTTATATTTATTACTCATATGTGTTATTATTTTTTTCCTTATTTATTATTCTGTGTAACATCTTTACAAATCATAGATAAAGAGATATGATGAGATGTATGCATTTATATATTGTTTAATTATATGTATTTATAAATCATATGTACATCTAAGTGCTGAATCATGGGTGGATATTCCTGAAGTGTATATTCACTTAGAATTAATGTTTCTGTGCCCTAAATGTATAGCATGATATATGTTTTTATTTATGTACATGTGGCACTACAATCATGTACCATGCAAATTACTATATACGTATGTTTATAATATTGCATCTCATGTTTTCATAATTCATAAAAACACTATTTTATTTAGCAATGCGGGTTCAAGAGAAATTAATAGGGCAGTAGATGCAAACTATTATGCAAGCAAATTATATGTGCAAGAAAAGATTGGCAGCAGTGCAAAAGTTTATTTGTGCTCATGGTGCCTATGCTCTTATGCAGTTTTCAGTTTAATAGTGACCATACATAACCTTATATGTGCAAGTGACAGGAAAAATTTGAGAAATGCTTGTGAGAGTTGGGGAACTATTGGCCCATGCATTGGTGACTTAAGGAAGCAGGCACAATCACACACAGACATTTTCCAGCACGTCAAAAAACACCGTGTTTGGGAGTTTCGTCCTATAAACAAATGTAGTGCAATATGAGTGCAATAATTATATATGTACTAAATGTTAGAAAATCTCTATGCAGCTGGATGGCAGTCAATTCCTTGTCTACAGAGAAAAGAGAAATATGCTTTCATTGCATATGTGCCACATCTACATATTGGCTGTGATAGAGAAGATTACTGCTGGTCCCAGCGATGCACCTAAGGAAATCCAAATGTCTCAGTTTCCCATTACCTTACAGCATGACAATGGAAGGCAATATTCAAGAGTAGGACATCACTTGAAGCAGTCAGGTTATATAGGAGGTTATAAACATTAAAGTACATTTAAGAAGACAGAGGCACTTGCTTTTGCACCCAGAGATATCCAGTTGGTGGGTAAATCATTACAACCTATGTATTTTTTTATAGAAAAGGCAGCATGGATGATACGTGCATTACATTACATTTATATATCAGTTGAGTACAGGAGGAAGATTGTGTCAGGTCCTGGCAGCCCCCAGTCCAAGCAGTGAGTAAAAATTCACTCATTGCCTATCATACTTGATATAAGGGCTAAAGTTGGTCATACACCATACAATTTTCTTATTCAATTTTCTTTAGATTTATCTTCAACTATGTAGTGCAAGGGTCTGCCTGATTGCATACACATTGAAAGGGTTTAGGTTTCACCTTCTATTATATGTTTTTGGTAAATCTAAAAGAAAGTTGAATAGGAAAATTGAATAGTGTATGGCCAGCCTAACTCTTTATGACCAACTAGGTTGGTCAAAAGAGGCATATACAACATTGACACAACTGATTTTTTTAAGGGGCCGGGTCACGCCATTTGGCTGTACTAGACAGCCTTGGCCAATGCAGTCCTAGCATATAGACAAGGTACTTTTCCTTGAGTCTTATGAGTTCAGTTCAAACCACCACACTACAGTGGTGTGTGTTGAACAAAATTGGACATGCATTACTGTTTTTAAATGTAGTGTTGCAACCAAATGTTTAAATATAAATGCATGAAATGTTAACTTGTGACATATCAATAAAATTGTCAAAAAAATAATACAGTAAACAGTAGAATGTGTCACTTATGATACATTTGCACTGCTCCCTTCAGAGTGCACACCAGTGCCCATGGTATTACATGGCCACTGGTGGGAATGAGCCCTAAAGGTCATCAGAAAAACAAACGGCAGTTTCAACTTGTGGGTGTGAGTTATCTTTTTTGCGTCTTTAAAATGTAAGCAAAACTAAATCAAAGGGTTAAGCTATGTAAGACTATCAACATAAAAACTATATAAAATAATAGAGCCATCAAAAAAGAGATTTATTTAACTCTTGCAGGTATGGAATGTGGAACAAAATTGATGCTGAAGCTGGGCCAGGCTAAGCACAACCACCAGGAATATCATGTACTTTATATGACAACCATATACAGGTATTTTGCGTCAAAACAAATTGTGCCATTCTTAGGGTTTATCATAACAATTTTTCCACACCAGCAAACCTGGGTCCACTTCAAAGAGTGCCTATAATACTGGAGACTATGTCAATTGAAACAAGAATGGTTGATAAGATATACCTTTAGTAAATCACCCCTTAAACATTTACATCATGAGAAAAAAGAACTAGCATTTTAAATACTGTGGCCAGTACCCTATGTATTTCAAATACATATCTCCATGTTACACATATGACACACTACATTGTTTACAGCAGTACACAGATGCAACACATATTTCTAAATTAAAGAGCTTGGAATCTTAATAAAGGTAAATAATCATGACATTTAACCTTATAAAACATAACAACACATATAGAATCATAAAAAGACATGTTTTTTACTAAAAAAAAAATAAATGCAGCAGATAGAAATACTTCTGAATGTTATCGCTGATGTTTCAAGCTATCTGTTGATTTTTACTATTAGCATGAGGTATACTTATATATATTATTATAAATCTATACATATTTATATATATATATAATACACAATGCCAATATAAAGTGCAATGTAGTGCATTTAGTCCTTGCCACTGTAGAGCTTACAGTATAATGTCCCTACTACAAGTAATGGAATCACTGTTACACACTGTTTAGAGTGAAGTCATTCAATATATCAGCACAGGATCTGTGTTGCTGTGATGAGTGCACCCAAAGATACTTATTCAAACATGGAAGAATATAAAAACTCTATCATATTAGTGCCCTGGTTGGAACTGAATGTATAGTTCTGATGCTGCAAACCAGCAGTGCCAGACATTGCTACCCTGCATAAATGTATATTCTGCAAGACTTTACCAAGCCCATTGGATTATTCTGCTTAATCCCTCCCCTTAACGGAAGTTACAGTCCGGGAGCAGAAAGACCCTTAAACATGTACATGCTAGTAAGATTTATATAAAAATGACTGCAAGTGCAGCTGTGTTAATCGTCACCATATATAGATTTGCGTCAAACATGTTTTTTACATTGCATCATGTTATATAAGCAAACCTAAACCTAATAAAGACTACATTTGACAAGCTTGAATTTATTTACCACATTGTTGAATTTTGCAGTAAAAATGCATTTAAAAAATATTAGGGGAATTACCGGAACCAATCACGGTACCACCCAGCTTCATAGTCTCAGCTTACAGACAGCAAAATAAGATTACACAACATAGAATATTTACTTTGTTGATCATACTTGTGCCTACAGTTTTTTTAATATTTACACTAATTTATTATAAATATATATGGTATTGGAAAAAAAATAATAGCTGGTTTAATACAACACCTATTCGTTTCTTTCATTACCATTAAAAGAGTTGCATTAAAAGAGAACTGTGAGCTTCTCAAACAAGAATGACATAGAAATATCATGCTTTCCTAAAGTAGAAAGTTAGGCATGCACCACTATATTACTTTAAACTTTATTGACTGGATGCCCTAACAAAAAAAAAAAGAAGACATGAAAACGTGGAAAGAGAGAGACAGACAGATACAGAAAGGCATAAAGCCTGATTTACAATACCTGGAGCAAAAAATATGATCAAATATGGATCAGAATACTCATCAACCAGGATTCCTTGCAGTTTTAGAATAATTAAAGCACATAGGCCATTTTGGTTAACCGCTAAAGTTTTGCTCCAGATTTTGTTAATCAGCCATAAAGTGTGAGGAAGCGAGATAAAGAAGGGGAGGAGAGAGAACGGAAGGAAGGGAAGGAAGGAAGGGAAGGAAGGAAGGGAAGGAAGGGAAGGAAGGGAAGGAAGGGAAGGAAGGGAAGGAAGGGAAGGAAGGGAAGGAAGGGAAGGAAGGGAAGGAAGGGAAGGAAGGGAAGGAAGGGAAGGAAGGGAAGGAAGGGAAGGAAGGGAAGGAAGGAAGGAAGGAAGGAAGGAAGGAAGGAAGGAAGGAAGGAAGGAAGGAAGGAAGGAAACAAAACTTATCTATTCACTATGCACTTTGTGGCTTGCTGTAGTCCTTGTAATTGCTTATATTCTGTCACAAAGATTTTTTGAATCAGGCCAAACAATTAAAAAATCTGGTATGTTTGTTAAACAAAGCAATGCTTTCTAGCCAAAATATGTCAACTTAGATAGTAATTTTCCACTGTTGCAGCTCACTTCCACTTCATATGACCTGGGTTCTGGTAGAAAATTACACAGTCTCGTACATAAGCAATCAAAGGGGTCCCTTGAGCAATTGAGGTCTTCTTTGGACCATGTGGTAAGCCGCCTGATTGTGCGCATGAAAGGTTGAAATCCCCCAGGAAAACAGGCTAAGTCTCTCCATCAAGAGAAGTACAAGACTTGTGCCAGAGTCTTGGCTTTTGTGCTAGTAAAATCGGCGCTGTTCTTTCATGGGTGTGGAGATCCCCTAGGTCCATTGTCAGTTAAAAAACTTGTTTGTGTTCAAAAAAATTTAAGGAAGCCAGTAGGCAGATTAATTTAGTGTGCTATTTATTACTTGCCAACATTCTTTCTGAATACAATAAGGTTACACATTTTTTAGTGGAAATATTTCTGCATTTTTCTGTCTTTAAATTCTTTATATTGCTATTGCTACTTGAAATTCATAAAAATCCTTTTTGCCAAAACCATGCTTATTTGCACATATATAAAGGCTTTCCTTGTTGATATTTTTTTATACAGGTGTGCATCTATGTGTGCGGGTGTGTGTGTATAGTCCATGTAGATATGAAGTTTAAATCTTTATCATTAAATCCCTCATAGTTTTAAAGGAGAGTAATACTAGGTAGATAAATGAATTTATTGTAAGGATATTACTATGTATGTTAACAAGTTTATATTTCTTTCCAGCAACCATTCTGGGGGAAATTTCAAGAAAAAAACAAAAAGGTATTAGAGAAATGGTCAATTTAAACTTTTGCACTAAGTGCCCTCTCCTACACTTTAAACTGTACCTGAAGCACAACAAAATATGTATACAATTTCCCTATGCATTTGTGTGCTGCATTTCTATTAAATACTCCTTGTTGCAGTTTAGCATGTTAGTGGTTTCCAGCATATGCCTCTTCCAGAGGGATGAATAGTTTCATATGTAAAATGCACTAAAGGTGCTTTTAATGCATGCAGCTACAAACAAATTGCGGAATTCCCTCACCTCTGCATAATACATACAGAAACATGCACACAAAAACATATCACAAACATGAAAATTATAAAAAGAGTGATTAAAAAAAGGAGCGTTTTGAGTTTAGAAGCACCTGGGTCATTCTATTTACTATAAAATGTGAACATTTTAGCAAATTGCCTCTTAATAAATACATGCTGCACATATTTTATAGTGCAGTGCATTATTATTATTTTTAGTAATTACTGTAGAAGGCAAACAATATGCTATTTATGTATTCTTAAAATAAATATTATGAGAAATATATTTTAGGATACATCTACATATTCTGTTTTCTGTTCTGTTCTGTGAAATATACATATATTATTATTATTATTATACAGGATTTATATAGTGTCAACAGTTTATGTAGCGCTTTACAACTTGAGGGTAGACAGTACAAATACAATACACTTTAATACAGTAGGAATCAGAGGGCCCTGCTCCTTAGAGCTTACAATCTAAGATATATATATAAAAATATTTAAATTATGTCAATTAATAATTTTACACTGAAAATTTAAAATTTTTTTTTTTTAAATTCCAATCGATGTCAGGTAAATGTAAGTAAAAACAAAATTGGGACAACTGTATTCTGGGGAAAAGCATATTATCCAATGTTACTTCTTTGAAAAGAAAGTGCAAAACTTTTTTTTACACTGGTTGACTGACTGACACCTTTGCCTTCTTGTAAATCAGAACAAAAGAAAACCAGAAAAGTGAGTAACAGCAGGTAGCTTCTGGAAACCACTGCATATAAATGAACCTACCTTGCTATTAGATTGTATACCTATTTAACCACTCAAAAGCTAACAATTTACCCTTTGACTGTGAATGTCTTGATGAGAGCAAATTTAGTTAAGTCATTAGCATATGTTTATCTACCATGTAAGATACCTTTTCATATTTAAAGCTGCCTTAAATTTTAATTAAAGTCTTAGCTATCAATCATGAACCTCTAATATACAAAGATTAGAGCATTTTATAGCTGGAATTGTAATGCATTTGACTACTAAACACTAATAAAGCTTGTTGAATTTTTTTTGCTATCCATATCATAAGTTATTTATTTTTTTTTTACTTTTTAGTGGCAGTCATTAAACATAAATCCTTACAAAAAAGCTGAAGTTGAAGGGCTTTAATTAGTCGCAACTCACAATGACAACACTGGTCAATTAGTATTTGTCTGACTTTAATCCTGTTAGTCCCGTTATTCTGTTGTTTAAATTTAGCCCAGATCATAAAACCTATTTCCTTTCAACACCTAAGACACTCTGACCTTCGCCTTGACCCAATGACCCCTTTAAAGAGATAGGGTGACATATTGGAAACTATCTTAGTACATTTGACATTTCTTTCTTTTTCATAATTTTTTTTAAAGCTTGCATTCAGTCTGCTAATTTCCCTCTCTTGTAAAAATTAACCTGATCACACAGTAAAAATTTTCTTTAATGTCTTAATTAAAAATAAACAAAGTATTATGTCTGAAAATAACCACCACACATTTAAATGGATCTTTTAAATGTATTGGGTTAATTTGTATTATTTTACACAAAACTGGTATCACACGTCACATGACCAGCAGCCTGATCTGATGCAGAAAAAATGAAAGAGCAGAGGATACCACTGTGTGTTTCTGTGTATTTGCAAGAAAACTGACAATGCACACATGTTTTTGGCAGAAAAATGAAATATTGTACTGATAAAAAATCATAATAATTGAAGACACACTTCTTTCCTTCATTCTCAAAGCAAACATAACACATTTCTCTACACTATTCGACTCCAAGGATTATCCAACAAGAAGAATCATTACTCTGAATTGGCTTCAAAGTTTCCCTTCGGATGGATTTTTGCAACATGTGCCTTAATGTGAAAAATCCATTTTTTTTAATGCATGGCACTTTTTTGTAAAAATTATTGTAGAATAAATGTAATTATTGCTATTTTTGGAAAATACCAATTTTTTTCCTCATTTAGTTTTGCCTGCATTTCAAATGAATATCTCCAATTGATAAAGCAGAGTGTTGAATGTTATTTTCTTCTATCGTGCAGCACTTTTCAAAGGATAGTGTGATATATTTTAGAAAAGAGATCAAGCTGTGAAGGTTTGCGTGTCTTCCCTAAACTAAACTAAGCTCATGTCAATCAAGAAAGCCCCAGTCCAATCACGGTGCCCCTTTCCTGAAAGCACATCATCCTGCTGTGCTTTTATACATCACACTGAAGCATGTTTTGATGCATTTTTGCTATCACTTTTAGGGCTGTGAACTAGAAGAACATAATGCAGCAAACCATTCTCTCGAACAGTTTCTTGCTGAAATCTTGTTTGTGATTTTGCATGCATTGCTTCTAATACGTCCACTCCAAGTACAAACACTGGCAAAAAAATAAACATGTCAAAAATAAGTGAATTTGCTTTGTGTAATGTTACCTGGGCTTTGCCTTCTCCTGTTTTAGTGTGCACCCTGGTGGTGACAGGTATGAGTGTTCTGTTATCTTTTACTTACATTGTGTTCTTAGTAAACCCACTCATTTCACCAACAGGGCAAACTGATTCAGTTCCTTATTTGAATTTGCAGTGTAGGCTTGTAAGTTACTGTAACCAGCAAATAATAGACAAGTTGATTGAAATCAGTTGTTTTCAGCTGACACATTCTGCTGTTATTGCTATTCACTCTTCTAGTGCAGTTATTTCCCTGTCTTGCAAAGATTTCATGTTGCATAGTGAGGTGATCATATACAAATATTTTGAGAAGTATCAAATATTTGCTCCAAGCAATCACTGAGTAGCGCATTGAGACGGTATGTTTTCCATCAGCCACCATTTTGTAAACAATTTTCATAAACAAAATCTAGCTTTTTCACCATGGGAATGCACAGTACAGAAGCAACTAATCAGATTTCATTATTCATTTTTTTGTGGTCAAATCATTAAAGTGGTTAATAACCCACTATGTAAACCTTACACTATCCTCTCTGTTTATTAATGTAATCTGCCCTAGTGTCTGTGCCTTATAAAAAAATACATATATACCTCATTTCAGAGCGCCGCTCGACACTCATGTGACCGGTCAGCTCTCTCATCTCTTGGCCTGACAGCTACAGCGGGCGGGGTCGAGATTCCCCCATTGACGTCAGTCAGGAGGGGAGGAGGAGAGAGCCAGCCAGTAATTTGAGTGCTGAGCGGCGCTCTGAAATGCGTTATATAGCTGCATTTTTTTATAAGGCACAGACATTGGGGCAGATTACATTAATAAACAGAGAGGGTAGTTTAAAAAAATGAACAATAATTTCAACAGCAGGATAGGAGGGGGCGGGCACGGACACGGAGCTGGCAAGCAGGGATATCGGGGGAGAGGACAAGGAGAGGACAGGGGACTCAGTGGATGATGGAGGCACGTAAACTGACCACGGTGTCAGGGTTTAGCAGCCATGATAAACCATGGTCAGTTTACAAGGGGAGGGCAGAACGAGGCAGGATCAGACAGGTATTTCAGGTGATACAGGGGGCCAAATTACACAGCACAAGCACTGTGCTGTATAACATGCTTTAAAGGAACAGGATACATTTTTTTATTTTTTTTTAGGCTAACAAACACTTTAAAAGATCATTTTAGGTTTGATTCCATGGGTTACTGCTTATTAATCATTCTCATTGCTCTTTTATTTAATTTTTAGTAGGTAGCAAAGTCTTAAATGATAGTTATATCTATACAGAAATTGTTGAATGATATGAACAAGTATGTTCCATAGCCTCCCTGACGGTATTCCCGAGTGTGGCTTGGGGTTAAATTTCAGCACCATTAGCGATAACCCCAAGCCACACTCGAGATTACATCTCAGGATCCTGGTGCAGGTTACTTACCTTGTCCCCAGGATCCTGCGATGTCCCCCCACACTGTCCTCTGCCCAAAGCCTCTCTGTGCCAAGCTCCGTTCCCTGCGAGTGTCGTGACGCATGGGGGCGGAGCCTGGTGGCAAATTCAAAAAATGTAAAAATCATAACACATACAGTACTATAATCTTACAGATTACAGTACTGCATGAAATTATTTCACATCCCTTTTGTCCCCAGTGCTTTGGCCCATGCCCTGCATGCAGTTTTATATTATATATACTGTTCTTTCTGCCTGGAAACTTGAGATTGTCCATAGCAACCAAAAAGTGTCCCTTTACGTCAAAAGTGGCTTTAGACCAGCTAGAAAACAGCGATAGTAAATTAAAACACTTGCAGAATTGAGAGATAGTGAATCGTGGGGAAATTTATTTTATTATTATTATTTTTTTTAATTATTCATATTTATTTATTATATTATAATTTATGATTTTTTGTTTCAAAATTCATCATACCCGGGATATCTACTAGACTCTTGGTGGACAAATCTAAGTGTGTTATTGCTAAGAATTACAGACCTACAATATAAAACGCCTAATTTCTATGCAAAATAATTGTACCACTTTGAGACGCAAAAATCCGAAATAAACATACCGCCAGGGAGGTTAAATATGGTGGAAAAAAATAACATCAGCACACCCTTGTCTGCTTTACAAGAGTACCAACGGGTTGGAAAATAATGTCAAATTTTCCATTTATCTCTGCTGAATGAACAGAAATGAACAGAGTAATTCTGGCGCCAAGTGGTACTGTTACAGAGGCAATATTGGCGAAAATGTCAGACAAGTGACTATATACAGTACATGCCAGGTGAACAGGGGTTGTGTGGCTCTCTGACCATTGGATAGTTTTCTGTTTCAACCACTTGGACATTTCTATTTTCAATTTCAGTGGCTTGGGCTTTTGCTATATAATGTGCATAATTGTTAACATCTGAAAAAAAGGCCATCTAAATATTTATTTCTAAAAATGAAGGCTACTACGTGAAATACTGTCACTATGACAGATCACAAGCTCTACTTATCCAGTAAATAATAAATGTTTGTAAGAGTGGGGTACTGAGGTGTAGGAGTAAAGATTACAGGAGCTGCAATGGCAATTGAGCCCTTGTTCAAGGGGGTACTATTTATTGTCCATGCATCCAAACTTTCTTGTATCGGAGGACAAAAAGGTCCTGGCAATATACTGGGCTGGAAAACACTGTTGAGATGCATAGAACAATGAGATATCCAATGTGCACTTTTCACTTGGTAATGTACCAAGTACAGAATACAAGCTGGAAATCACCCCTGCATTCTGACCAAGCTCAATACTGTTCTCCTCCAAAACTCTGTTCTTATGTAATTGGAACTTCTCTGCTTGTCACTCTGCACATTACAAGTGAGTGTAAGAGACAGCAAAAAGTGAAGTGGGTGTAAACTGGGAGTGGCAATGAACAGGATCTGGCCCAAAACCTTCTTTGAGGACTGCACCTCCAACACTGCATTGCTATTTGAAATAAAAGTGCTTTGACTAACCCAGGTTATATAATGCAAATTCATCTCAATTGCAAAAAGGTACTTTCTCATATAGTGTGTCAATGTCGTAGCCCAAAGGCATTGCCAAGGGCAACTCTCCAAAACTGTTAAAGGAACAGAGATATCAAGGTCAGTGATAAATGAGGGACTTATTCCACCAAAGAGGTTTAAAACAAGATATAACCAAGACCGAGGCCTCAACACATTACCAAATTGGTCATAGTTTGGTAGGGATATGTGTGGCTGGAAGCCCAGGTGTTTGCAGACAGCCGCGGTCATGAAACCTGTAAGCAAGTAAGCAAGTGTCTGCACATCAAGTGGCTATATGCAATTACGGACAGATGATCATCCCTGGATGCAAACAGATTGTGTCCAGCACCTATCTTGTAACTACTCTATGTGCAGATATATGCCTATACTGTACAAGCTTACGGTTTCAGACAGTCACAGCTTTTGTCAGCCTGTCATTGGCTTGAACTGGCTTCCTACCCTCAGCTCTCCACAAACACTAGGGCTCCCATCCACAGATATTTCAAGTATACCTGCTGCACCATGGAAGAATTGGCCATTTGAATAAAGTCTTAGTTTCAAAGACTGTTTTCTCCTACCAAAAAAAAAAATTGCTTCTTCTTAATAATCTATTCACTGTATACATGTTAACAATTAAAATCAGTATTAAGCCAGGGATAACTTTGCAGCATGTTTTCTTAGGTGACAATAGATCATGATCTGATGTTGTCAAAAGTGACTATAGCTCTGTTAGTATCAGGGGCATATCTACCGAGAGGCAAATAAGGCGTGTGCCTCAGGTGGCGGTTTTCAGGGGGGGAGGAGCTGCCTCCAAGCAGAGATGGCGGTCGGTTCTCTTATAGTAGAAATTGGAGTGCCTTACTAGCTGCTTGATTGTTATTATAAGCAGCGGGAGGAGATACCCAACTCTCTCGGGCTCTCCCATCCCAACAGGAGACCCGAACGACCAGTCAGTGTGTCCACCGGCTGGCCAGACAGAAAATTGCAAGCGAGGACATGACATCACTTCTGGCTTACTCGTTAACCATCAGCACCATTTTTAAAAATCGAAAGCATTCAAAAACACTGATCTCATGTTTTGAACGCTTTTAATTGCAGAGGAGGGATCTGGGGTCTTATAAACCCCAGATCTCTCCCTAAATAGTACCTGTCACATGCCTATTGCTGTCACAAGGATGTTTAGATTCCTTGTGACAGCAATAAACAGCAATAAAAGTGATTAAATAAAAAAAATTAAAGGAACAGTGTTAAAATCAGTTGCACACAAAGGCGGATGCACATGTCGGCCCTGCACGCATGTAAACAGCGATCGTCCTACACATGTGAGGTATCACTGTGAATGTCAGATCATGAGTAGTAATACTTTTTATGTCACTTGGACAAATCTTGTCTCAGGGTCTGATGAGGAAGCAGCAGCTGTTCACTGTGAATGGCTGCAGCTTCCCCATCAGACCCTGAGACAAGAACGGTATACCGTGGCTGGGGTGGGACACCCAATTTTAGTCTTGTCTAGGGCAGCACAAAACCAAAATACACCACTGGTTGGTATACTGTGTCCGTAACTCTCAGGATGCAATAGTAAAATCCAGCTTCTGGGGCTTTTCGTAAATGTCGCATTTATGTACACAGCGTCTCAATTTTGTATATGTAATCTCAGCCCAGCTGAAGATTCTGCGGGGAAAACAAGTTTTCTAAATCCAAATAGAGTAAAACATTAATAGCAGTAGGGAGACCTTGCCACAGAGCAGTTATACAAATATCGAGTCTATATTTTACATTTGTTTGGGACCAAATTATTTGGATGTTCTTCTCTGCCCCACTGCTTCTGAAGGCACATTTCTGGAAAGAAGGAAAGTTTAATAGTACTTGCATGAAATATAATCCCTAAAATAATAGGTTCTATTGATCTTGGAAATTGCTTGCTGCCTCCTGCTAACACGTTGTTATCATTCTTCTTAAATATTCGATCGCATCACTTGCTGTTTTGTGGGCAATTCTGTTTCTATACCAGGAGGGGAGGGAGGAAAAACAATTGAAGTTTGACTTCACTTGCTGAAATAGGAGATTTGCCAACAGTGATTACAGGGGAGAAAGCTGCAGCTCGCATGCTCTGAATCCTCAAACCATGCATTTGCAAATGGAAAGGACCTTCGTGACGGTGTATGCAACCTGAGGCTGTCAGACAGTGACCAAATGTACATGCTTTTGCAAATATATAGTGTGGTATCCCTTCTGGTCTCTGGTTTTCCTCTTTTCTTTTAAAAATAAAGAACAAAGAGAATAAAAACTAGTATCCCTTGGTGTAAAATTCACCTTGGCCTCACACTGCAGGACTGATTTATGAATCAAACGAAAAATGGCTAAGCTTTTTTCTTTTTCTTTTTTTTAAATCAGCTTTAGTTCCTAGGAGTTCTGATAACTGAAAAAAAACTTTATATAATTAAAATAAAAATTCACCCAGTCAGACCAACAAACATTTGTCCATTTCAACTTTCTTTTAGACCACTTTTAAAAATCTGCATAACAACCCTTAAATACAAATGTCCAGCACATTAATTTCTATATGGGGCTAATTACCTAGTTGGGGGGTAAGTAAGGGGTATTTTCCTGTTCCTACATCTATGTATTGACCTGGTTTTGATAAACATATGGAGTAATCAGAGTATTTTCTATTCTATAAAATTGTTTCTGCTGGATCCAGGCATGTCCCTATTGGTACATTGCACCACGACTCTATGGTTTCATGGCTGAAGATATGTGCATACTCTGAGAGGTGTAGACATGCAAAAAAGGATGCATGCCAGACCTGATATGCATTAGTATGTGTAATTACCTAGTTAAAAGTAACATGGAGTACTTATTTTCCATGTAATTGCTGAAGACCATAAAGAGCCAGAAATGCATACCTTCACCTCATTTATCATGACATGATATAAACCTTACTGGAAGACACAGAAGGCCCGTTTTTGATTAATGCATTAAGATCAGTCATCTTTTGTTTTAGTTTGCACATCAATAATTTAAGGAGTCATGAATTAGCATTTTGGGTACTGAGGAAAACTTCAGATTTTTTTTATAATCTTTCCCAAAAGCTTAGGTGTATGGTACCTGTATCTCAGTGTGGCACTGGGACTGGAAAAAGATTTCTATTATGTACGGTTATCTGTGATTGCTGCTGTACATAATGATTCTGCAGCTTTTACCAGTGATGATCTCAAATCTACAGCAAAAAACAAAACGGTTTGGAGTGTTGATCTCTATGATCCACTGCAGCCCTCACTGTTTCCTCCTCCTAGCCTCCATCTCACTGCTGTCTCCTATAATGGCATGAAGGACAGCTGAAGTAACCAGCAAGAGCTGTGTGGTGATCCAGAAGATCAATGAGGTTTTGGTTTTCATTCAGACTTCATGGGAAAATTTCTCAAGATGGGAGTGGCATTAGGAAGCATGGACAGTGAATAAGGTGGGCATGTACAGGTATGTCTTCAAGAAATTTTGTGTTGCAACAGGATCACTTTAACATTTGGTCCTTGGACACGTTTAAACTGATTTACTTCAAGAAAATGCACAAATACAGTGAGAAGTTAAAATGAAGATAATTAGTATGCTTGCACTGTGGATTTACTTGATACACAGATATAAATGCACCCAGGCATCTTGACCACTTTACTGAACTACTAGATCATACTCCCATGTCCAGTGCATACATCTCTGTATCAATTTTTATTGTGCATAAAAACATTCAAAAAAATCAGCTTTTGTCCTTTAAATTTTACTAAGGTGGACTAAGGAATCTACATAATTAAGCTCCACTTGGGGTTGCTGTTAAATTTGCCCATCACTTTGCAAGGAATACTCACTCTTGTGAAAGGAAAATAAAATAAAATAAAAAATGAATAGGATTTTTGCTTGTACATGACTGGGTGATTAAAGTTAGCGTATGCTCATCTCATTCACTAAACAAAGTGAAAATTTAAATTGCAAAGAAACAACTCACTTAGCGTAGTGACTGAGGTGAAGTTGTGCTGACCTCAATAATTCCAATCTTGTGCAAGCAAAAATCTTGTTTTTTTTTCCTTGCACGTGATTGGATGTTCTTTGCAAAGAACAGTAACAGCCTGCTCATTAGGGGTGCAGGGGCACCGCCCCCCCTAATCCACGTGCCGACCCCTAATCTCCATGCAGGGCACCAGATGCATGGATTTTAATGGTTTTTTTTTTAGAAGCACGTGATTAGAGCATGAGGCTCCAATTGGCTTCAAAAAGGGGGGAATCAGGGGATAGAGCACTGCGCCCCAAGCCCACCCACTTGTGTGATGTGTGCGGCGGTGGTTGGAGCAGATAAGCAGTGCAGAGGAGGAGTAGAGAAGCGGAGGAAGCAGGGGAGCTGGCGACAGCCAATGAGCATGCAATATCCGATGGTGACATCTGCAGAGGCAGACTTGCTGTGCAGTTTGAGCTGGGAGAAAAAATGGCGATGTCTGCAGCCCAGCTCTGTCCACCTGACTGCACTCCTACTGCTTCATCCATCTGCTGTGCATGGACTTCACAGTGGCTGAGAAGGAGATGAAGCCACGACTGTGGATGGGTTAAGTGCGGACCCTGCCTCTTCATCACATGTGTATAGTAAAGCCCAAGTTGCTGTCCTGTAAAAAGCATTGAATCACCTGCTGGATCTCCCCCTAAATTTCCTGAATGGTCAACATATTCTTCAATAATAGAAACATTGTGTACATTCCTAGTACAACTTATGAATTCAGCTCAGTCTTTGACAACAAAAAAAATCATCAAACATTAAAAGAAATGTGGGCTATGCCGATGAGAACGCCTACAGATTTTATCAGACTTTTTCAAAGACAAGGCCTTTTCTTCCACACATTGATCAGCCATGTTCCAGTTTGGTGCACTTCCCCACTGCCCAGGCTGAGTTGACTTTAATCCCTTTATGCCTGAAGATAAACCTGTACCCAGATTTTCAACTTGTGCATGTTTTAGAAACACTGTCATGCCAATAGAGCTGTGCTCAGAAACTGTATATTTGCATGGGGCAATATATTGCAGTTCCACGAGGGATAAATAGCAGGATGCTACTTGAATTATTATAAACTCATTTATTGGGCTGCATAAGCTCACAAAAATGTGCCATCAAAGTCTAAAACCAATGAATAGAAAATAACAATAGTGAGCAGCTCCAACTGATCCTACCCAATGGCAGTGGTGGACAAACAATAGTTCCACAAGCGCAGAAGTCCTGGACGTCAGGGAGCTCTGGAAGCAGACCTGAGGTCACCATGCCTGAATCATCGAAAGAGGCTGCTCACTAGTGGGGGGTCAACTGCCTCAGTGCCCATCCCTGGGATTGGTTCAGCTGCGAGCCAAAAGTGACGTCAGCTGTAGACCAGATAGAGCCACAGGAGGCAGGTGTAACTGCCTCTCATGGACGCCCAGGACTTCTGTGCTTGTGGAGCTGTTGTTTGTTCACCACTGCCATTGGGTAGGCAGTGATAGCCAATCATATGTCAGCAATTATGTGATTGAAAGCTGATCCTTCAGGCTCCAGATTTTTTTACCAGTTATTACAAGACCAGAAGCTTACTGTCACAGCTCAGTCTCCATGAGCAAACAATCAGCCAGCTTTAAGCACAAACATCAGAGTACATATATAATGTACCCCAGAAAAGACCCATTTCCACAACCCTGAATATACAGTTGTGCTCATACGTTTACATACCCTGGCAGAATTTATGATTTCTTTGCCATTTTTCAGAGAATATGAATGATAACACAAAAACTTTTCTTTCACTCATGGTTAGTGTTTGGTTGGAGCCATTTATTATCAATCAACTGTGTTTACTCTTTTTAAATCATAATGGTAACAGAAATTACCCAAATAACCCTGATCAAAAGTTTACATACTCTGGTGATTTTGGCCTGATAACATGCACACAAGTTGACACAAAGGGGTTTAAATGGCTATTAAAGGTAACCATCCTTACCTGTGTGTATAAAAGGTCAATGGGTTTCTGGACTCCTGACAGACCCTTGCATCTTTCATCCAGTGCTGCACTGACGTTTCTGGATTCTGTGTCATGGGGAAAGCAAAGGAATTGTCAAAGGATCTGTGGGAAAAGGTAGTTGAACTGTATAAAACAGGATAGGGATGTAAAAAGATATCCAAGGAATTGAGAATGCCAATCAGCAGTGTACAAACTCTAATCAAGAAGTAGAAAATGAGGGGTTCTGTTGAAACCAAACCACAGTGAGGTAGACCAACTAAAATTTCAGCCACAACTGCTGAGAAAATTGTTCGGGATGTAAAGAAAAACCCACAAATAACTTTGGGTGAAATACAGGACTCTGAAAACTGTGGTGTGGCTGTTTCAAGATGCACAATAAGGAGGCACTTGACGAAAGATGGGCTGCATGGTCGATTTGCCAGAAGAAAGCCATTACTACGCAAATGCCACAAAGTATCCTGCTTACAATACGCCAAACAGCACAAGCTCCAAGCTCCAAGCCTCCTGGCACAAAGTCATTTGGAGTGATGAGACCAAAATTTAGCTTTTTGGCCACAACCATAAACACTACATTTGGAGAGGAGTCAACAAGGCCTATGATGAAAGGTACACCATTCCTACTGTAAGACACAGAGGTGGATCACTGATGTTTTGGGGATGTGTGAGCTACAAAGGCACAGGAAATTTGGTCAAAATTGATGGCAAGATGAATGCAGTATGTTATCAAAAAATACTGGAGGAACATTTGCATTCATCAGCCAGGAAGCTGCACATGGGATGTACTTGGACATTCCAACATGACAATGTTCCAAAACACAAGGCCAAGTCGACATGTCATTGGCTACAGCAGAATAAAGTAAAGGTTCTGGAGTGGCCATCTCAGTCTCCTGACTTCAATATCATTGAGCCACTCTGGGGAGATTTTAAACGTGCAGTTCATGCAAGACAGCCCAAGAATTTCCAGGAACTGTAGGCTTTTTGCCAAGAGGAATGGGCAGCTTTACCATCTGAGAAGAGCCTCATCCACAAATACCCAAAAGACATCAAGCTGTCATTAATGTTAAAGGGGACAATACACGGTATTAAGAACTGGGGGTATGTAAACTTTTGATCAGGGTCATTTGGGTTTCTGTTGCCATTATGATTTGAAAAGAGTAAACACTGTTGATTGATAATAAATGGTTTCAGCCAAACATTAACCATGAGTGAAAGAAAAGTTTTTGTGTTATCATTCATATATGAAAATGGCCAATAGATCATAAATTATGTCAGGGTATGTAAAATTATGAGCACAACTGTATGTGTGAGCTGGGCATTAACAGGTTAAAAAGAACAACAATTATTCATGGTTGTGTTATGTTTCACTTCTCTGATGCAATAAAAACTCTGGCAACTGATTAGAATTGTATTCTACTTATTGAAGCCCTTTGAAAATGTGACCAGATTCTTCAGTTAGGCAAACGGCAGCACAAATTAAGGCATTGCTTTAAAAATGACAATTTCTTAAAAACTCAGGGTTGCTTTAGCCCAGGTCCCTTATACCTTAATGGGCACTGGAAGAGCTGCACACCCTGCACCAATTGTAGTTCCAGTAATGGGTGTTTTATTGATAATAAAAGGTAGCAATTTTTTTCTTGTGAAGAAAAAAAGTAGCAGATTTTGGTGCATTTATGTGGAAAAATATTTCAGGGTTAAGTTAAGATTCAGATCAGTGATAAAATGTATTTTAGTTTTATGATTTACACTCCTTTTTGAGGTGAAAAGTGATTGTATCAATAGCAAAGGTTTAAAAACGTAGCTACCCAATAGTCATTTTTATATTTAATTGGCATCGTGCACTATCCTGTTGCGTTTACAGGACAAGGAATGAACAGAAATGTCATTAACTCAAGCAGCACAAAACAAACCAACAGTGATTATAACCCTTCCTTAAAGTAGAACTATAGGTAAAACTTTTTTTTCATTTTGGATAGAGCATGGGGGAGTTATAACCCTTGCCAGATTTTTTTTTCACCATCTGTGTCCCATATGGAGATTACCCTTCACTTCCTGTCACATAGCTAAACAGGAAGTCAGAGGAAATCCCTGCAAATTAAGGGAATTCCTTGGGGACCCCCAGGTCACCTGAACTAGTGTTCCCATTGGAAGATGTTCCCTCTATTACTTTTCTGGGGACAACCCAAAATTTTGAATTTTCTTTTACTTTCACTTTCAATGACAATGGTAAACAGGACAAATAAAGAGGGTGAATCTACTCAATGGGGGCACAGAGACAGCAACAAAAACTGATAGGTATTCTAATCTGTCTACAACAAAAAATAAATAAAGTTTTTTTAGCTTAACATTCAACTTAAGCCATAAGCTATGCTTGTGCCAGTTTCCCCATATTTAGTGCAGTGATAATGTCTAGCTATGCCCAGTTGCAACACTTTGGGCACAAAATTAGCTGGAGACTTGATGATGTGTGTATGCCAGAAACTCAACCTGTGTGTGAATTCTTTCCCGCAAGCTGATGAGGTGCAATTTGGCATGGCAGCAGTTCACTTTACTAATAAGAAGGAAAAGTGGTTTTGTTGCTCATGGGGATGATGAGCACTCCTCCCAGAAGATTGTGAAAGAGAAGAATGGGTGCCTGAAATAAGTGTCTGTTTGGGCCATTAGTAGCAATGTTACAAGATCCACTGTCATCGTTAATATAATAAGGTTGATTTATTAAAGGGCTAGAAGCTATCCACCTAGCAAAATGAAGGTCCATTATGGAAAGTGCAAATTCACTTAGCAAAGTAAATGGTAGTAAATAAGGTGAGGCTATGTTTACTGTGAATACCCAGCCATGTGTTGACATATCTTTAATTTAACATAAAACCATTTCTTACCTAACTCCACTTTAAGTTATATTTTTTTTGTAATGCACTTTTATTTAACTGCCTATTTGTCAATGCATATCTTATTAATTGATAATGACACTACATGAATAACCTTTTTGCCTTTGAAGCCTAATATTTAGTGCATTTAGCACAGGTAAAGGTCCAGGTCTGTTGAATCACATAGAAGATGACCATGAAACTATTACTGTATCTTTTTGCTTCCCTTTTCGCTCCTTACTCCAACCCTTATGTCACCTTAAATAATGTCTTGTCAAAACACTCAAGCCAATAAAATAAGTGAGTATAAACAGTAGAAATTAGGTAAGAGAATTAGCATTTTAGCTAATGATTAGTGCACTGAGATGTGTTGCTTTGTGAACACCCAGAAAATGTTGAATATATGCTCAATGCCTGAGTGGAAGGGAAGGGATAGGGGCAGAAGGGAAGGCATAGGTGAGACTAACAAACAAAATTCACAAATATCCACCAGTGTCTAACCCGAAAGCAGGCAAATAAATTCAGCTCTTTAAGTATTACAAATGTACAGTATAAATAAAGTGAAAAGACCATCCCAGCCACGCTTTTAAGTTTTGATGAGTATTATTGTACTTTATGTTGTTGCAAGTTATTGCAAGAAAATACATTATGAATCTTGTTTGGAGTTTAAATGATGTGTAAGATGTGAGGATTACTAAGGTTTTCAAGCCTAGGGTAGTAAATTTACAAAGAAGGGGCATATTGTCCCTTAATTCTATAACTTTAACATATTTTATTATTATGTAATCATTAAAAAAGAAAAAATGTTACATTTTTACGTATGAACCACTAATTTGTGTAACATTTTGATAACTGCAATAGCACCGAAAGATTTGTGGTCATCAAAAAGCTACCAAAATGGTGACCCAGAGGAATGTACAGATGGGATACAAAACAATCACAGGGTTAGTTTCTTTTCAACCTTGAAAAACTTTCCTGGAGACATCTGTGTCTGCAGAACTGCCTTGCACTGATTGGTGGATGTTTTAAGGAGAAAGATAGTTAGATAAAACAGAATAGTTGAAAACAAAAATAACCCTCAATTTAATCTGTATGTTGGAGAGAATGCAGTAAGTAGTTTCCTTTTATTCCTATAGCCAAATTATCCTTAGTAGACACGTGGACCCATGCAGTGACAGTTTAGGATGACTAGAGAGAAAAAGGAAATTTGTGATAAATGAGGGCCAACAGTGTGTTTTATCCAGCAAGTGGAAGCCAGCTAATAACAGATATATAGAAAAGCTATGTTTGATTTTAGGTAAAAGGCACTCTGCTGAGGAATTGGAAGTTTAGGTGATGCAATGAAGCTCAGGAAAAAGAGAGTAAGATGTCCCATAATATGGACAGGAAAGGCAAAGACTTGTCACCTGAGTATTGATGTTGTTAGACCATAGATGTTAGATTATCCAGGGCTCTTGAGCCCTGATATCTGTGGGTAATATGCCTGTGCTAAATGCACTTATGGGGCAATGGAATTATCATGTGTCAAAAGAGAAATACCTCACCCTCCAAGCAAAAAGTGGTGATGGGAGGAGGGGAGAGAACAGAAAATCACATCCAAAAATGTGGGTGAATTATATAAAAGTCACCCTTCCCCTGAATTGCCAGATACAATTCACAGGGTTTTATTTTTCTAACCCATGGTCATTTTTCTTCTCCCAGATGTTTCTTATCTTTATTATAATTAAAATAAACACCCTCTCCCATTGATGCAAGTAATGTTATCAGATGTTGCAGCTGGTATCCTGCCAGTAAAAGAGTTGAACGCTTATATCCCCCTGCTATGCTACAACTAGTCCATGTGCTCATCTACACTGCCTCAAAAGTGAGATTCAAAAAAAGGGCTCTCTTTCTCAAAGTACAAACCAAGATGTGCAGGTACATAGTATCCTGACACAAGTTAAAGTTAAAGAAACACATATCGAAGTCAAAAAGACCTCCATCTTTTGCAATTTCTTTAAAGTGGAATGTGTAAAAGCAAAACTTCTTTACGTTAGGGAAAGGTTAGGCCCTACAAAAGCTAATTCTTCTTTATTTATTTCAACTGCAGTTGACAGGATAACTAAAATGATTCCTCAGAATCTTCACTCTTTTTAATTTTCACAGGAACAAGGGGTTAGGGCAATATTCCATTAGGGCACTCTCTTTACTTTGGGTAGATTTCCTCTTAATCCCTACTGCATTTCTGATACATCTCTTCTCTCACAGCTGAGACAAGCTGACCTTTTGAATCATATTTAATCATAGTCATGAGGTTTGACCTGCCCCCCTCCACTCCTGCTGCATTCGATATGACAACAACTTTGAAGGAGATGGCTGATTCATAAGTCAAGTTGTATTATATCCTTATAGGCTTGCCCACAGTTTATTTATGGTGCTGCAGTGAATTGGTGGATGGTGCTGCCATGCAATCAGAGGAAAATAAAGATTTCACCAGCACACCTTAGTATGGTGAAATTCTTCTTCTTATTATTATTATTATAATACAGGATTTATATAGCATCAACAGTTTGTGCAGCACTTTACAATGTTAGGGCAAACAGTACAGTTACAATACAATTCAATACAGGAGGAATTGTAGGGCCCTGCTCATTAGAGCTTACAATCTAAAAAGCTTGCCCTTTATTCACATACAGCAACAGGTATCTCAAGCCAATTTTTCATAGATCCTGTGAGGTTGTGAAACATCAGCTTGTGATGCCTGTTGGTTTTTGTGAATAAAGAACAACATTATCACTATACCAGGGTGTGCTGATGAAGATCCTTATTTTGCTATGATTGCATTTTAGCGTCATCTACCAATTCACTGCAGCACCCTAAATAAACTGTGGGCAATCCTGTAAGGATACAATACAACTTGACTTATGAATCAGCCATCTTCTTCAAAGCTGTTGTCAGATCCACTGCAGCAGGAGTGGAGGGGGCAGGTCAGACCTCATAACTATTGTTAGAAAGCACCTAGCAACATGGGACAAAGTACTTTGCCTCTTGGATGCAAGACTGGAACAAAAATATAATGATAGATCTTTTTAAAGTACAATTCTTAATACTCTATTTTCTACTGAATAAATGATGTGGTTAAGAATGACAGCGTGGGAACTGGAGTATGGAAGTCTTCCAGAAACCCACTCTACAGTTACTACAATTATTCATTTATACTTGGGCTTAATGCCAATGATCAACCATGACACTCTATGAGATAACATCATGCATCATCAGATCAAAGAGATTAGAATGTTTGCTCTCCATACCTGTACATATTTTTGTTTTTTTTGTTTTGTTTTTTAACTTAAGAGGTTTCCTAGTGCTGAACAAGAGTGACATGAGATGCATTTTGCATTTGGTAAAACTTGCTGTAATTATAGAAGCCCCTTACCAGGTCACTGAAGACAGAGTAGCTACTCACAATTGGGAACAGGTGCAAAAGAACCCTGTGTCATCAGCCCCAATCTGGCACTTTGAGAGGGTGACACCTTTCTTTGGCAACTGCTTCTTGAAGGATCTAGCCAAGTTGCTAGGTGTACCAGCCAACATGAACACACCAGCAGACAGGAATTATACTGTCACGTTACCATGGAGATAGCCAGGTGTTATAACTGATTTTATAAAGAAAAATCAGACAGAGTTTAATTGTACATTTCTTCATAGGATCTAAAATAATGTGCTGTAATCCACCAACCACAAATAATATTCCACTGTTATTCTCAGTCCTAGTAAAATTTCCCAAGTTCACATACTGAGCATTAGCTGTGATAAGCTCAGATGCACAATGCATGCTGCTGTTTCTGTGCAATTTCAAATATTAGTAAAGAAATGTGTCTCAATAGGTTCTAAAGGTTGCCAGATAAAAGAAGACCTCTGTCAGTGATGGTGAGCAAAAAGAGATCCCATATGCAATTGACAGACATGTATAAGAACCTCCAGTGAAGAAAAAAGCATCCAAGAGGAGCTGGAACTTTGATGCAAGTTCATAAAAAGTAGTGAAAGGACAAAAACATTCAGAGAGTTCAAAGGCTCAGGTTAGGCTGCTCACAACAGACACGGTCACCCTCTAGTTCTCACCCCAGCAGATTTCCAGAAAAAACATGCACTAATGGAAGAAAAATGTATACAAAAGTCAAATTTCATTTATTAGTTCAAGATATCTTGGTTGCTCACCCAGATACTACTGACCAGTAACTGTCCTGATGCGTTAATTAGCTTCCCTATACAGATTCACACAGAAAAGCTCTATTTTGAGTCCATTCAAGGTTCTTATCTTAATAGAAATAAATAAATATATGTGTATGCGCTAAAGGCTATAAATACGTGAACAAAGAATAAAATAAATCTATACAATATTAAAAATTATTATAAATTATAAACAGTGTCACACACCTGTGAAGAAAGTGACTATAATCCACAATTGAATATATGAAAAATGGTAACATGCACCATGCAAAAAAATGTGAGAAAAAAAAAAAATCCTTTAAATGATTAAAAAAAAAATATATATATAAGTGCTACTTGATAAAGTGTCCGAAACCAATTCATACAAATGAATATATCTCAGTCCAAGCCATTTATAAGAGTATATAAATCAAAGTGCACAATAGTGTCCAAACAAATAGCAGGCAATCCTCATGCTGGTTTTTTTGAAAAAGTGCTAAATATTCCTCATGCTCTTCTTATGAGATGTGCACATTAAGGCATGCTGCAGTGCTCTCCAGTGACCCCCAATGGATAATGCGCTCACCTTAGAGCGTGTGACACAGTAGCTAAACAGTGTCAAAACACGCATTAGAGCCACTCCAGGGCTCACACAGGGTATGCTGGTGATGATCTGTATCTCCCTCAAATGGTGACATATATGAAAGAAAGGAGACTCATAGCATAATACCGCCAGGAATTTATTTGAAAAGCCCTAAAAACAATCCCTCCAGGAGGGTACTCACAATGCTTGGGTGCGTCAGTGCACCATCCTATCCAAAACATGCAATACAGATGAATCCTGTGGCGTGCGGTGCGGTGTTCAATCCTCTGCCTGTCTGTGTGTAGAAAGCTCCGTCCTGCCCCTCCCCCTGCGTCAGTGCACCATCCTATCCAAAACATGCAATATATCTGTGTCTGTGTCTGTGTGTAGAAAGCTCCGTCCTGCCCCTCCCCCTGGGGAGGGGCAGGACGGAGCTTTCTACACACAGACAGGCAGAGGATTGAACACCGCACCGCACGCCACAGGATTCATCTGTATTGCATGTTTTGGATAGGATGGTGCGCTGACGCACCCAAGCATTGTGAGTACCCTCCTGGAGGGATTGTTTTTAGGGCTTTTCAAATAAATTCCTGGCGGTATTATGCTATGAGTCTCCTTTCTTTCATATATGTCACTATTTGAGCGAGATACAGATCATCACCAGCATACCCTGTGTGAGCCCTGGAGTGGCTCTAATGCGTGTTTTGACACTGTTTAGCTACTGTGTCACACGCTCTAAGGTGAGCGCATTATCCATTGGGGGTCACTGGAGAGCACTGCAGCATGCCTTAATGTGCACATCTCATAAGAAGAGCATGAGGAATATTTAGCACTTTTTCAAAAAAAACAGCATAAGGATTACCTGCTATTTGTTTGGACACTATTGTGCACTTTGATTTATATACTCTTATGAATGGCTTGGACTAAGATATATTCATTTGTATGAATTGGTTTCGGACACTTTATCAAGTAGCACTTATATATATATATATTTTTTTTTTTTTTTAATCATTTAAAGGATTTTTTTTTTTTCTCACATTTTTTTGCATGGTGCATGTTACCATTTTTCATATATTCAATTGTGAATTATAGTCACTTTCTTCACAGGTGTGTGACACTGTTTATAATTTATAATAATTTTTAATATTGTATAGATTTATTTTATTCTTTGTTCACGTATTTATAGCCTTTAGCGCATACACATATATTTATTTATTTTTGGCATATACACGGTATGGAACGTGGTTAGTGTGTGCAGCTGAATTAGGTTCATTTATTCACACTGAAGGCATTAACCCATTTGTGGCTCACAAGATTTTAGCACTATTTTTATCTTAATAGAAGCCCTGAAGCCCAATACACATAGGCTGAATGTCGGGAAACATTAGCCGGTTCAAAAAAAATCCGACATTTGGCCTGTGTGTATGTCGAAAACCAGCAGCCGACCAACTCCCAATCAGCACTCTCAGTGATGGCGGAAAGCGCTGATTGGAGCTTTCTGGTGGGGGGGCAGTCCCCCTGTCAGAATACAATAGCTCAGCAGGGTGAGATCACTATACTAACTTTGCATAGTTAGTATAGTGACTTCGACCAAAGCTGACAGGTTTATTTTTTCGTTCAACCCGCTGGGTTGAACGGAAAAAGATGAATAGTGTGTACCAGGCTTAAGGAAGGGGAAATATTTTCTGACTGCCAAAACACATTGACTGTTTTTTAGTATGAACCAATAAATTAATTTGGATTCTTTTGGTCCTTTGGTCTGGTGCTCCTTCCATTAGTGCATATTTGAACACCTGTCACTCCTGAGCTTCTATTGCCTCTATTGAGACTTTTTTGGGTCGTATTTTTGCTTTTATTTTATGTGGTTTCAAGGGTGTTTTTTAATCTGTTTCTCAATGCAAAACAGGATTTTTTTTTTAATGGAACAAAATGGATGCAATAATTTTCAGTGTAGTTCACATTTTCAGAGATGGATGCTAAAAATTTATGAAAGTAATTCCTGTTTGTAAAACTACAAACTACCAGATCATCATTTGTAATGTTCCGTTCTGTTTTTAGTACAAAATAAGCAGTCCAAAGCCAAATATAGAAGTAAACATGTCCACTAACCTGATCTTTCAGATAGCCAAATGCTGTATCTTTTAACAGAATAAAAGTTGTTTTAGTATTGCCAATATACAGAGGCTGTGTCAGCGTTTTTAGCAAGTAGGTTAACCTTAGTGGTATTCCCGAGTGTGGCTCTGGGTGAATTCTCCATACCAAGAGCAGTAACCCTGAGCCACACTCGGGGCTGCATCGCAGTATCCAGGGAAAGTAACTTACCCTGTCCCCAGGATCCTGCGATGTCCTCCCGCTGTGTGCGGCGGCTGTGTCTTCTGCCCGATGTACTGCATGCCGGGCTCTGTTCCCTGCGAGCATCGTGACGCACGGGGACGGAGCCCGGCGGGAAATTCAAAAAGTGCAAAATACATAACACATACAGTACACTGTAATCTTACAGATTGCATTACTGTATCAAATTATTTCACCTCCCTATTGTCCCTAGTGCTTTGTCCAGTGCCCTGCATGCAGTTTTATATTATATATACTGTTCTTTCTGCCTGGAAACTGGAGAATGTCCATAGCAACCAAAAAGTGTCCCTTTACGTCAAAAGTGGTTTTAGACCTAGAAAGCAGCGATAGTAATTTAGAACACTTGCGGAATTGAGCGATAGTGATTAGTGGGGAAATTCGTCATCAGACACTGAATGTAACGATAGCGACAATTCTGCAACTGAACACATTTCAGTGTTTTTGATTTGATTACATTATTGAATACATTTTATACTTTTACTGTTTTTATATTATTTTTGATAATTATTTATACTTATTTATTATATTATAATTAATGATTTTGTGTTTCAAACTTTATCATACCCGGGATGTCTACTAGACTCTTGTTTGGACAGATTTAAGTGAGTTATTCCTAAATATTACAAGCCTACAATATAAAATGCCAAATTTCCATGCAAAACAATTTACCGCTTTCAGCATCAAAAAATCTGACATAATCATACCGCCAGGGAGGTTAAAGGAGATTTCTCATTAGCTTAGAAAAATTAAATATTGATTCATAGATTCAACCAGAAATACCTATCCTGTATTTCTGTAGCCTCCCTGGTGATTTTCCCAAGTGTGGCTTGGGGTTAAATTTCAGCATCATTAGCGGTAACACCGAGCCACACTCGGGATTACATCTCAGGATCCTGTTGCGGTATACTTACCTTGTCCCCAGGATCCTGCGATGTCCCCCCACTGTTTCCATGGGCTCTGTCCTCCTCCCGAAGCCTCTCTGTGCCGGGCTCCGTTCCCTGCGAGTGTCGCGATGCACAGAGCGGAGCCTGGCGGCAAATTAAAAAAAGTGAAAATTCATAACACATACAGTACTGTAATCTTACAGATTGCAGTATTGTATGAATTAATTTCACATCCCTTTTGTCCCCGGTGCTTTGTCCAATGCCCTGCATGCAGTTTTATATGATATATACTGTTTTTTCTGCCTGGAAACTGGAGATTGTCCATAGCAACCAAAAAGTGTCCCTTTACCTCAAAAGTGGTTTTAAGCCAGCTAGAAAACAGCGATAGTAAATTAGAACACATGCAGAATTGAGCGATAGTGAATCGTGGGGAAATTTATTTTATTATTATTATATTATTATTTTTTTATAATTATTTATATTTATTTATTATATTCTAGTTTATGATTTTGTGTTTCAAACTTCATCATACCCGGGATATCTACTAGACTCTTGGTGGACAGATTTAAGTGTGTTATTGCTAAGAATTATAGGCCTACAATATAAATGCCAAATTTCTATGCAAAATAATTGTACCGCTTTGAGACGCAAAAATCTGAAATAATCATACCGCCAGGGAGGTTAAAGAAATATTAAATGATTGTGCAGGTAATCTCTTATTTATGTGTCCCAGTCCTGTCTATGTGCTCCTCCCTTGCCACAGGCCTGATTTGTGGGCATTTCTATTGTTGAGCTTAGACAGAGCTCAGTTGCTACCACTCCCTGTTCAGCGAGCATATCTGTTGTGTTGCTATTGTGAAGCTTAGGCAGGGCTCACCTTATTTCAACCCAATTTACACCTAATTGCCAGACTTTACAGTATAATGCAGAAAGTAGCATTCCTCCTTTTTGAGGTCTGAATGGATGTCGGGTACTGCCTGATCATGGCCTCTTTCTACAGAAAGATTTCACCCCCATCTACTGTAAGCACGCATTTGAACATTTTTTTTGCTCTGACATGACCCCTTCCTTTTCTTTAGCTGTGAAGGCACTGGTCTTTGGCATGCACCTGGTGCCCAAAACCAGCACTATCAGTCAGCGCCAAATTTGTATCTGTCTATGTATATGTCTCCTGCAGAGCAATGTGGTCGTACAGTAGTGAGTGCAAGGGGTGTGCTGTTGACACACACTAGCTCTGAATTTACTACACCAATAAAAATGAGACAAAATGTTACATACATTTTGTCTCCTGGGGTACAGAATAAAGAAAAAAAACAGGTGATGAAACTTCTTTAAATCTAGATCTAAAAAACTTCATGCTGTTTTTTCTGGGACAAAAAGTATAGGACTGCACTTTTCCAATAGGGAATGTGATCTGGAGGTCTTTGATGAGTTGTCTTTTATTCATTCACATGAATTTTTAGAAAAAACGTTTGAAGCTTGCAAATCACAGCAAGAACTCTAGGTGCATAAAGCATTATATTGGAGAGAAATGAAGCATAGATCATTCTCTTCCTACCAGTAACGGAAACTACTTTTTTAATCTAGCAACTAGGAAATGATTTAATAGTGTTACGCTGATATGCTAATGCTAGATAACCTTATTCACTTCTACAAACATTACTAATGCTAGGTATACGATGAAGGACCTAGTAATGATCTAGTAAAAACTAGTAGTTTGCCACTCTGAAAATTATCACAAAACATCTTCTGAATGCACTTTTCTTTCCTTGACAACTTTATAAAGAGAAAGTTTCTCCATAAGTTAAATTGTTAAAGGAATAGTTTAATAAGAAAATATTTTACATCTAGTGTTTGTAATTGTATGTTTGCTTTATATATCCAGTCAGGGATTTCCATTTTTTTATTAACTCACATACACAATTTCTTTTAATTATGTGGCAATAAATAAACTCTTACAAATATTAACACAGTAAAAATAATCTTCACATAAAATTTATACTGTCTTTTTCTCTAAATGCCTTTGTTTTCGTCAGATTATTATTGTTGTTTAGATTGGCAATAGATAATAGGCCTTTACAAACTCTCTCAAGGATCAAAGAGCCACCACTATTATCTCTAAAGGTTTTACTCTTGATTCAACATGGTGCTTGGTCTTCTGTTTTGATATATTTTTCAGCATGCTGAAACATTTCAGAATTGGTATTAGCTATTATTATCAGTCTTTGTTTACCTCATGCTCTGTTAGAATGATGCATTTGATGCTCTAATCACATAGTCAATTGCCAGTATTAAACATGCAGGAGGTTATTTTCCAAAGGTTTGTCAGAAATTTTTGTTTAATGTGAAATCAATCAGTTTAAAGGAATGTATCTAACATACCCACTCATATTTAAGAAAAAATAGTTAAATAGAAATGGACCCTTAATTGAATTGCTTAGTTGGGTCCTTTCACTGGTCAATATATGTTTTATATAATATATAAGTATATCAAAATTTTACATGCTCAAAACCAACTTACTTATTTGAAAAAAAAAGAAAAGAAATCACAGCAGGCATCTTCAGTTTATCAGTTGGTTTTATTTAAACATAGCAAAAATACCAATTGTTTTCCTCCATTTAAAAATAAGATTACTTTTCTTTAACCATTGATCAATAATGGAATTCTTTGCAACAAAGGAAAAGTATTGCATCCTGAGAATAAATATAATTTGTTTAAAAAATCAGATAAAGGACTTAATATAATTTCCATCCAACCATATATAGCACATTCATCTTTTAATGTTTGCATGTCATTTCAATGAATGATATTTACATTCTAAAGCTTATCATATTCTAAAAAAAATAATAATAAAAATAATATTTAAAGGAAAAAGCAACATTGTTGTGTCAAATTTCTGTAAGGAAACTTAAAAACTGATCAATAAATGAATAACAGGTTTATGTATAAAGCAGTGAATGTGAATTTCACCAAATATTCTCTGGTGGAGAATCAAGTACTGTCATTTAAAGCTCATTGGCCTGGAAGATTCTCCAGCAGAGAATGTTAGATTCTCTGCCTTATAAACATGCTGCAACATTGTATTAATTTGCATTTCTATATTAATTAGCACAAAATTCAATTAAGAATATTAATTATGTAAAATATTTTTGACATTTAATATTTTTTTTTGTTTATTGCCATGAATTTCAATGCATAACATAATGTATAACATATGCTTTAGCATTTGAAGAACTAACCCTGTGTGAATATATAGCTATTTTTTAAATTATTATTATATTACTGTGGTTTTAAAAATGTGTAAAATGTTTTAATTTGTCTCTTTTGGTTTTGTTTATTACCATTTATTCATATGACAATTGTCAGGTTAAATTTTTTCATAATTTAATTTTTTTTCTGTAAACAAATAAAAAAAATTTTCTATTATTCAAAACAACAAAAAAGGTTACTTAGATTTTAAGATGAAAAGTGTTCAAACCAAAGACACAAAAGCATAATCATTTTTTGTGCTGTATAAAGTGAATTCAGATACAAATAATTCTTCTATAATATAAGATTCACAACATTTGTAATAACCACAGATAATTACATAACAAATTATCATTTTTATTTGATGGCGGAAAATATAAACTTATAGTAAATATTATATTAATAGCCAGCATATATTTTAAAAATAAAGATATAATAAATTAAATGTATGCTTTCAGCTTTTTTTTCCCAGTCTCTATACATTTCCCCGAAATCTATTCTATGCTGATTACCCTTAATGTTGTTTTGGTAAATATGTAAAATGTGAAAGCTTACTCTTGAGTCTGTCATTCTCTAACAATATAACAGGGATGCCTTAAACTGATTTGTTAAAATCAAACTGAAGACCATTCACACATATACATCCCTTTAGTTTACATAGACAGAGGAGCAGAGATTTTGGAGTTGACATTTCTATTTTGTATACAGTGTTCTCTCATCTTTTAGGAAATATGCATACACATGAACAGTATAAAAACCCCTTGCGCTAGTGAAATTAATTAAGCAAGCAGAAAATAATCAAGTTTAAAAAAGGATTTTTAAATGCTTTTATGTAATACTCATACCAATTAAAACTACTAATATTAACTAATATAAGCTACCACAATTAACTATATTAACTGATTTTTTAAGTGTAATTATTGTAATCATGGAATCTTAGAGGATGTATTTATGTAATGTAATTTTTACATATTTTATGTATATTGTACCTATAATATTCATATTTTCATGATTTTTGTTATAAATCAAAGCCTCATGCTGTAAATTCAATTTGATTACTACTGATAACATATAACAGGCTGCCTCCCAGAGATTGCAAACACCTATAGCAACCTATATATAGTCATGTGCACAAGTATGCTTTAGCAAGTCACACATGACTTTACTGATGAGGAAGACAGAACAGCCTATAATATAAAATTGCAATAAAATAAAGTCTTGCATGTGTCAGTGTGTTTAATTAAAAATAGATCAAAGTGATAAATTGAATGCAGATTTCTAGTGTGTAGTAACTCGTTATGTGAAAAGAGATTTACATACACAAACTGCAATATTTTGGATGAAATTAGCTTTGAAAATATATTTCTGTGTGTATGGAAGGTGTCATATAGCAGTGTCTGTGACATGCTGTATACAAAGCTACTCAGGAAAACAATAACAAGGATAAACCTTTTTACCCTATAACCATTTTAGCAAAAGTCAAAAGAATAGTCTGTTCTATCTACATGCATTTTACTGTCTGCAAAAACATTGTGTATTCTCAACAGCTCTCCCTTCACAGTATAGCACACACTCTGCAGTGAGTCAAATGAATATATATATATATATATATATATATATATATATATATATATATATATATATATATATATATAGCAGATTAAAAAGACATAGGAGATCAAACATGTTTAATTCCAGGAATCAGAACCCGAAAAAGGTGTTTCTATTTCATAAGTCCTTGTGAGACAAACATTCATTTAACTTGATTCTATTAAAAAAAATAAAAAATAAAAACTCACTACACTTTGATGTGTTAAACGTGGTACTCTGTGACACATCCTTGATTTTACTCTGTAACGAAATTATTCTTCTGTACTTAAATGTGATTTCATATTAGTACCTGCATTGCACAAAAATGTCACATATTTCAACTTGTTACAAGAACATAAATTAATTATTTGCTTTGCAATGTGTCTTTTTAGGTAAGATGTATTTAGATGCTCCACGGTCATATTTCTTTAAAGGTTTATTAAATGTTTGCTGCAAACAGCTAATCCGGGTAATGAAATTATATTTTTCTAAACTTTCTCC
This sequence comes from Lithobates clamitans, assembly GCA_037952925.1. Lineage (NCBI taxonomy): Eukaryota > Metazoa > Chordata > Amphibia > Anura > Ranidae > Lithobates > Lithobates clamitans. The sequence goes on from JBBGZY010000624.1 coordinate 1,406,708, forward strand.
AAAGCTAACTAGCTATTCAAAGTAAACATAGATTCATTGGGTTTCTGACATTTGAGGAAACAAAGCACTTAACTCCTCATTTTTGAAGGTTCTACATGAATAAGTGGTACTTAACTACATGTACAAATGCTCTCTTGGCTTTTCACATTTAAGTAAATCAGGTAATGAAATTAGGTTTTAAAAGTTCTATAATGGTAATTGGTGTGTTTTTTCAAAGTATACAAAGAATAAGAGAAATAAAACAAATTAAGAAAATAAGAAAAAAGTATTAAAATTGGTTTAAACGATAGCATGTAAATGCAGGAAAAGAAGAAATAAGTATTTACAGGAGAGATAGATAGATAGATAGATAGATAGATAGATAGATAGATAGATAGATAGATAGATAGATAGATAGATAGATAGATAGATTTGCCAAACTGCTATACATCTTTCTTGTTTTGCAACAATAGCTGATATAGTGAATGCATTGTACATGGATAAATAGAAGATAGTGAGAGAAAATGATTTTGTGCTCAGCCGTCTTATCCAAATACATTTGATTGATCATTAGATTTAAATATATTTACAGTATATCTAAACATTTCATTGTAATTAACCTGACCATTGATGAACTTATTCAGACTTAACTATTTAAATGCATCAGAATAACTGTAATAAAGCTTGAGTAAACTGTAATAAAGGTTGAGTATCTACACAAGCCTATATGTGACCGGTTTACTTTGACTGAAAATTTTATATTTAGAGTTCTTAGGTCACTAAAGTGAATAGCATTTATATATATTTGTTAAAGGTTATAAATATAAAAATTGCCTTTGTAATCAATTTTTGGCTTCAGTTGTCATTTTCAGTTCTGATATCCATACCGTATATAGTTGCTATATAAATCATGAATAGTGTAATCATTACTTGTTCAAACATAAAAAAAATCAAGAATGGCAGAAGCATGGCATTTCTAAATTAGTTAAAGTCCTTATATATGCACTATATGTAATAGCGGTACATTTTCACTAGTTTCAAAGACATTATAGTATCTAGTTAGTGTCTTACATTACTATTGTGATGTCCCCCTTACCACAAAAACAAAAAAACAAAGCAAAAACTGGTTTTGGACAGTTTTAACAATTAGAATTTTTTTTCAACTTGAACTACAGTTAAAATGTGTTTTTGTTTTAGTGCAGTTTATGACTCTTAGGGAGATTTTGCCTTACTTCCCGTGACAGTTATCTCCAGGAAAGGACATGAAGGGAAATCACTACAATGAGGATTCTTATAGCAAATCTGACAGGGGTTCTAACACTTTTTCATTCTTTAAGAAAACTAAAAGTATAATGTTTTGGAACTCTGTTTTAATAGTAAATGGGCCAGTAAACTATTGGTGTTCTTCCAGATCTTCTAGTTCTGCCTTTGATGGAACACCGCTTGACAAACTAGGAGAGCAAAGAGAGAGCACTCTGAGATGAAGCACAAAAACCTGACATACAGAGACTTTATTGAGGGAATTTCTGTCTACTCTAAAGGACTGAAGCCGATAGGATGAGTATAACAACCAGGGGCTAAATGTCCATTAACATCTTATGCAGTCTTACATTATTGTTGACTGGGCACTCTCACAGCAGAGGACATCCTTTTATTCACAATACAAGGTTATGGGGGTGCCACCTAATAATCTGACACCAGTGAAGAATTGTTTTGGTCAAAACACAAATCCCAGAGTTCCACAAGTCCTATCCTTCCAGTAGCAGCTCACAGCAAATACAAAACTACAAGTTCCAGTACTCCAGTAGCAACACATAGTAGATCTAGAACTACAAGTCCCAGAATTCCAAAAGCAGCTCACATCAGACATTAAATTACAAGTTCTAGCATTCCCAAAGCAGCAAACAGCATTTATTAAACTAAAAGTCAAAGTATTCCAATAGCAACACACATTGAAAATGGTGGCAAAACAATGCATACAATCACAGGACATGTGTATTATAGAGGTGGCAGAAACTTCAAATGCTATCCTCTGAACAGTTGTTCCTTTAAATCAACAGATAGTGTTTCCCCAGCTCAGACTCCTGTTTGTCACTTAGAGAAAGGTGACCCTTGCACACACCTTAAAAGGTCCCAGGAAAGGATCAAGAGGGGAAGGCAGCCTTGCATCTTTTGTTTTTAGGCAGCTACTGCAACAGGAGTAGGGGCCATGCACTTAGGCAGGGGGGAGTATCCCCCTGTCATCCTAGTCTTGGGAACCCCGCTGGCAACAGGGTCTTGGGTAGCCCCAAAATCTGCTAGCTACATGCTATTCACACCCCCTCTCTGTCTCTCCCCTTTAGTAGCATCTTTAATTTCTAGTGTGCTGATCTGAGTTGATGTTTGGTGTAGGGGCACAAAAGCAACAATTAGGCTTTCCTTAGCAGCGGTGGCCGGTCCATAAGGGTGCCACCCCCCTAATCTCCACGCGCCGCCCTCTAATCTCCATGGTGGGTGCCGGACTCATAGGTTTCCATGAGTTTTTTTTTAAGCATAGGATTAGAGCCTAAGGCTCTAATTGGCTTAAAAAAGGTTGGGCTTGGGGCGCAGAGCACTGCGCCTTGAACCCACCCACTTGTGACATTAGCGAATCAATGTTCACTATTGTCTTCCAGCTTCTCCTCCTGGCCAATCAGGACAGGAGGCAGATCTTAAGACAGGATTAGCCGAGAGGAGAAACCGGGGAAGCTGCAACCTGGATAGGGTAAGAGCGGACCTCGCGGGGAGGTTTGTTTGCCGCCCCCCAAAACAAATGGAGCACCAGCTGCCACTGCTCCTGAGAAAGGCAATATACAATTAATACACAAGGACCCTGGCACTTTCATGCTATGTTACAATAAATGTTACAATAAAGGAGTGGAATTAGGATTTGGGACTTGAGGACTTAAATGAGGATCTGGCCTGGTAAGGTCGAATACCTCTATCCCTGTCAATGTAGAAAAGGGGGGAGGCGGGAGAGAAAAAATGGGGAGGGAAAAGGGTTGGGGGAAAGGGAAAAGAAAATTGGGACTTAAATGGAGCATGTGGGTGCAGGTAAATAAATGAATACGTTTGTAGGCTTGGTATTAGGTTAATCATAAACAAAGTATATTATGGTAATAATATATCGAAATTCAATTAGATTTAAACATGATATTGATACATTAAATAGAGTTCATAATATGAAACAATAGTAGTACATAGTTAGCCAGTAATAGGACAAATGTACATTATTTTTTTCTTAACAAGTAGCTTTTCCATAGCTGCCTTGCAAAGGTGATGGTCGGGCTTTGGTGTGTTGCTGTAGGAGGTTACCTCCAAGTGAGTGAGCCTGCTTTCTATTTCTGCTTTGTTGTATATGTCCCATAGCTGGGAACTTAAGCCTGGTTTACACTAACAGTTTTTCTCATGCAACTCGCTGTACTAAAGTAGGCTGGTTAGTACAGCGATCTCCCCCACTGAGCTGTTGTGTTCTGACAGGGAGACCCCCCCATCAAAACACTCCGATTAGAGCTCCCTGCCATTTGCTGAGAGCGCTGATCAGGAGTCGGTCAGCTGCTGGTTTTCCAGCATGCTCGTCAGCATGTCAATTGGCCATCTCAGAAATCTTAGAAAATCCCTCTGGCAGACACTTCTGCATGGAGGAGGCCCCAAAACATTTAAAGAGACTAATTGCCTTCATATTTGTTGCAGCAAAGTTCTACATTGCCAAATTCTGGTGGACATCCATGATTCTGTTGGACAGGTACACTTTAACAGAATTATGCTGAGAAGTTAATGCAGACTGACAGTCGTGTTTAGCCCCCATTTCTTGCTAATAAATCTTAGAAAATCCCCCTGGAAGGCACTTCTGTGTGGAGGAGGTCCTGAGACACTTGAAGAGACTAATTGCCTTTATATTTGTTGTGGCAAAGATCTCCATTGCCAAATTCTGGTGGACCCCCACAATTCTGTTTGAGTTGGTGAAAGCCAAGCTATTGTGAATCATGATTAATGAACACCACTCTGCAATCCTAAATGATAAATTCAAGAATTTTCTAGAAAACTTGGGACCCCTAAATCAAATACTTAATGGGAGATACATGAAAGGATACTGGTGATGCATTCCTACATCAGGCGGGTTACACAACGTCTTTACACTTTCTTCCCTTACTTTTCTTTTCTCTTTCTTCAGTTATCTTTCTATAATGCTGCTATATTACCCAAAAGGAAAGCATAGGGAATGACAGCTCAAAACCCCGAGGATCGTTTACACCACCATATAGGCCTTTTTAGAGAAGTACATCCCTCTGCACTTAGTGAGCTTCTGAACAGTGCACTTGAGTGCATATATAAATGAGGGATATATATAGCTATTTATGCTGTGGTACTTAGCCCCCTTCTCACACAGGCAGCACTCAGACTGGTGATATGATTGCAAGTTGCCTAATGCGGTTTCATTTTCAAACTTAGGGAATGTTATGAATGCATTTTCTTATTTCAATCACTATGGCTGTACTACACCGTACTGAAAATATTTTGTACTGAGCTATTTAAACTAGCTTGCGATTCTCTGTACCTTTTTGAATATACTAAAAAAAAAACTGAAAAAGAAAGTGAGCCAGTCCACAGTTTCAGGGACAGGTGGATTTGTCCCTCTGAAAAAAAAAACAACCTACTGCTGTGCTGAAAACCGTCTCAGACAACGCATTGGTTGCAGGGAAAGTCAGAAGCTCCAGCATGTACTGAGAAAGTGGTCCAACCTGGACATGCAATAGACACCCAATAGTTTATGGAGTTTTCACTTTGAAGATAATTGTTGATGGCTTGCTGCTAGTGCAGCCACTGCAACATGGTCAATGTTGAGTTCTAGCTTGTAGGTATATCGCATATCAAGCAGCCGGAAGGCAGCTTGTGGTGCCACGGCATTTTGACCAGGCGAATACTCACAGGGAATGACTGCAATAAGTGGGTACCTAACCAGGAACCACTGCATCACCAGGTTCAGGACATTAGCTAGTCAGGATACATGTGTGAACTTTCCTTACCAAAAGGCAGCCACTGGGTTGGTGTCATTGTCACACACGATCACTGTGTTCTCCCTAATGTGCCCAGTTTGTGCAGTGCACATGAGCTTTTGAATGGCATGTGCAGTGCTGACAACATGCTGATCAAGTATGCACATAGCATGGATGACATTCAGAGTAGTTTCAGTGGATGCACGCGTAAAGATTTTCCTTCCCAATCCCCACAATCAGTTCCAAATAATAAAATATGTTTATAAAACCTAGTAAAACCAAGTAATAGGATGTAGTCTTAATGTCTGAGGAATGGGGGGCACGAGTGTTTACTGGGTGAAAATCAATGGCCAGAGCTGTCACTGATCACATGTAATTTTTCACAGAAGTGGTTACATGTTATCAGCTTTTCTGACTGAACCTAGGCACAGATGGTTTGCTTTCAGGGTCAATTGCCCCGGCTGCTTACACTATGGACATTACTAAACTGGACGCTGCACACACAAAGTGTAATCACCGTTGACAAGAATCTGCATGAAGCAAATCCTTGCTGCTATAGAACTAAGACTTTGTTCACCGACAAGCCAGCTTGTGGTGCTATGACATGATTACCAGAAGAGGAGGTAGATGAAGAAGATTTTAGAGCACATTTAGAGCAGTTGCAGAAAACTGGCTGCGCTTTGCCTAAGAGGAGGAAGAAGAGCAAGGCTTTGTGAGCTACTAAACCATTTTGTTGACATGCTCTAATGCATATCCATTCTGTGCCCTGGCTTTCAGTGGGGTGATCCAACCACCACCTTCTCGCCCCCTACTAACTGTACAAAAAAACTGGCAACCGACCCAACCTATAACTGGCCTTTGCAGCAAGGTGCACATGGAAGGGCCAAGCACATCACAAACAAACAAAATCACACTTACCAGCCAGCTTGCAGAACAACCAAATTGACCCTGTCTAACAGTTTATATTAAAAACAGATTTGCAAATGTGTGCAAACAAAACCCCATGTTTTTAACATAAACTGCTAGACAGCGGGGCATTTCTGACTACAAGCATGTGAACAGCTTTACAGCCGAGCTTCACTAGCGTTGCCACCTTTTGGACTGAATCCTGTCTGCACAGTAGGTCTTCGAATGGTGCTTTCAGATCCAGCATCTCTCCTGCACCCTTCAGAATGGTGAAGATTGGGCAACATGCCCTGAAATCCATGTAGAGGTCAGCTGTCATTGGGCCCCCCGGAGCTATCAAGATGGTGACAGTGGCCCAGCAGTGCTTAGTGCTCTGTGGGAAAAAGTCAAGAAGGCTGCGCTGAGTGCCTCTGGGTCTGGTGTACCCAAAAAATAATCCCCTGTTGGCTCTACTTTTAAAAATAAACACCCTAACACCATCGGGGAGCACTTCTTGGCCCCCTTTTACCACTGGCTCCTCTGTCTCTCTTATTACCTGAGGCTGCTGACTCCCTGAGCCCTGCTAATGTGGAGAGGAAGTGGGGGGGAAGACAGCCATGCTACAGTGGTCACCTCTGCAGAATCTCACATTACCACTGCTGCAGTTTCTGAATCTTCACCCGTGGAAGCCTAATTAACTAAAAAATGTAATGGAGGCTATACATGACTGTCAGTCTGCATTAACTTCTTAGCTTGATTCTGTTAAAGTGGACCTGTCCATTCTACAACATGACATGCAAAAAATCCTCAGCAGAGTGACCGCTGCAGGACAAAGGATTAGTGATGTTGAAGATGTCTGCAGGCTGATGGCCGTACTGCTCAAGAACATCTGGCTGATCATTACTCTAAATTAAGTGATCTGGAGTATCATCTACGGCATAATAATTTATGTTTCATTGGATTTCCTGAGGGTACTGAGGGCAAGGAACCAGAGAGCTTCATGGAAAACTTGATTAAGACCAATATGAGCTCTGACATGCTTTCACCGCGGTTTGCGCGCTCCACCTCGTCCCATGTGGATAAAGGTTTTCCATTTCCAAGATAAGGAAGCCAGCCTGCGTGCAGCTTATAAACTAAATGAGTTGTCCCATAATGGAAACCGTATCTCTACTTTTTCCTGATTTCCCTACTGCCACCCAGAAGCAAACGGCTGCATTCACTACTTCTTCGAGTCAAAAATATAGTCTATAGTATGTTATATCCTGCAAAATTGAGAGTGGTGGCTGATGGTAAAGTGCAATTCTTTACTTCTCCAGAAAAAGCCTCCGACACTACTTACCTCTACATATGATGCCTTATCTTGTTGTCACACCTGGCAATCCATATCTCTTCAGTTGGCCTTTATTACTACTGTGCTTCCTTGATCTGTTTTAATAGGTGTATTGACTAACTCATGTTCTACCACATCCTACTGCTCCTATCAATGGCACCTTGTGGTGCACCATGTGTTTGTTTTTCATTGCTCTGGTGGCATTTTTCTATGGGTTGTTGTGGGGTTCCTATGGACACCCTCCTTAATGTTAATTTTGGTTCCGGGGAAAAGCCAGCTTTTTGTATCTATGTCGGACCGGGTGGGGGGTTTTGAGTTGTAAGGTTTTTGTATTGTATTGCTACGGTGTCGCTCACCTGTGTATCTGCTCTACCATACTGTTTGGATTATTGCCTATGTATTCTAATGTTTGGTTTGCACATAGCTGTCCGACCAGCCCATTCTTTACACTTCATGACTCTTAGCATACTATCATGGAATGTTCAAGGCCTCAATTCCAAAATCAAGAGGTCCTTGTTATTTGGTCAAATTTAAAGGGTCAAGTCTCAAACTATGGGGAGAAAAACAAATCTTGGTTAAAAAAAAGCCACATCAGTGGGAATGGGCAAAGAAAGAAGGTATTGGGCCAGCAAAGATGCCAGTCCAACCTACATGTTGAACTTTAAAGGCTTCAACTTGGGAGACTACACCAGTATATATCTAAGAGTAAACATTTTATTAAACCAAAATTAAAATTGATAAAAACAAGTGCTTAACATCCTTACCACCATACAGTAAGTGCTGTTGCAAAATGATTTTACAGATATCGGAAGACTGTGGTCAGTATAGAGTAGCATAGTAGCAAAGTAAAGACTTTATGCTTCCGATAAACAGGTATGTCAGGTCTTCGTTTCGCCAATCAACGGCTTCTTCAGGACCCAATACAGCAGAGCAGAGCAACAGATGTGGTGAATCATGCAGCATCCAAAGTAACCTGGGGGCGTGCACAGGGGCAGAGGGAGGCAGCAATGGGTTACAAAATGGACAGTGGGCAAACGAATGTAATTCTCTTACATAGTGGATGCACCCAAAAGGTATCGACAAGGTAAGGCTGGAATAAGTATGGTGATATAATATCAATACCAAGACAAATTGTCAGACAAGTAGCCAGGTCAGAGTGCCAAATGCAGGTACCCACAGTAGTGAGTATAACCGAAAGGAGACAGGAGCCCCACAAAAGTGTGGAAATCACACATGCACCACCCGCTGGGATGTCCAGTGACGTCTCCAATTATATTTCTGCAGGAGACACTTCCTACCAGTTCCTGAGTTATGGCCTTGAAATGCCCTTCCGTATCCCATGCATTTCATGCTACCTATTCTACATACTCCCAAGGAGTTCCAATTCTGATCACTAGAGCTGTGGCAGTACAAATTGAATGGTTTCTGACCCTGATCTCATTGTGCTCTTAAATAACTTCTTGACACATATTTTACTCTGGTGAATGTTTATATACCACTCCCATTTGACCTTAATTGTCTACTGTCCTGCACTACAAAATTGCTCCAGATAGCTAAGGGGACCATCCTCATTGCTGGGGACTTTAATAATGTTCTTTCTATGGACCTTAATAGAATGGGGGCTTCTGGCACTGTGACCACCGTTCTGAGGGACTGATCAAAGAGCTATGCCTGGGTAGAGGTGTGGAGTTGGAAACACCCTGAGCGTCAGGAGGAGTCCCACAAGACCCTTTCCCGCTTAGGTATGTGTTTCATGCAACCTGAATCTCTAACCCAAGTGGGTAAAATCTGTTATTTACCTAAAGCTAGCCCTAATCATGCTCCCTTGGAACTGCGACTTCAAGTTACACCCCTGTCAGGTCTACACGCTTGGCGTATGAGCCCCCTTTGATTAGTTGACCCCATGGTGTCGTACAAGTGCAGAGATGATATGAGGTCATATTGGCAGGAAAATGATCAGGAGGTCCCAGAGGGGGTTAGTTGGTATACGTTTTAAGCAGTTATGCAGGGCTCTTATATGATCAGTGTACGAGAGCTTAAGAGGGCTAATGATTCAAGCTTATACACCTTGTCTCAAAGGGTCTCTGACCTTGAGGGACAATATGTTTCTGATCTTTCCACCTCTACATATCAACAGTGGAAACATGCTGAATGATCATATGCTATAGCTCTTAACAAGAAGATCCAAAATAAATTTCTGTATTTTGCACCACATATATTTGAACAGGGGGATATAAATAGTAGACTGTTTCATTAACCTTTTACCATTCCCAGGATTTTAGATGGTACTTAGTGCCTGTAGGGGTTCACTGATCACCTTATGGATGCATTTTTGTAATTTTACACTGATCTGTACACTTTTGGGCACACTATACCACAAAGGATTTACAGGGGTACCTACATACCATAACTTTTCCATCTCTTTCGACAAAGAGCAAAGAATATTTAGATGGTCCAATTACTCTCGATGAGCTTTTGTCAAGCAAAAGAAAAACACCAGGCCTGGATGGTATATGCATTGAGTAGTATCTGGAGCATAATGAATATGTGCTTCCGGGTCTATTGCCCCTCAATAAGCATATTCTCAAGGTAAAATCCCTGCCCAAGGGTAAGGGTAAATGACTGCATATCTGATGCCTTCACTAACCAAAAGGGCACTAGGTAGGGGTGTCCTTTGTAACTCCTATTATTTGCCTTGGTAATAAACTGCTAGCAGGACTTCCAGATCTACCCCTATGCTTACCCCAATTCTGCCCACTACAAATTACACAGAAATTTAAATGCCTAGGTATGGAGGTGCAACTCCCCTTGACAACAGTTATTGAGATCAATGTAGTACCCTGCATTTCTTCCTTCTGTACTAAAATGAATCAATGGCTTAGGCTCCCACTTCCTGTACTGGAATGGGTTAATTTGTTTAAAATGATGTTTCTCCCAAATTCCTTTTATATTTTCGCTAATGCCTTGATCTATCTTCCAAAACGAGTTCTTCAGGACATTGATACACTTCTCTCTGTATTTCACTGGTCTCGGATGGATGCCTAGGCTCTCTCTGGAGACCTTATAGCTTCTGTATATATATATATATATATATATATATAAATATATATATATATGCCTATTTAATATAGTTTAAATATCAACGGACTTGTAACCAATATCGGTGTTTTGTACTTCAAAATATGCATAAATGTTATTTACACAAGTTAATAAACAATGAACTGTGACACAAGAATGTAAACTAACATGAACATATCTGTGAACTGTGTATTCATAAATAACACCTATATTCCAATGAAAATCTTCACATGAAAGAAATGTAAGTTTATTACATCATAACTAAAGCTGGGTATACACTAGTAGAACTTTGAATGAAAATTTGTACAACTCTTAGGAAAATTCTCAGGACATGCAAATATCATTTGAAAGTAGATTTCATTTTCTTTTAACATTCAATTTTGGAATGAATGGACTTGACTGAATGAAAACCACATACACTGTTAGAAATTAGTACATTCAAGGAAAAATTTCCATCATGTTCCTTCAAGTTTTCTTGTCACTGTGGTTGAAAACAAACATCGAATTGACCCCACTAATGATTAAAAAAAAATGAACAAACATTCTTACAACAATCCTACGAAGATAAATGTCAAACTAAATTCTACTGTATACCCAGCTTAACTAGGACATCTGAAAACTGGACATCTAGTGTATTTGCTATTTCATTCATTGCATCCCATTTGACTTTGTTGTCAAATTCAGTAAAACCTGGCACCATCAAGGAAGCTATAGAGAAAATGTAGTAATTTCGAACTTAGCATAAGATCACTTTTAAGTTTTCTCACCATTTTTTCTTTCACCAAAGTTGTTTTCTTTTGCATTGGAATATAAGCAAACTCGTTAAAAGTAACAGAATGCATTAAATATTTACCCTCCCTATAGAAATATCTGCTCCAGGAGATTTCATGGAAGCCAATCATATATAATAATGATCTCTCCTGAATGAGAGGAGCACTTCAGCAGAGATCACATGTCTAACTTTAAGAATTTTGGCTGCCATCCTATCCACGGTATATGCAAAATGTTTCATGCATTCTGTTAGATGAGTGGGCCAGAAAGCAAGAGGTCTTTATTATTAGCTGATTTGCTTTAAAGCATATTTTTGCTCTCTGTCCAATAAGGGAGATTTTTCTTTACTTCCTGCATTGGAGACATAACATGAAGTGAAAGGATAACTTTCTACAGCAAAGGAAATTTTACTTTGGACAGTTGTCACATGAACCTCATAGAAAATGTACCCTCTATTCCTATTCAGATGATAAGTCACATTTTTTGATATTCCATCACTTTCTTTCCAAGTGACAATAGTCATCATGAAAAAAGGGCCCATTTTTCCAGAGGAACATATACAGGAATAATCTGACACCTGTTTAAGACCCCTTTTACACTGAGGCGCTTTGCAGGCACTATAGTGTTAAAAATAGCGCCTGCAAAGCTCCCTGAAACAGCGTCTCCATTCACATAAAGAGGATACATACCTCATACAGAGGATTACCTAGCTTAATGCACTGTCTCACCCTTTTCCACCATGCTGATTCCAATTGTGATGACCATTCCTCAGAAGCTGTTCTCCTTTTTGGTCTTTAGCCGGTCTTTGTCCCTCTTGCTAATGTCACCACAATGCAAATCCAGTGGTGGCCACTAAAGTAGTTCTAAAGGCAAAAGGTTTTTACCTTAATGCATTCTATGCATTCTATGCATTCTGCAAGCAGCTCCCCCCAGCCCCCCCGGGGGCTCAAGAAGAGGAGGATCAGGGCTTCTCTGTGCAAAACCATTGCACAGAGCAGGTAAGTGTAACATGTTTGTTATTTTTTTTTAAATAAAACTTGTGTCTTTAGATTCACTTTAAGGCAATTGATCAGTATTACATTGACCTCTAGTAACGTGGGAATTATTTTCTGCATTAGCTGGGGAGGATATTGACATTTATTTTATGAATGCCCTAAGCTCTACTTTAAAAAAAGGTAAAATAAATAATATTGGTGTGGCGGTAGTGTTATAAAACACCTCCCCCCATATTCACTATACCCAGTACTTCTTCACAAACAAATAGCCATAAACTATTACAATAAATCTTGCAGCTAAAGTCTCTATGATGTAAAGTGTACTCCTCCCCTTAATGCCCAGCACTTCTTCATACATAAATGTCCATGAACGGTAGTCCTCTCTACTGAGTGGTTAAACTTGATACCCACTTACTATCAATAAAGGGTCAAGGAGCTCTGGTGAGTGAGGCATTCAGGAGAGGAGCACTAGTGGTAAAAAAAAGGAAGTGGAGACACAGAAACTGTTTTGCACTTTATTAAAGCACTTTCTGCAAAGAATATATAGCACTTTTATTGCAAGACTTATTGCACTTTACTGGTTATTGTACTTTTTTACATTTAATCATTCAGTTGAGGGGGTAGCTACAGACTTTATTGTATTGGCTGCAAGATTTATTGCACTTTATTTCGTGAGGGGATAGTAATAGTTTATGGATATTTGTATGTGAACAGATACTGGGTATAGTGGATATAGGGGGAGGTGTTTTATAACACTGCTAGCACCACACCGATATAGTTTATTTTATTCAGAGTTATATTATATATATTGGGTATAAGTACCAAGCAGCTGCCCTTCCTGAGAGGTCCGTAGTGCGAAGTATTAAATTGTTTACTTTTAAAAAAAGGTGTAAATTGTAATGGAAGGTAACTCAATTCATTTTCCTTACAGTATATATAATAATTAGACATGTGCACACTGAAATATTTTGTTTCAGAATTTCGTTTTTGTCCGAAAAATAAATTTATTTATTTTAAAAACTGCATTCATCCGAAAATCCGAAATAATTAAGGTCGAATCTGTCATTGAAGGCTTATGGTGTCTGTCAAATGTTCTAAGAAGATTTGATGGAGCAGCTAAATTGTATGACGCCGCAATCGTACATTTCCGGTCGAATGTTCTGCCTACAAGCTTCATGTCAAATCTTTTCTCTCTATGTCGAATAATCTTAGACTAATAGAGTTAGGTTAGGCACATTCTACCTTTTTTGCTAGTGTCTCTATAATGTCAAATCTTTTCTCTCTATGTCAAATCTTTTCTCTCTATGTAGAATAATCTTGGACTAATAGAGCTAAGGTTAGGCACATTCGACCACAGGTTAGATGGACACAGATCGCTATTGTCAGCGTCATATCGAATCTCCTATCTATATCGAACTGTTGTCGCAACGAACACGAAAAAAAAGCATTTGTTTATGTCGGATCTTTCGGTTTTTGGATTCTGCACGTTCGTTATCGTTTGTTAAAACGAAAACAAAAATACCCGAAATTTGGACTAAAATGCATTTGGACGAAAACGAATGCACATGTCTAATAGTAATATTTAAGTAAACTGAGAAATGCTTTCAAAGTTGTTGCTTTGACGCTTTAAGTCACATTTCAATTTCTATTGAAACAGCCACAATATGTAAAAAGTCCAGGTGCACCCATGTTGAATATTTAGTTAGGGTCAAAATTTATGTTAAAGCATGTTGTATTATATCCAAAAGGTACCTTCTTTGATAGAAATGTGCTGCTCACCAGCTACTATGGAAAGCAATGTGTCTTTTTTACTCTCTTCCATTCCTGAGCACTTTCTAGCCTAGAAGAAATTTTTAAAGTAGCCATGGCAACGGGTTTACTTTGATAGGCACTATAAACAGCATTGAGAACTAAATGTATGGCACATACAGAGTACCTTATTCTCTACGTAAATGCCATAGTCCTAAAATCATGCACACTGCATTTAAAATGTATCAGTATTTGCATAAAAAGCATTTTTAACTTACAGGGTTCACATTAAAGGAAAACTGTACAGAGACAAATATTTCTGCTGCCATTGCTTACTTTGTTTTTACTTTGCTAGTTTCCTGGTTGTCATGCTGGTGTGATTGCTTCAATACTTTCTGATTCCCTGACCTGGAAAAAGTATGCAGGTCAGGAGTTCTGGCTTCATGCGTGCTTGTTCAGAGTCAGTGGCTCAGTAAGTATCAATGCCTGAGATGGCCAGATAACTAGCATTTCAGAGGCCTGCAATGTCAGTCTGCATACATCTTTTAAAACACATTTTATTTAAAGTATTTCTACAGGCAAAACACAAAATGTAATAAACCAATGAAAAGTCATTCACTGTGTCAGATTTTTGGAACTTTATTTTTTGGCAATAAAATAGATATTGATATATGTCAATTTATAAAATATTTACATTATTTGCACTGATGATCTTTATCTTGACTGTAATTATCTTTGAGTTTTGATGCCAAAAGACTCTTGTCACTATATTACCAAAAGTATTGGGATACCTGCCTTTACAAACACATGAACTTTAATGGCATCCCAGTCTGAGTTCATAGGGTTCAATATTGAGTGGGCTCACCCTTTGCAGCTATACCAGCTTCAACTCTTCTGGGAAGGCTGTGCACAAGGTTTAGGAATGAGTCTATGGGAATGTTTGACTATTCTTCCAGAAGCGTATTTGTGAGATCAGGCACTGATGTGGACAAGAAGGCCTGGCTCACAGTCTCCGCTCTAATTCATCCCAAAGGTGTTCTATCAGTTCAGGACTCTGTACAGGAAAATCAAGTTCCTTCACCCCAAACTCTCTCATCCATGTCTTTAAAAGAGAAGTATGGGTTTTCGTTTTTTTTTAAATCGTACTTACCTTGGTTGATGGAGCATCAGACCGATGCTGCAGCTGTCCCCCGACATCTCTGCACTGAGAACCAAGCCACCGATTATCGCCGATGGCTCGGCTCTCACTACTCCCCGAGCAGAGAGATGCTGTCTGTCAGTCAGCATCTCTCCTGCTCTATCCTCCACACTCATTGGAGCAATGAGCTGTGGAGGGGCAGGGAGCGGCTGTCTCAGCATCTCAGCGGCTTGCTGAGACTGCATTCAATCAAGGCAGCTGGTGGTTCCAGACTTGGAAAGTCGGGATGACGCGCTGCCTCGACTGATGGCAGTGACGTCAGTGGAGAGCAGACTTCAGACCGCTCTCCTCTGAAAATGGGTCACAGGAGTGCAAAACTAATTGCACTCCTGTGACCCAGAGCAGAAGTTTGAGTAGCATCAAAACATTACAATGAAAACAAAAAAGAAGAATGCCACGTGAGCACATGTGACAGTGACTAGTGAGCAAAATAGTAGTAGTACATATATGTGTTCAATTCAAAAAAACATCAAAGACGATATCATATATAAAGTCCATGACACACACAAAAAAAATATATAAAAGTCTGTGATATCAGTGAAATGATGAACAGGTGTTTTCTTGTACGTGCAGAAAATTTAATCAGACCCGGTAGTCTAGTAGAAAGATGGACCATGGAAGACCAGAGGTGCATGGAAGCTTGAAAACGGTGGCAGGACCATCACCAGAAACTGTGGAGGCTTACCAGAAGTAGTGGCCTGAAATAGCATATGCTATACAGGTCAAAAAGGCTTGATGACCAACAGGTCTAGATATGTTATCTGGTTAGATGTCATCACCCCACAGAACGAGGGGGGGGGGGGGAATGGTCAACACGACTTCCTCATTCGTAGATGTACCACCATATGCCCAGCGAGAGATTCGGGTTGCGTGTGAGGGATAAAAACACTCACATAGTGTGATAACGTATAAACTTGGATTTATATAAAAATAGCAATAAAAAACAGACTCACATTTTTTGAAGATAAGAATGGCATATAAATCGTGTAGCGGTAGTCGTGAGGGGTCCACCCGACATGTTTCAGCTAAAAAAGTCGTCTTCTGGGGTGTGGAACCCTCTCACCCCACCGCTCTATATATGGACAGAAAGATAATGACCCCCACTGGAAGTGTCCAAAACCGGAAGTGATTCAGATGACCTTTTTTTCCGGTTAGAGGGGCATATAATTCGTATTTTATTTATTTAAAAAATCATTCAATTTAAAAGACTAAACACTAAAGTCAAATACTTTATTGTAAGCCCAAATATTAAAATATTATGGCAGATATAGATTGGCATTGGTCCGGATGGTTAAATCCGTAACCAAGCCTCACTATCGATATCTCTATCTGCTGAGTGAGAGCGCATCAGCACCGCTGCGCTCCACTCTCCGTACCAAGCCTCGTTTTGAGCGCGATGACGTAATAATGTCACGCCTATGGCTAGGTAACGATGGCGGTGCGCTCCAAAGCGTCACCCAAGCCTCGCTATCAGTCAGCCACCGCATAACGCACCGCCGTCATGGATAACGACGGCGGTGCGCTCAAGGGCATTAACCAAGCCTCATTCTCAGTCCGTTGTCTACATCCAGCACAATCGCCATACACAGGAAGTGAAGCCCAACCTCCCAAAAAAGGGGCGGAAAGGGCCCCAAAATGTCATCAAGGATGGGAACGTAGTACTGAGAAAAGTGAGAACTTATAAAAATCCAAAAAGAGCATAATATTAAATAATAATAAATCCATGAGAACTTAGAGTACCTACAAATATTTCAAAGGCCAAAACAAGTTATAAAAAATTTGTTTTGCACATGAATATGTGCTAAAAAATCGGGAACATTATCTTATAATCTAAAATGTAAAGATCCGGACAAAAAGCCTACCAGACACTACCAATGGGGGACATCGGAGCAATTTTATGTACAACAATAATGTCAGAATCACATATATAGTATATAAGCGTGATAAAAAACAGATAAAAAAAGGAAAATTAAAAATATTCGTTATCAAGCTAGCATAAATAATAAATGTCCATAATCAGTAAGAAAAAAGGAGAGATCAAAACTAAATTTACGCCTGATTAATAAAAGAATTGATGTCCCATTCGACATTAATACCTTGCGGAAAATGGGACCCCAGTTCGTATATCCAATATGTCTGCAGACGGGAGACACCCCTAAGAGTCGACCCTCCCCGCCATGGGGCCGTGTATTTGTCTATGATGAGGAACTGAGTACCAGCAGGATTCCTATCATGACATTCCCTATAGTGCCTAGGGACAGTATGCTTAGTGCTACCTGCCTTAATAAGGTTGATATGTTCAGAAACCCGTACAGTAAATGATCTAATAGTACGGCCCACATATTGTTTACCACAGGGGCAAGTCAACAGGTATACAATCCCGGTAGTGGCACACGTGCAAAATTGCTTGATTGCATATGTGCGGCCAGTTACGGTTGAGGCAAACTCGTGACTAGCCCTTCTGCCACAGGTATTATACTGGCAAACCAAACATTTCTTGCAAGGAAAAAAAACAGTCCAATTATGAATAAAAGATGGTTTCTTTGGTGTGTTGTGTGGCTTGTTTTGGCCTTTGAAATATTTGTAGGTACTCTAAGTTCTCATGGATTTATTATTATTTAATATTATGCTCTTTTTGGATTTGTATAAGTTCTCACTTTTCTCAGTACTACGTTCCCATCCTTGATGACATTTTGGTGCCCTTTCCGCCCCTTTTTTGGGAGGTTGGGCTTCACTTCCTGTGTATGGCGATTGTGCTGGATGTAGACAACGGACTGAGAATGAGGCTTGGTTAATGCCCTTGAGCGCACCGCCGTCGTTATCCATGACGGCGGTGCGTTATGCGGTGGCTGACTGATAGCGAGGCTTGGGTGACACTTTGGAGCGCACCGCCATCGTTACCTAGCCATAGGCGTGATGTTATCATGTCATCGCGCTCAAAACGAGGCTTGGTACGGAGAGTGGAGCGCAGCGGTGCTGATGCGCTCTCACTCAGCAGATAGAGATATCGATAGTGAGGCTTGGTTACGGATTCAACCATCCGGACCAATGCCAATCTATATCTGCCATAATATTTTAATATTTGGGCTTACAATAAAGTATTTGACTTTAGTGTTTAGACTTTTAAATTGAATGATTTTTTAAATAAATAAAATACGAATTATATGCCCCTCTAACCGGAAATAAGGTCATCTGAATCACTTCCGGTTTTGGACACTTCCAGTGGGGGTCATTATCTTTCTGTCCATATATAGAGCGGTGAGGTGAGAGGGTTCCACACCCCAGAAGACGACTTTTTTAGTTAAAACATGTCGGGTGGACCCCTCACGACTACCGCTACACGATTTATATGCTATTCTTATCTTCAAAACTATGTGAGTGTTTTTATCCCTCACACGCAACACAAATCTCTCGCTGGGCCTATGGTGGTACATCTACGAATGAGGAAGTCGTGTTGACCATTCCCCCCCCCCTCGTTCTGTGGGGTGATGACATCTAACCAGATAACATATCTAGACCTGTTGGTCATCAAGCCTTTTTGACCTGTATAGCATATGCTATTTCAGGCCACTACTTCTGTTAAGCCTCCACAGTTTCTGGTGATGGTCCTGGCACCGTTTTCAAACTTCCGTGCACCTCTGGTCTTCCATGGTCCATCTTTCTACTAGACTACCGGGTCTAATTAAATTTTCTGCACGTACAAGAAAACACCTGTTCATCATTTCACTGATATCACAGACTTTTATATATTTTTTTGTGTGTGTCATGGACTTTATATATGATATCGTCTTTGATGTTTTTTTGAATTGAACACATATATGTACTACTACTATTTTGCTCACTAGTCACTGTCACATGTGCTCACGTGGCATTCTTCTCTTTTGTTTTCATTGTAATGTTTTGATACTACTCAAACATTTAGTTCTTTATATCTTATACACAGAACAAATAGCGCCACACTTTGAATTTTTGCTGTTACTTTTGATCCTGAGTCTACGGGTGTGTTGGCTGCTTTTTTAGTTTACTTTTAGCGCAGCGCTGTACTTAACCCTTTTAATATTTTTACCCAGAGCAGAAGCCCAGCCTAAAAAGCTCAGGCTGGACTTCTCCTACTACTTCTACTACTACTACTCTTCTACTTTAATGATCTTGCTTTGTGCACTGGTTGGTGCGCAGTCATGTAGGAACAGGAAGGGGCCATCCCCAAACTATTCCCACAAAGCTGGGAGCATGGAATTGTCCAAAATGTCTTGGTATACTGACGCCTTAAGAGTTCCCTTCACTGTAATTAAGAAGCCATGCCCAACCCATGAAAAACAAACCCACACCATAATCCCCCTCCACCAAATTATTTGGACCAGTGCACAAACCAAAGGTCCATAAAGACATGGATGAGCGAGTTTGGGGTGGAGGAACTTGACTGGCCTGCACAGTCCTGACCTCAACCCGATAGAACACCTTTGGGATGAATTAGAGTAGAGACTGCGATCCAGGCCTTCTAGTCCACATCAGTGACTGACCTCATGAATGCGCTTCTGGAAGAATGGTCAAAGCTGCAAAGGGTGGGCCAACTCAATATTGAACCCACGGACAAAGACTGGGATGCCATTAAAGTTCATGTGCGTGTAAAGGCAGACATCCTAATACTTCTGGTAATATCGTTTTTATATATGTGTGTATATATATATATATATATATATATATATATATATATATATATAAAATAATCTATGGCCAGCTTAACCCTCATCTTAATCTTAAACCCTTAGGGGCAAATGTCCCAACATTCATGTAAACATAGCCAAGTAATATTTGTAATATGTGTGTAATAGTTTCCTTGTAGCCTTTTGCAGGCAAACGTAGCATTCTTTAATATTCAATCCTAAGAGAAAAATAGACCTAGAAACATTCAGCCACGAGAGTTTATATTCACCAACAGAGAAAATAGCATAACACTATTGGCTAAGAACATTCAACCAGCAGAGGAAATAATATGAGGGAGATCGCTGTACTGTGTACAGAAGATTCCTGTGCGAATGTCCGAAGGAATGGGTTTTTGGTCAAGTGAACCTCCAACTTTGGTGTGAAGTAAAACATTAAGCTGTGGAATTATTACCACTGCTAAAAATGACAGCTTCCTCTTGGTTATTAGGGAGTTGGTACCGACCAACATTCTAACAATCAGTGACTCATCCCCATCCAGCACATTCAGATGTCAGCCAGGGAATTTCCAGCTGACAGGTGGATGTAAAAAACAGAGGGGCTAGTGTAAAAAACAAATAAAAAGCAAGTGGTATCCTCAAATTCCATCAACATGGGGACCTCAGCAAGGTACCCCCCCATGTTCATTGCACATGGCCTGTGTAGCGCTACCCCCTTAGGGGTCGCTGGATTTTGGGTTTCCCTTTGTCTACATAGCCAGGCAAAAAGAATTTTTAGCAGACACACAGTAGTCAGCTAGCCCTTCTAAAGACTAACTGGCTATTGCACCTAGCTGCCTCCCCCTATAAAATTTGGGGGTGGATAAGTAGAGGTTACTCACTCAGTCCCTTGAAAGTCCTATAGCCGAGGTGGCAACTTCTGCACAGGCCTCCTGCTAAACTGGTCCAACTTGATTCCAGGGTGTCTCAGCCAAGCCTGACTGAGGCTGAAATCGGTGAGGGTTCCTCTCATTGCTTCCTTTTTCTCCCAGCTCACTGTCTCATTGGCACCTTCTGCTTGGAGGCAGAGCCCCCCCATACAGGGGTTCCCTCCAGGCCTCTGGATCACATGGCCTGGCTCTCGACTATTTAAGGGCCTTCTCTCCACCTTCTGGGCCATCCTCACCCAGGGATTGGTAGAGATCCCCTAAATATTCAGGCTTTGATCCCTGTCCGTCCGCCCTCTAAATTCTAGAACCTTCAAGAAGGTTCCAGAAGCCAGGGGAAGGCGACAGAGACTTAACCTTCAGAGCCTGCCACCTAACAACACAATTAACCCTAACTAAATTTACCTACACTATATACACAAGGGGGTGCTACACCTGGTATGGTTCTGGGAGGTGGGGGGGCACACACTCATATCCGCCTTTCTTGGCCACCCAGACTGCATGCTTGGTGGTGCCAGTTCTCTAACAACCGGGAGAAAGCTGTCACACTTAGCAAAAGTAATAATACCACTGCTAAATATTTCACTTCACACTACAGCTGAAGATTCGCTCTACCAACCACCCATTTGTTCAGCCATTTGCACAAGAATTCATAAACTGTACACAGTGCAGGAGTTTCCCTCATATTATTTCCACTTCTGGTCGAATGTTCTGAGATTGTAGTGTTAGGCTAATTTTTCTATAAATGAATCCTAACTCTCATGATTAAATGGTCTTTTCTCTCAGGTCGGAATGTTAGGAAATGTTATGCCGCGTACACACGAGCGGAATTTCCGTCAGAAAAAGTCTGATGGGAGCTTTTCATCGTATATTCCGACCGTGTGTATGCCCCATCTGACTTTTTCCGTCGAAAATTCAGATGGCTTAGATAGAGAACATGTTCTATATTTTTCTGACGAAACTAATTACTATTGGAAAAACGCTTGTCTGTATGCTGTTCCGATGCACCAAAAACGACGCATGCTCTGAAGCAAGTACGAGACGGAAGCGCTCAGTCTGGTAAAACTAGCGTTCGTAATGGAGATAGCACATTCCTCACGCTGCAAATTCTTTTGTGCTTTATAATGCTAGAATAATGTTGTTGTGCTGCTGATATTCACACAGAGTTCTCACAAACTTATTTCTTTATTATTTCTCGTGATCTCATGAATAATCTTTTATTTTTTTAAAGCTAGATCTCCATAATAATGTTTTGAATTATTTTTTATAGTCATCTTTTTTTATTATTCTTTATTTCATCAAGATGTCCTTTTTTTGGATTATTGAAAAATTATTTTCTAGTGATCTCCATATTTTTTTTTTGTGTCAAGTTACCAATGTCAATGTTACAATAATATTATTATCTTGTATTTTTTAACTTCAAGGAGGCTGGTTGGTGTCCCTTGTTAATTTGACATTGTATTTTTGAAATGTACCTGCCTACTCACAAGCAAACTGTCCTATTTTTAGAAAAACACATAGGCAAGTATTTTCAGAAAATAATATATCTATTTATTCTGGGTAACAAAATAAAGAGGAAGGCAACGCTGGAGAAACGTTTGGAGTTTGCGAAGTCTTTTGGCCCCCAGGGCACACATCAAGTCTGGGGAAAATAAAATTGTTAGCTTGAGGAGTCCATACAATTGTGAGCCCAATCTGGTCCAGGACTCCCAGAGATCAGGACCAGCAGCAGATGACATATATGTCCCCAGGCTGTGGTACTACACCAGCCTGCATCTTCTGTCAGACCAGACTGAACCCAGGCCATCACTTTCTTCTCTTCACTGCAGCCTTCCTTCCACGCTTTCCTGCACCCTTCCCTGCAGCCTTCCTTGGAGACTGTGGCTCTGGTGGTGGACTTGTGGCTGTTCTCAGTCAGCTGGCCCCTCAACCCCTTTTGAAGGGCCTCAGCAAAATTCCCTCACAGAGGAGGCATTGGCCCTCCTCCAATATCAGCAATCTAGTGGCTAGATAGCTGCCATAGGCCTCTTCAGTGTCGGGGGGCTTCTGAGGACATCACTTGCTTCCCTAATGAGGCCTAGTGCTGCCTTCTCCGTGATCATCCTCTTCCTGGACCTTTTTGTGTAAGGCGGAGGGGAGGAACCTGGGATTGGGTGAGGCTCCTACTGGGCCTGGCCACCTCCTGGCTGACACTGGGCACTGCCACCTCCTGGCTGACACCTGGCATGGCCACCTCCTGGCTGACACTGGGCATGGCCTCCTTCTGCCTGCCACTTTCCAGACCCTCCTCCTGGCTGAGCTCATCCTGTGTATAAAAAAGGGACATAGTTTTAGTTTTTGGTTCATCAATCACACACAATTTTTAGCTCATGACTTGCAAATTGAATGTTAATAAGTAGAAAAGACTATCATTCTGACCACAGCATTTTTCATTCTTGTCCCAAACATTTTTGGCCACTACTCTCTATTTATATGTAAATCTCTTTTTTTTAAATCATTATTTTGTTATCAATTATAACATCTAGTTACCAACATTAATATTAGGAAAATAAATATGTATAAAAATTATATACCTGGCTCCAGCTGGGCGCATCCACTTCTTCCAGGATGGAAGGCCCAGGTTGTTCCTCGTCAGTCTCTGCTGGGGTTGAGGGAAGGGTGGAGGAAAGGCTGCAGGGAAGGGTAGAAAGTGATTTCCTGGCTTCAGTCTGGTCATCCAGAAACCTCAGTTTGTTGAAGTATCACAGACTGAGTACATACACTTGCGCTGCTGCTGCTCCAGATGAGTGATTTCTGGATCTTACTATGCTCCTTCTTATACATGTTCCTCAAGATCCCAATTTTCTTTTCCAAGAACACAATGGTTGCATCGGGGTCCAGAGTCTTCACAAATTCCAGAAGTTTCTCCAATGTTGACCTCCTAGCTTGTTTATTATAATATAAGCTGGTTTCACCTCCCACAAATTCCTCATCTCCCTGTACCTGTCTATGAAACTGGCCATGAATTCTGGGTCCTTAAAGTGATTCATGTTTGCTGTAAGACAATACACAAGACAAAAACACTAATGTCAGCCTTAACTCTCATAATCGTATCCCAATATAGGCGTCAATCTTGAAGCAGTATAGGCCACTAATGGCCCAAGTTAAAATTTTAACTTCGTTTAGAACGCTCATAAGTTCTGTTCCTCCTTCCTCCGCACACAGAACGTACGTACGACACATGCGTGTTGGCTTGATATACACTGCGCATGCGTGAAACTCCACCCACGCTGCCCGCCCCTGACGTTCTTTCTAGAATATTTCCTGCCCCGTCTCTTTGGGTAGCGCAGTAGGAGTGACATGGCGGAGACACAGCAGGTGTGTGTTAATTCGAGTAACGAGGAGGAGGAAAGTCCAAAGCCAGAAACGTCCCGATCCCGGAGGAGAAGATTTAAGGCCTCAAAAATGGTCTTTATAGAGATGGTGGAGATGGTGAACATCTTGAGGAGGACCGACTATGATGGGAAGCATGGACCGTACCTAAACCCAAATGTGAGAAAGGCCAAGATCATGACTAAAGTTGTGAAGAGTCTGCACCAGAATTTTGGGGTACAACGATCCAAGGAGCAATTGAGGAAACGCTGGTCAGACCTGAAACTGAGGGAGCAGGATCAGTATAGAAGGATCAAGAAAGTGCTTCTAAAAAGTAAGTAGTTTTCCTGTGTTCCTATTATTAATATTACTTGCATGCTGCGCCATGTGATTTTCTTTATTGTTGTACAGTTTAAAATGGCGACTTTCATGTTCATGAGCACAGTAATCGTTGTAGGAAACATCGTTCGCTCATTAAATACAATGTTTGGGCAGATACAGATTAAATACATTTGGTCATGCCTATTTGTCCAAAAATAAGTTTTGTACATTGCTTTCTAGATGTGTTTGTAACTAGAATGAAATGCAAGCTTGATTCAGTGTAATGTAGGGAGAGGACATTCAGCAGCTGTTTACACATCTGGACTCAGGAGCACTAGTGTGGGACACAAGAACAAACTTTTTAAGATGTCCCACACAGGTGCTCCAGTGGATACTTGGGGTGTCTCCATGTGTAAAAATTGTCAGAAAAAGGTAAGTATTCCAGCTTTGGTAAGGTAAAAAATCATGTCTTCAGCTTGGAACTCTGCCCAAAGACTCAGAGGACACCACTCAGAGGACACCAGGAACCTCCCACCTCAGAAAGAAGGGGAACTCAGAACAACACCACACCCCGAGGATATGGAGGAAGGAGAGGTGGAGGAAGTCGGTGAAATTGTCACTACAACAGGTGAGTGTCTGACACCCCAGCTTCAGGTAATATATCTATGCCTGCATATTTATAATACATGTTTTCACTCAAATTATTAGGTGATGTGCTGGTTGTTGAAGAGCAAGCCGAACATTTCACAAGTAACAGTGCACAAAGGCTAATCCAGAACATCATGGTGTGGAATGGTAAAATTGACATCATAAGGAATAAACTCATTGTTATGGAACAACAAATGAAGAACATGATTGATGTGTTGGGGAGAATCTGAATAAATGCCACCATTTTAACATTTGTTATACTAAGCAAAAAATTTTTTTTGACATTTTAAAAGCCAAATTTTGAAGATGCACACGGTGTGTCAACATGTGCTATCTGCCATCAGGGGATATCAATGTACGCGTTTTGTGGGTGCAACCCCTTCCTCGTAACTCTAGTAGGTGAGAGGAAGGGGTTGCACCCCCAAAACACGTCCATTGATCCCCCATGATGGGAGATAGCACATGTTGACATTAGGCATGGGATCAGGAGAGAAATACCCATTTTGACTCCAAATTGTGTGCATCTACAAAATTTGTCTTTTACAGGGGTGACATCACCCCATCTGATGAAGGCAATATCAAGACATTTTTGACACTATAATGTCTGATATTGCCTTCAGTTTTTCTACGTTGAACTTTGTAAGTTCCAGAGTTGGGTATGTTATGTTTGGACACATGCGTGTTTATACCGAAAAAAAAAATTGTAAAAAACTTAAAAAAAAGAAATATTTTCCATCAAAATTTTATAACGCACATGTGAATGTGCACAGAGTAAAACGTTTGCTAATCAACAATGTGTGGCTTCTTCTTTCAATGCTTAATACCAGTTTTTGAAGTAATTTTGTGTTTACAGTGACAATGGTGCTTATTTACTAAAGAAAAATCCACTTGGCACTACAAGTGCACTAGCAGAAACTAGGAGACAGCCAAAAAAGAAACACAAGCAATAAAGAAAATTCAAGATTTTATCAGATTTTTTTTTTTATTAAAAAAATATTTACACATTGTCTGGCATAGTAATGGCCCTCCTACCCGTAAAATAATTTACATATTTCTGGCGAACTTCACGGGCGCTTTGGGGTGCCAAGTCAGGACAGCCAGTATCCAGGCCCGTCAGGGGATTCGCAGGAAGTCCGGCCTCAGGTCCAACTGTGGCAAGATAATTGTGGCCATTTTTCCTTAAAAAATTGTGCAATATGCAGCAGCATAAGATGATGTGGTTGATTTTGTAGTCCGCCATGAGTATTGCTGTCAGAAACAGGCGGAACCGACTGGCCATTATCCCAAAGGCATTCTCAATGACTCTTCTGGCTCTGGCCAGCAGGTAGTTAAAAACCCTCCTCTCTGGGGTGAGGATCCTCTGGGGGAATGGCCTCATCAGGTGCTCGCCCAGACCGAATGCTTCATCAGTAATAAAGACGAATGGGAGTCCTTCAACATTGTCCGCATCAGGTGGCAATGCCAGGCCACCAGTCTGGAGACATTGGTAAAACTCCGTCTGGGTGAAGACTCCTCCATCCGACATCCGGCCATTCTTCCCCACGTCCACATAGAGGAACTCATATTGTGCCGACACCACCGCCATTAATACTATACTATTAAACCCTTCATAGTTATAATAGTAAGATCCTAAATGGGGTGGTGGCACAAATGTGGACGTTCTTCCCATCTATAGCCCCTCCACAGTTGGGAAAGTCAACAAAATGGGATGCCACAGTCTGCCAGTCCTGTGGCGTTGAAGGAAACTGTGGAGTCAAAACAGAAAAATAAATATTATTACTTTTGCACATAACATTGCAAGCAGATTAGACACAAACATTCTTGCCCAACATCAGTATAACATTCATTTTAAGGAGTATTTAAAGACAAAAATATAAGGTCCACTTATCAGATTCCTCACCCCCCCCCCCCCCCCCCAATGGCCCATTGTAAAAATTTTAGGGGGGAGGGTTCGAGCTAAGTTTGGAACCCAAAAAAAAAAGCCTATGGCACTCTGCCTGAACTTAAGGACAACAATAACATTTGTACACATTTTAGGGGGTGTTTTTGGTAAAGCACTACAATGGAGCTGACAAAATACATTGTTAAGTGACTAGGCTAGGTGTATATGGTAATCATGGTAATTATGGAATGATGAAAGAAATACACTACATTAGCAAACATGAAATACATAGAATGTGATGTTAAAGGAGAAAACTTACCTTAATATAGTCCTTCTGCAGGACCTGAATAATAACAGAACAGGTCTCTGGGATAATGATCCCCAGAGCCTGGAGGGAGATGCCTTTCGAGAACTTGAAGTCCTGCAGGCTTCTCCCAGTTGCCAAGCACCGCAACGTGGCGACTAGCCTCTGCTCCAGAGTGATGGCCTGCCTCATGCAGGTATCCTGCCTGCTAATATAAGGGGTCAGCAAAGCCAACAGATGGTGAAAAACGGGGTCCGTCATCCTGAGAAAGTTCCTGAAATCATCAGGATTATTTTCCTGGATCTCACGAAGCAAAGGCATATGAGAGAATTGGTCATGTTGGAACAACCAATTCTTGGTCCATGAACTCCTCCCCACCCTGTTCATGGACTGGGCTTGGGGCAAAGCAAGAACCCCAACACCAAGTCTCCGCACAGCACGAACTCTACGACAAGTATGTACCCACAACATGGCTTCAAAACGGTCGGCTGGTCAGAACGAACTAACAGAACGCACTGAAGAACAGCAAGGCCTGTGAAGAGCGAGCTGAAAATCAGAAATGAGCGGACATGAACAAACTAAAAAACAGATGTGAACTGACTACACGCACTGAAAAGCAGGTACAAATCCACAAGCACAAACTGAAGAGCAGTAACGGTCTGAAAAGCACGAAAGCTGAAAAGCATGAATCGTCTCTCACCAAACTTCTACTAACACAAGATAAACACGAGATTAGCAGACGGAACCCAAAGGGTGGCACACTGGCTATTGCACTTCCTTTTTCTAGTCCCGTTGTACGTGTTGTACGTCCCCGCGTTCTTGACGGTCGGACTTTGGAGTGACCGTGTATATGCAAGACAGCTCGAGTGGAATTCCATCGGAATTCCGTCGGAGAAACCTTCAGAGTTTATTCCGACGGCAAAACCGCT
Source organism: Lithobates clamitans (assembly GCA_037952925.1). NCBI lineage: Eukaryota > Metazoa > Chordata > Amphibia > Anura > Ranidae > Lithobates > Lithobates clamitans. The sequence continues at coordinate 1,434,730 of JBBGZY010000624.1, forward strand.
TGTGTGTACGCGACATTACACTCACCCCAGCAAAAGGCAACAAAGAAACTATTACACACATACTACAAACATTACAGGTATTATTCATTACATTTGGGCAAATGTTGAGACATTCACAAAGCATTTTTTTGATAAATAGACCCCTAAATTAAAGTGATTGTAGAGTAATTTTTCTTAAAATAACAAACATATACTTATCTGCGCTGTGCAATATTTTTGCACAGAGCAGCCCCAATCTTCCTATTCTCAGGTCCCTTGCCAGTGCTCCTGGTTCCTTATTTTGTCAGTGTGTCACTATAGGAAGCTACTTCCAATGGTGGCACATGTGCGGGCTCGCTGTGCTGTGTGCCCCGCCCACTGCTTCCTCGTCACTGGATTTGATTGACAGCATTTGATTGCTGCTCTCACTGAATCCAGTGAGGAGGGAGAGAGCAGAAACACTGCTCTCAGGAACAGCTCAGGTAAGTATCCGGGGGGGCTGGGGGAAAGCTGACAATAGACTTTTTTACCTTAATGCCAAGAATGCATTAAGGTAAAAAACTTCATCCTTTACAACTACTTTAATCCATAACAATAATTCTTGACACTCTAGACAACACTACCCCTTAACTTCTAAAATGAACCATTGATATTTAAAGTGGTATTAAATTCAAAACCAAAAATGTAAAATATGTAGCTTACCAATTAATAGATGTGGTGGCTGAATTAATTTTCTTTATGCTTTTTTTCCCTCTGTTTTCACCTGGTGATCCTGTCAGTAACACACCTCCTATATTAGGGTGCCCACACTCTGGATGAAGGAGCAACAGAGACACCATTGGACAGCAGGATTGTCAGTCCTGGGGGGAGGGTAATATTAGATGTACTTGCAGATTTGGATACACTGACAAATTGAGACCAAACTTCAACTAAAACTTTTTGAGCAGCTACAACAACAGTTGTGTTCCTTTCAGAATAAAAGTCAGTCACCAGCTCTCTGCTCTGCCCCCCCGTGCTCAATGGAGCGCTGGGCTGTGGAGGGAGCAGAAGCGGCCGGCTCAGTTTCTCAGCGGCTCACTGAGAGGCTGAGCTGGGTGTAGGTCCAGGCATGTGGGCAGATCCTGATCATTTGGTTGCAATCTTGCCAGAGCCTGGACCAGCTCTGTCAGCTGACAGCAGGCTTCAGTCCACTGTCTGCTGAAAATGGGTCACAGGAGTGCAGAACGTACTGTACTCCCATGATGCACAGGAGAAGTACAAACAAACAAGCTTTCATTGTAATTCTCCTTTAACTCAAAAAGTACCTTCTACTTGTATTACTCCTTCAAATCTCCACATTTTTCTGTTTTGCTGCTGTAATTTCCTGTTAGAGGATGGCTATGTTCATTCTCCATGGTTCCTCTGTATGTAGGAAAGTAGCCACCCTCTCTTGCTCACTTGCAATGTGCTAGGGACTATGGAATATAAGATTTGTAGTATGCATAGAGCAGTGCACATAACTGCAACTAACACGCACTGCATGAAAAATAAATTACAGGGCCACTAAGTAGTGGAGGTGTATGGTATATTCTTGGAAAATAAGAATTGGTGTCACTTTAACTTTAACCCACACCCCTAAGGCTTGGCCCTGAATTTAGCCTAATCATTAGCCCAATCCTTAATAGTAATTAACTTCTAGAGGCCCACAGTTAATTCACTGTGTGCCTGAACTGTCAATGCAAAGCAACACTAGTGTGCTTAGTTCTCTTAGGGCTGAGATCTACGTGTTGAAATGTCGTAATCTGAAGTCAGTTCACACGTAAGTAATTACAAAATTTTTCTGCCAAAAAGCAACATAATAGAGTTTGTAAAGCCCAACTTGCATGAAAGAAAAACATTCTAACAATATCATTTACTTTCCATATTCAGCTTTGAAAACTCAGTGAAATATGTAAATAACCTTTGCTATGTACTGAAGGTTACTCCTCCTCACTCTGTGTTGTTGATTTCAACTCAGCAGTGAGCATGCCAGTCTAAAGCCTGGTACACACTACTATTTTTTTTTTTTTTTACCAACAGTCCAATGTTAGTACAGCGATCTCCCCCGTTGAGCTGTTGTGTTCTGACAGGGGGACGCCCCGCCCCAGAACACTCTGGTCAGCGCTTTCAGTCTTTGGCTAAGACCGCCGATCGGCTGCTATTTTTTAAGCATGCTCATCTGACCAAAGCCAACCTTCATAGGTGAGTCAGTTTTTTTTGCGTTCGTAAAAAACTGACCCAATTCCCCATCCACACATTCAAGGTCGATGGGGGAATCCTCCCGCTATGTCATGGTATTCTAATGCCGCGTACACACAGTCGGACATTGATCGGACATTCCGACAACAAAATCCTAGGATTTTTTCCGACGGATGTTGGCTCAAACTTGTTTTGCGTACACATGGTCGTACAAAGTTGTCGTAATTTCCGATCGCCAAGAACGCAGTGACGTACACCACGTACGGCGAGACTAGAAAAGGCCAGTTCAGAACCAAGCGCGGCACCCTTTGGGCTCCTTTTGCGAATCTCGTGTTAGTAAAAGTTTGGTGAGAGACGATTCGCGCTTTTTCAGACTCGTGGTTTTCAGATCGTTTTCTGCTGTTTAGTTTGTGCTTTTGGGTTTGTATCTGCTCTTCAGTGCGTGCAATCGGTTCGTATTGTACTATTCAGTGCGATCTTGTCCACTCGTTACTGTTTTTCAGGTCGCTCTTCACAGGCCTTGCTGTTCTTCAAAGCGTTCTGTTACTTCATTCTGAGCAGCCGACCGGTTTCTAGCCATGTTGCGTATACGTACTCCTCGTACAGTTCATGCTGTGCGGGGGCTTGGTGTTGGGGTCCTGACCTTGACACAAGTCCAGTCCATGAACAGGGTGAGGAGGAGTTCATGGACCAAGAATTGGTTGCTTCAGCATGACCAGTTCTGTCATATGCCTTTGCTCCATGAGATCCGTGAGAATAATCGTGATGATTTCAGGAACTTTCTCCGGATGACGGACCCCGTATTTCACCATCTGTTGGCTTTGCTGACCCCTTATATTAGCAGGCAGGATACCTGCATGAGGCAAGCCATCACTCCGGAGCAGAGGCTCGTCGCCACCCTGCGGTACTTGGCGACGGGGAGAAGCCTGCAGGACTTGAAGTTCTCAACAGGCATCTCCCCCCAGGCTCTGGGGATCATTATCCCAGAGACCTGTTCTTCAATCATACAGGTCCTGCAGAAGGAGTATATTAAGGTAAGATTTATCCTTTAATATCACATTTTATTGTATTTAATGTTTGATAATGTATTGTATTTCTTTCCTCATTCCCTAATTACCCTGATTGAAATATGCTGTGAATTTCCCCTTTGTTCTCATGCATGCTGGATTTTTATGTAATTATTTTTGTTGTCCTTCATACATATTTGTGTTCACTTACCTCCCCAGTATGGTCTCCTGGTCCTATATTCACCTCATGTAGTCACTTAACAATGTATTTTATCAGCTCCATAGTAGTGCTTTACCCCAAACACCCCCTAAAATGTTTAGAAATGTGATTGGTGCTTAAAATTCAGGCAGAGTGCCAGAGGCTTTTTTGGGGGTCCCCAGATCATTTGTAACCCACCCTCCCCCCAACTGCTAAGTCAGCTGATACCAATTCTCTATCTATCCTCAATCATCTATCTGGTGCCAAACCCATACACACTATACCCATCTCTTTTGTGCTCAGATTTATGGATGAACTCCCCAAAGCATGTAGTGCAAGGGCCTGCCTGTATACTTTCAAATGGTGCTGTTTCAAGTTTTTGCATACTATTATTATCTTGATAGGTAATAGCAGAATGTCCAAATGTGCTCAAATGTGTACAATGTGTATGTATATCTTTGTATTATGACACTTCTTACCAGTCCAGTGGGCTGCCAATAGTTTTACTAAGGAGGGGCTGTTCAAAATAATACCCATTATTTAGGCATTCATCACTCAATGAAGTGGAGAGGGTTACCTGTCCCAGAGTTCCTCCCCTATAATGTTGAAAATGGCCCATGAGAGGGGGGAGGGGGAATCTGATAGTTGGACCTTATACTTTGGTTCCTAAAAATTTCCTCTAATAAATGTTATCTTGATGTTGGCCAACAATGTTTGTGTCTAATCTGCTTTCCCTGTTTATGTGCACAAAGACTAATTTTTTTTGGTTTTGACTCCACAGTTTCCTTCCACGCCACAGGAATGGCAGACTGTGGCCTCCCACTTTGCCCAGCGGTGGGACTTTCCTAACTGCGGAGGGGCAATTGATGGGAAACACGTCCACATCGTCCCACCACCCAACTCGGGGTCGTACTATTATAATTATAAGGGGTTCAATAGTATTGTGATGTTGGCGGTGGTGTTGGCTACTTATGAATTTCTGTATGTGGACGTGGGGAAGAATGGCTTAATGTCTGATGGTGGAGTCATCGCCCAGACTGAGTTCTACAGGCATCTCCAGAATGGCAGCTTGGACTTGCCACCTCCAGAAGACAATGTGGAAGGACTCCCATTCATCTTTGTTGCGGATGAAGCTTTTGTGCTGGGGGACCATCTTATGCGGCCATTCCCTATGAGGACCCTCACCCCAGACCAGAGGGTTTTTAATTACTGGCTGGCCAGAGCCAGAAGAGTGGTGGAGAACACGTTTGGAATCATGGCCAGCCGATTCCGCCTATTTCTTACACCCATACATATGACGGAGTACAAACTGAATCACATCATCCCGGCGTGCTGTGTTCTACACAACTTTCTACGGCAACATTCTGCCAACTATGCTGGCTCAATTGGGCCTGAGGCCTGAATTCAACATGAATCAACCCTGACAGCGCTTGAAAGTGGCCGTCCTGGCTTACCCCCCCTGAGTGCCCATAATGTCCGGCTAAGATACCTTGAATTCTTTGCGGGTAGAGGGGCTATCAATATGCCAGACAATGTGTAAAACCTTTAGAAAAAAAATAACTCAAATCTTTGGTGACATTTTTACTGCTTGTGTTTTTTGTAGCTGACCCTGACAAAAATGTGGTGAGTCCTGAAAATGGCGTGATTGTGTAACATTACAAAGCACTGTTAGGTGTTATTTACTAAAGGCAAAGGCACTTTGCACTACAAGTGCACTTGAAACTGCACTGAAACTGCACTTGTAGTGCAAAGTGTATTTTCCCTTAGGAAATAACCCCCATTGTCACAGAAAACACCAATTAGAGCACCACAAAAGTGTTGGAGCGTTGAGACAATAATCCACACATTCTTGATTAAGAATCTTTTTAATACCAGCACAATCACATGTGCATTTCCAAAAGGTTTTTAAAACAAAACAACACGTTTGTCGTTTAACAATTTTTGGGGTCACATTAGAAAAAGTAGAAATGTCCATTTAAGATAAAACAGGCATGTGTAAAACCAACAATACACAATTTTAGAACTTACAAAGTTCACATTTGGTAGAACTTGAAGGTTCAATATCAGACATGAGTATTTAAAAACTGTGTTTGATATTGCGTTCAGATGGGGTGAAGTCACCCCAGGAAAAGCCAAATTTGGAAGATGCACACAAATTTGTCAACATGTGCTAGCTGCCATCACGGGGGATCAAGGGACGTGTTTTGGGGGTGCAACCCCTTCCTCACAGCTACTTTATTATTGAGGAAGGGGTTGCACCCCCAAAACGCGTCCATTGATCTCCCATGATGGCAGATAGCACATGTTGACACACTGTGTGCCTCTTCAAAATTTGGCTTTGCTACAAATTGACATAAAAAATACAAATAAATTTGGCACCACAAAAACGCAAGGCATTTTGAGGGGTTTTAAACTCTCCCTAAAACATTAATGATGTTCTTCATTTTTTGCTGAACATCGTTGATGCTTTTCACAATGTTTTCCAAGTCCCTATTACACCCCATGATCTCCCCAATCAGGATCTGGGCACTTTCACTGGTGAAAGGATCTGGATCCACAACATCCCAATCCCCTAAAAAGATAGAAACAAAAAAACACCATGTATTATAAATATGGCGGCATCCATCTCTTACCTGAGCCTGTGGTCGCAGACACTCACCTGTTGTGGTGACTAGTTCCACCACATCTCCTTCCTCCTCCTGCTCTGCTGGCTTTAGGTGGATTTCCCCTTCTTCCAGAGGTGGGGGGTCTCTGGTCTCCTCGGATGAGGGGTGTCCTCCGAGTCTTTTCTCCCCTATGTAAAAAAATAGATATACTTAGCACACAGATATTTGATGGCAGAAATAGGAATATGAAACATTGTTTGGATGTGGGGTACAATTGTCTGTTTTGGCAGAGTTCCAAGATGTGGCATTTTTCTTGTCCTTTGTCAAGCTTGAATACTTTTACCTGTGTTGTACAAGCTTCACAGATGGAGACACCCCTATAGTATACACTGGAGCACCTGTGTGGCCCCCCTAATAAAAAGGGTGTCCTTGTGTCCCACAAGCGTCCAGATGTGAAAACTGCTGCTGAGTGTCCTCTCCTTACACAGAATATAGTTGGCATTTCATTCTAGTAACAAACCCATCTACACAACCCAATTCTTTTCACACAAGTAGGCCCTAAAAAATGCTGGCAAATGCATATTGCCAAACGAACTATGTTTGATACGAACGTATAATGTGCCCATGAACATGAAAGTTGCCTTTGGAAACTTGATAACAGTTAATAAAAACACATGGAGCAGCACGAACGTAATAAACATAAAGAATAGAAACACAGCACAACTACTTACTTTTTTGCAGCACTCTCCGGATCTTTCGGTACTGCTCAAGCTCTCTTAATTTGAGGTCTGACCACCGCTTCCTGAGCTGATCTTTCGATCGTCGTACCCCCAAATTCCTGTGCAGGCTCTTGACCACTTTCGCCATGATCTTGGCCTTTCTGACATTGGGGTTGGGGTAAGGTCCATACTTCCTGTTATAGTCGGCCTTCTTGAGGATGTTGACCATCTCCAACATCTCCCCAAAGGACATATTTGATGCCTTAAATCGTCTCTTCCGGGATCGGTATGTTTCAGGCTCCGGGCTTTCCTCCTCATTGCTATAATTACCACGCACCTGCTCTGACTCCGCCATGTGCTCTTCCCCACTGCGCAGAACGAGAAGGGGTGGGGAATAGACTAGAAAGAACGTCAGGGGCGGGCGGAGTTACACACATGCGCAGTGTGTATAAAGCGTAGTACGTACGATCTGTGAGTGGAGGAAGGAGTATCGGAGGCGCCGATTGTGAAAACGAAGGTAAGATCTAAACTTGGGCCTATACTGCTTCTAAATTGAGGCCTATATTGTAACTATATTAGGAGAGTTTCGCCTGACATTAGGGTTTGTCTTGTGTTGTGTCTTGGAGAGAAAATGGATGGCTTCAATTACCACAATTTCCTCCCCCTGTTCATAGACAAATACAGGGAGCTGCCCTGTCTGTGGCAGGTGAGACATCCACATTACAATAATAAACAAAAGAGGCAGGCAGCGCTGGAGAAACTGCTGGAGTTGGTGAAGCCGGTGCTCCCCACAGCAACCATCCCCTATTTAAAAACCAAAATTGGTGGCCTGAGGAGCACTTATCTAAGGGCAAGAAGGTCACGAATTCCCAGAGATCAGGAGCTGCAGCAGATGACATTTATGTCCCCAGTTTGTGGTACTATGAGAGACTGCGATTTCTGTCAGACTACACTGGAGTCAAGGAATCCCTCTCCACTCTTCCTTCCACTCTTCCTTCCACCCCAGCTGAGGCTTCCGATGTCCAACCTGGGACTTCCAGCCAGGAAGAAGTGGAGGATCCCAGATGGAGCCAGGAGAGCATTGTTCTACAGATTTCTGGTCAATAAATAAATGATGCTTACTAGATGTTATTATTGATCACTAATTGCTGATTGAAAAAAGTGTTTGACATATCAATAGACAGTAGTGGGCAAAAATATTTTGGACAAGACTGAAAAATGGTGGGCTCAGAAGGATAGTCTGTTATATTTGTTAACATTCAATTTGCAACAGTCATGAGATGAAAATTGTGTGTGATTGATGAAGTAAAAACTAAAACTATGTCCCTTTTTCATACACAGGAAGACCTCAGCCAGGAGGAGGCTGTGGAATGTGCCACACAGGAGGAGGCTGTGGAATGTGGCAGCCAGGAGGAGGCAGGGCTAAGTGGCAGCCAGGAGAAGCCTGGGACCAGTCGCAGCCTGACAAAATCGCAGGTTCCGCCCCTCCGCCTTCCATACTAAAGACCCAGAAAGGGGAATCACATGCAGGATTCAGCGCTCAGGTTCATTCAGGAGGCTTCTGCGTCCCTCAGAGCCTTACCCACTCCTGGAGAGGCCTTTGCCTGCATGGCTGCCACCAAACTGAAGGGCATGCAGGAGGGTCAATGCCTCATGTGTGAGAAACTTCTTTATAAAGTCCTAACTAAGGGGGTGAGTGGCGAAATCACACCCAATACTGACGTGATTGAGTTGGAACATCCTCCTGCCACAACTCCACCACCAGAGCCACAGCGTGGAAGGAAACGTGGAAGGAAGACCAGAGAGTGATGGCCCTGGGTTCAGTCTGGTCTGGCCAAAGATGCAGTCCCTTGTATGACCACAGCCTGGGGACTCAGATGTCATCTGCTGCTTTCTGGATCTCTGGGACTTCTGGACCAGACTGCACTCCCTTAGATAAGGAATCCTCAGGCTACCAATTTTGCTTGAAAATAGTTGATGTGTGCCCTGGGGGCCAAAGGCTTCACCAATTTCTGCTGTTTCTCCAGCGCTGCCTCCCTCTTTGTTTGGTTCTGAGCCCTTAATAAAGGAATTTTTGTTTCAATTATACTCGCCTATGTGTGTTTTCCTTCAAAAAGGACAGTTTGTTTGTGAGGAGGCAGGTACATTTCAAAAATACAATGTGAAATTAACAAGAGACACCAACACCAAACAACCTCCTTGAGATTAAATAATACAAGATAATAATGTTGTGGTAACTTGACACACAAAACACACACAAAAATATTATGGAGTAAAACACAAAAAAAACAAAAAAACATCAGCCTTGGAAAAAATAAAAAAACACACACAAAAAAAATGCCTTGACCAAAAAAAAAAGAAATATTTAAAAACCAACCAAAAAAAATTTGGTCAGATGTGACAAATCATAATATATCGAGGGAATCACGAAAAATAATAAAGAAAGAAGTTTGTGACAAGTCTGTGTGAGTATGAGCAGCAAAACTACTTCATTCTTCTCACATTATAAAGAAGAAGAGAGGGCGCTGTATTAAACAATTTTTTACATTGCAGCGTGACGAAAGTGCTGTATCCATTGCGAATGCTAATTTTACCAGACCGAGCTGTTCCGTCTCGGAATTTCTTCTGAGCATGCGTGGCACTTTGTGCGTTGGAACTGGCCACACACAGTCGGTATTGACGCGATCGGATTTTGTTGTCGGAAAATTTTATAGCCTGCTCTCAAACTTTGTGTGTCGGAAAATCCGATGGAAAATGTCCGATGGAGCCCACACACGGTCGGAATGTCCGACAACACGCTCCGATTGGACATTTTCCATCGGAAAATCCGACCGTGTGAACGGGGCATAACAGTGGGGAACTTTCTCTGGCATCAGAATACACTGATCATTACTGCAGGCTATACCCTGCCATGCTGATTGAGAGGACATTTCCCAACAGGGCGATTGTACAAAAGTCAATCGATGGATCGATTTCTGTACAACCACAGTGCCCATACATGGATCAAAATTCGAACATTTTGATCCATCTATGGTCAACTTAATACAGGAGGTGCGTTCCTGGCCAGATCACCAGGTAAAAACAGAGGAAGAAGCTTGAAAAAAGAAAACTAACGCAACCACCACATATAATGATTGGTAAGCTACAATCTATTACTGCTTTAATAATTAGTGTGTTTTAAGTGATCATGCTGTAAAATTCAAAAGTACATTTGAAACTGGAGAGTTAGTTCACCTTCTAGCTGGTTGAGTCGTTCCTGACACTGTCCCTTTAACATAACCATATGGCATTAATAATATAGTAGCATTACATGTTTTAATCATGCGTGTTGTGATCTATGTTGTACATGTGTACAAACAGACATCTGGACATTGTACTCTCCAGTTTCTAAAACTGTTTCAATAGCTTTGTGAAATAGTTATGATTTGTGGAATGAAATGATGGTAAAGGTTGCAGAAAATGAAAATGAAACAATCAACCTTTTCTTTAGCTATCAGCAAACCATTCCTTACACCTGCTTATGCTGTTTCAATGTCTTGTCTCCTTTTGAACCCAAAACAGAATGTGTCATACGCTCTTTAAAACACTAGAAGGTTTGAGACAGGTCTGCAGTCTTCATTCATTCAAGGTCTTTCATGTGTTTTTGACACTGGAACTCGTATCCAACTGTTACCATCTCTTTCAGCTACAATGGTAAACCTATTTATTGATTTTTTTTCCCCTTGTTAGGAATAGGTCCAATTCTTTTCAATATTTTCCAGTTATTATGCTATTCTTATAAATCACAAAAAGTACATATCCTTTAAAAGTGAAAAACAGAGTCCATGGGTGAAATCCTTAAAATACAACATAAATAATTATATGGATATAATGTCCCAAAATCTACTCTACAAAAGTGCCTGCTTCTGTGTGTAACACCAACCAATGTACCCAAACTCCTTAAGAGTAGTTCTACGGTTCTGCAAGTTCCAGCGGTGTCCTCACCCGGGCCAATTCTTGAATCGGCTCTCAGATGCTGCCGCCACCATCTTAGCTAAGGGAAATCTATTACCTGTTGCCTATTACCTATGCACTGTTGATCTCTTATAAATTGGAGATCTCTTTCATCCGGTAAGGAGTTTGGGCACATTGGTTGGTGTTACACACTAAAGCAGGCACTTTTGTGGAGTGAATTTTGGCACATTTTATCCATATGATTATATACATCAGGCATGTCCAAAGTCCAGCCCGCGAGCCAATTGCGGCCTGTGTTCTGGTTTCGAACGGCCCGCTTGGTAATTTGGACATACATATCTGTTATGGCCCCCAATAAATCTCTGAGCACCGGGGCCACAAAAGATATATATTCTGTCTGCGTCGGAGGGGACAGGAAGGGGATGGGAAGAGTGCCGTACATACAGAAGAATTCCCTGTTTATGCGGCAGCCTCTGTAATAGGAAGTCCCGTCTCCTGCACTGCCATTGGATGACTGTTCTGTCCATCATAGGCGGCAGGACTTTGTATTGAAGAGGCCTCCTAGAAAACAGGAGTTTCCCCTTTATGTAATCTGTTGGTCCTCGTCCCGCCCCTCTCCCTGTCTTCTCTGAGGCTGCAGATGGGCATGGATCAGGCTGCACTGATGGCAATGGTGAGTCTGCATTCATGGCAATGGGGGTGCTGCATTCATGGCAATGGTGGGGCTGCATTCATGGCAATGGAGGTGCTGCATTCATGTCAATAGGGGTGCTGCATTCATGGCAATGGGGGTGCTGCATTTATGGCAAGGGTGGGGCTGCATTCATGGCAATGGGGGGTGCTGAAAACATGGCAATGGGGGTGCTGCATTCATGGTAATGGGGGTGCTGCATTCATGGCAATGGTGGGGCTGCATTCATGGCAATTGTGAGGCTGCATTCAAGGCAAGAGGGTGCTGCATTCATGGTAATAGTGGGGCTGCATTCATGGCAATTGCGGGCCTGCATTCATGGCAATGGTGAGGCTGCATTCATGGCAATGGTGCGACTGCCTTCATGGCAATGGGGGTGCTGCATTAATGGCATTGGGGGTTCTGCATTCATGGCAGTCATGGGGCTGCATTTATGGCAGGGGTGGGGCTGCATTCATGGCAGTGGTGGGGCTGCATTCATGGCAATGGTGGGGCTGCATTCATGGCAGTGGTGGGGCTGCATTCATGGAAATTGGGGTGCTGCATTCGTGGCACTTGTGAGGCTGCAGATGGGCACTGATTAGGCTGCATTGATGGGCACTGACCCTTATCTTGCTTCACAGTTCTTTACTTAAAATGTAATTTTTTTTTCTGAAACTTCCCTTTAAAGTGAAGGTGCGTGTTATACGCCAATAAATATGGTATATCTAAATAACACACCCAAGCTTATCTCTTCACCACACACACCCCCAAACGCAGGATAATTCTAGTTGGGCAGTGTATTAGTGCTCAGATGAACACACTTAGACCGAATTTTAATGGTTCAAAGAATGTCAGGCAAAATGGTCAGCCCTCACGCATGTTCACTTCATCAAATCTGGCCCGTTTTGAAAAAAGTTTGGACACCCCTGATATACATCAAGGATTTCACCCACAAACTTTGCTTTTCACTTTTAAAGGGATATGCAGTCTTATATTATATTGTGTGTGTTTTGTATTGATTTATAGTGTGAGCATGTTTATTGACACAAAAATGTTGGTTTTGATATATTGATCACTTCTCACTAATTTAGAGGAAAAGCGCACTTGCAATTTGTATTTTTGAAATTTTATTTTGTATTCAGATATTTAGTTTGCTGCCTTCATGTTTATTTTAACGTACTAAGATCAGGGTTTTTTCTTTTTTTTAGTTTATCATTACTTTATTCTTACATTCTTCTAGCCTTCTAGATTCTTTCACAAACATCATAAACTATATCTACTCTTGCATGATGTTTTGGAGTATAGGGATAGATATAGTAGAGGGGTTAACAGCAGGTGCTTTAAATGCAAATATTGCATGGATTAGAAGAGGACCTGATTTATGTAAAATGGACATTGCATTGTGATCAAACTGAAAACAAAAACACTACATGTAAAGAATATTCCATTATGAAGTAATAAAGTGATATGTCGGAGTTGATAGTGCCATTTACATTTTATTCTCTGGTAAGTTATATTATAGAGTTGCTGCTGTGAAGATCAAGAGCAACCTAAGAACTTGCGTCTTTGTTTCATATGCCTGTTGTCTCCAAAGCCAGTTTCTTCTCTGCCCTGACTAGAGAGAAACATTGGGTAAGTGTGTGTCACCGGCGCAAAAAAACTTTTACATCTATCAGTTATTATCAGAATTGCTGCATTCAGAAGAACCCTTCTTTAAGAATGGGAAAATGTGAAAATTGGTATATGTGAATGCGCTATTCGTATCTTTACACCACTTGCAATATAAATTTCTATTTCTAGTATTATGTGATGGAAAAAATTGTATCATACAGTAATATCTCCTAAAGATTTAGAAAACCATCTTCTGTGTACAAATATAAATCAAATAAGTGCATATAAACCAATATCCTTCTATTGTGTGTGAATCACACTGAAAACCTGAAAAAACAAAAAACCATATATCAAATTGCCCCTCCTGTGCATATAAACAATGTTAAAGTCCCATAAACCGTGAGAATCCAAAAAAATCCTCTTTCAATTGCTGTGACTGTATTCTTATCGTGCTCTTGTGTCTCTTCTTATTTATAAGTGACTTTGTGACACACCACCACCTTGCAGATTGGCCACTCACCAGATACTTGTTAAATGATGTGCCTTTGGTTCATTCATGGGATAACCACTCCACCTTAAAAACCGTTCCACCTTAATTGCGCTCCACCTTATTAATACTTCTCATCGACTATGATTTAGTTTTCCTCATGTAGGATATATAAATAGACGATCATTGCGCAATGCGTTTAAAACATTTATTGAGTAAAAAACCAAAAGCAGATATTACACTCACATTTAAAAGTGCCTTCAAGCCGGCACTGAGCGAATCCAGCAGATAAGGACAAGTTCTGAGCGGTTCCGTGGTTCGTTTATGGCCCCCACGTTCGGCTTGCGCCTCACCCCTCGCTATCGTATCCCTGGGCAAAGGGAAATGCAACTTCCCTTGTAAACAGTCTATTTACCGTTAGTAAATCAACCACAAAAAAATATGAAGGCGGTACATAAAATGAGCTAAGGTAGCTGCCCGCCCCCCGATGCAAATACAAAAAATGGAGGAAATTTCCCTGTGGGGTTTTGAATTGCAGCAATGGAGTCATATTTTAGAAAAAATGATTTTATTACAATTATTAAAGTTATATATTGGTATGACCATTGTTAAAAATATGAGCTCTGTGATGAAATATGGCATACATACAGAGGATGCATAAAAAATACCGCTGAACAGTGTGCATTGATATATCATAAAAACCGTGCTGGGAAAGCCCCAATGCGTTTTGACCTTATGTAGTATTGGTCTTCTTCAGGGAAAGAGCATTATAGATTTCTAAAAGATACAGTGTATAAATAAGTATGTTAAACAGTGTGTATACAGTAACACAAAAGTTCAAAAATAGTATATGCAGGTATATAATAAAGAGTTACCACTGACAGCAGTAGGAAAGACCACCCAGATGTATGCCTTGGAGTGTCATTCAAGGATCCAGACCGCTCGGCAAGAGCCTGACGTGGAACCCCCCACGCCAGCAGTGGGGTGAAAGGGAACGGGGTGTGGAGAGGAGGCAGGCTGGACACCGGAACCTTGTCCGGCCTGCCTCCTTTCCACACCCCCTTCCCTTTCTTCCTCTCCCCGACATCTCCTCTTGGTTACGATGTAAAGTGTAGCATCTCGTAGTTCCCTTTTTTGGTGGTGTGGGTGTTCATCCCACTGCTTGTTGTAATAATTTTTTCTAATCCATGACTCCATTGCTGCAATTCAAAACCCCACAGGGAAACTGCCTCCATTTTTAATAAATCAACCACATTGTCTGGATAGGGAAGGAGCAGCAAATCATTATTGAAGTTATCTCTGTGTTCTCTCCTCCAACCAGCAAGTGCTAAGAACTCTAGTAGATGTTTATTAGCACAAGCACAGTGTCACTTTGTATGAGTTCTGTGACCTACAACTGACAAGAATTTAGTTGAGATACACACTGTATGGTAAAGCATAACCATGTGACAGACTGGTCTGATTGCAATATTTGGACTTCTTGTGTTGACATTCTATTTGCACAATCATTGCATGTTCCAACATAAAAGCTGTTGTAGATGAGAAGATTATCTTTTTATGTTCAATCATATTTAAAGTGATTCTTTAGGCAGAAGTTTTTTCTTACCTTAATGCATTCTCTGCTTTCAGGTGAAAAACCTTCTGCGTGATGACCCCCCACCCCAGCCCCATTATACTTACCTAAGCCCAATTTTGATCCAACGATGTGCATGAGAGTAGAGCTCTCTCCTTCCTCAATGGGTCAGACACAGCAGTGGGAGCCTTTGGCACCTGTTGCTGTCAATCACAGCCAATGAGGAGGGAGCCAGGGGAGGGTCCGGGCGGCCACACAGAGTGGAGCTCAGGAGCGAACATTCACGAGTGCCCCTATATCAAGCCACTTGCTATGGGGGCATTCAGCGGGGGAGGAGCAGGGAGCGCTGGTGGGAAACCTGAGAAAAGGAGGATCTGGGCTGCTCTGTGTATTTCCATTAAACAGAGTAGGTAAGTATAAACCTGTTTGTTATTTTAATTTAAATATCAAGCATTTACAATCACTTTGATTGATTTTTTCATTCATTTATTAAAAACAGAAAATCAACATTCACAGTTGAGTAAAATTTAATAATAACATTTTAACTTATTATAGTCAGATCAGTTAGGAGGCAGTTAATTGCTTTGGGGTACTGTGCACTGTACATCATTGTTGCTGTTTGCATTTTGATATTGCAGACTCACTATACCTAAAGTTGATTATTGTGTTAAGTGGTTGCTGGAATTGATTGATAATCTTGCTAGGGCTAACTCATAAATCTGGGAAAATTTAGGACAAACCTGGAGATGAAAATGCTACTAACCTATTAGAATTCTTTTTTAATCATTCCATAAATGTAAGTAAAAACCTAACTGGTTTTTATTGAAAGCAACTTCCCTTCTCCCCCTGTTTCTGTTCTCTGTGTTTCATTCACTCTCCTTTTGTGGATTGCTTATTTCAGCCCCCTTATTTCTCGCTTAGGCAAGGATGATGTTTGCTGGGTATGCCTCCCCTCTCGCCTGCAGCCACCTGAGATAAATCATACATCCCAAGATGCATCAAGACAGTCTCCTCTAATCTGCATATCTTACATATGCACAATGAGGAGCCATCTGGGACTGATCAAGAAATCACGGTTGGCTCCAAAATCCAACATGGCAGCATGAGACTCAAGAAAGAGCTGAAGATTTTTGGTTGTAGGATGAGAACGCTGAACTCCATGGGCTGGTTATTACCCATTTTATTAAAGTCAGCAACACAGTATGTGTAGCTGCTGACTTTTACTCTTTGCATACCCGGCTGAATTTTCTCTTTATTTGCAGCCACATTGACTTCCTAATTCTCTTAAGGACTTTAGTGGTAAGAAATCCTTAACCAAAAATACCAACCCTGCCCAACTGCAATAATCATTGTGAAGTCAAACATTGGTGTCATAATGGAATAATAGAAAATAAATGAAGAATAAGTTTCAAAAGCATGACACCTTTGGTACAGGTGAAGGGAAATTCTCATCAGTGTGCCTCTTGTGTTTAAGTGAACTGTATCAATGTTGGGGTTTGTTGTTTCGTTTAGGAGGTTAGCAAATTTCCATATTAGAAGCCCAGAAGAACTTCAGAAGAGAAAAAATGAATTGTTTAGATCAAGGGTCTCCAAACTGTGGCCCAAGGGTCAGATGTGGCCCTTTGCTAGCCTTTACCTGGCCCTTGGGGCACTATTCCTCCCACTGAAACCAACAATAGGGCACTATTTCTTCCACCGATACAATAATGTGATATTATTTCTCCTACTAATAGGGGCTCTACCTCTCCTCCGATTGACCACCAACCCTGAGGCCATATTTTTACTCACTGATGTCGGGCCTGGGACATTTTCTGCCCTCTCTGGCCACAATCCGGCCCTTATAAAGTGTGAAGGACAAAAAGCTGGCCCTTTGTTTGAAAAGTTTGGAGAGCCTTGGTTTAGATTAATAAAACTAAACATATTCATTATATGCATCTATAGCAGTGTTTTGTTTATGCCAGATTTTTTTCTTTAAGACCTAATTACAGTGTTAACTATTCCTAAGTGCAAAATAGTATGTGTAATGGATGTACACAACAAGAATGTCAGGGCAGCGTTTTAGTTACTTGCTTGTGTATGGCTCTGAAGTGAAGTCTTCACTTATGTATTGAGCTGAATATCTATAACGATATCTGATCATTAGGTTGTGGATGTTCAGCTGGGAGTAGACATGCTCTGCCTGACCTGAACAGATCTAAAAACTCCCTTCTCTCTTCGGGACACGTGTAAATAAATGTATGCACTTCAGCCTCTTGATTGATTAGTGTCTTTGAACACGTCTGTGAACCATTTTAATGGACCATAAGATCAATTCACATATTGCAAGCAATGCTTTACTGAGATGAATTAAAAAAGACATTTGAAACACAAGCATAAACTTTTCTTTACAGATACTACTGTACATCAGTGCTTATAATGTGAGTAAAGCAATGTATACTATAGCTGTTGTTAAAAGAAGCAATCCCCATCTTTTAGTAGTTTTTTGGTTTTTTTTTTAAAGTAGGGAATAATTGAAAAACTCTGTCAGTTTTTTTTTTTGACATGTGTTACATTGGGGAAAATTACCTTTACTCCCTGTTCCGAAATTACAGCAGGAAGTAAGAGGAAGGAAGAGGAAAACAAAATAAGAGAAATTCCCTCCTATTCCAGCCATACATGGATCGAATTCCGATCCATGTATGGGCAGGGAGGTTGTACAAAAGTTAATCTACCTGACAGATTTTCTCCACTTGATCAGCGCTGCCATTTATGCCTGCAGCTCTGATCAGTGTATTTAGACGGCAGGGCAGCTGCTATGCATCATGCATTGCTTTCCACTGTACAGTGCATTGGAGTGTCATTCACGCATGTACATAGAGCAGATGACAGCACATGTTAGCATGTGTGTTTTAGTGCACATCGCCCCTAGTGGTCCAGTGACAACTCAAACGTGATTTTCCTTCCCTTTAAGTCCTTTGTTGCAAAAATCACCATGATACATTGATAAAGAAAAAGAAAATTCCCCTAGTTTTGGACTTTAAAGGCACATATAAAAAGGCATAAAAAGAGTATATAAGGTATAAACAATAATTTATTGATTAGAAAAATAGTAAAGCACATAACAGTAATGTAACAGTAGTTAATGGGAATGCAAATCAGGTACTTTTACATAGGTACAGTGTTTGAAACGATACTCTTGCACCCGACGCGTTTCGGAGTTGCTTAGCCTCCTTCCTCAGGGGTGGGTATAAGTTTACAGAAAATTGTTAACACTGTGTAAGCTGACTTGGCATTCCATAGCACTTTAGATTAAAAACAAAGGCACTGACATGGTCTGTCTACCCAGCATATTCTTGATTCCAATATAGAGGTATTTATTAGCGTATTGCAGATAGCACTACCACAAAAGTAGAAATGGAATTTCTATCTACATACACTTGTGTATAAATGGTATTCTCTTCAAAAAGAGAAAAGAGAAGGCCCGAAAATGGGCGTATAGAAAGTGTAGAAACTTGGAGCTCCACTGAGGCTGAGGGCAGGTCCTGGTAGTGGCTCAGTAGATGGCGTTAAAGATTATGTGGTGGGTAGATGTCAGGCAGAAAAAGTTTGATATCTGTTCAGGCCGGCGTCATCCTGCAGTCTGCAAGAGCATCGTTTCAAACACTGTACCTATGTAAAAGTACCTGATTTGCATTCCCATTAACTACTGTTACATTACTGTTATGTGTTTTACTATTTTTCTAATCAATAAATTATTGTTTATACCTTATATACTCTTTTTAGGCCTTTTTATATGTGCCTTTAAAGTCCACCAGTAGGGGAATTTTCTTTTTCTATATATATAAAAAATTTGGATGTGGCACAACCCCACAGTCGCCTGCCGATCTATACCTTTTGCATGATACATTGAGAGTGTGAATTATAGATAATTATAAAAACTTGACAAAGTTCTAGCCCTTCTCTACCCTATCCAACAATAATATTAAGTTTCAGCATTAGATAAACTTTCAGTGAAGCAGTACTATGCAACATTTTAATATCATTGGATCAGTTGAATTTCCACATGAGTCATCATTGTGAAATGCGTTGTATATTTGAGTAAATGGAAACCTCAGTATAAAATAATTATTAAGCATGAGTATGTGTTCTGTTGTCCAAAATGCTAACGGCACATTAACCAATGTAGAAAATGTATTTGCAGTTGAAAAACTATATGAGATTAGGTTGATTGCATTGCCCTCAGGTGGCAATCAGACACCTAAATCTAAGTGTGCTACATCCTATGTAATCTATAGATGCTAAATAAAGGAATTATGGACTTTGTAGGCATGTAGAAAAAAATATATAACAATTTTAATAATTCACATAAAATACATACATATACAGCACAACATTTATGTGATAAAGCAATATAGGACACAGTGGTTTTATCCTAGAGGTAAGACTTAGTTAATACTTCCTGTGTGGCAATATTGGAGAAATACCCACACCCAGATCCTATAAGCCAAATGTCCAATCATATAGGGCAAGTGTAAAAAATAGCATTCCATCCCAGATCCTATAAGCCAAATGTCCAATCAATATACAGTATATACTGTACAGTATACATTTAAATCTCAAGTTTAAAGCAGTACTAAAGTCTGATCTTTTGGATCATAGACACATCTGTATAGACCAAGTTAGCACATTACAATAATTGATTACTTCCAAAAAAGTTCTGAAAAACTTAAATGTTTATCTTTTATCAGCCTCATCCTCTTGCTTCCTCTGTGACCTTCTGGGCAACTACCACAAACTCATAACCTCATCACTAGTCACCTGATAACACACCTCAGGATTACATGTCCCTTCATTCCTAGTACCAATGAGCATAAGCTTCTTGTTCCATAAAGTTTGTCTAATTGGTGTCTTGCGAGCCACTGTCATTTGCTTCTCTTAAAGGAGTGTGTCTTGTGTGTGTAGTCAAGGCTGCCTATGTTGTGTGGCACATGCGGCATTCTCACCTGTGTGTAGATGCCACTAGTTGGTTGACACTTGGGAGCAGTTTTACAAATATCAGAATGCCTTGATGGGTGGCAATCAGTCTGGAATAGCGAGTGTTACCCAAGGTAACTATCACATGTGATCCTGAGCTCCCATGACTGAAGGAAATAAAATCCAATTAATGAAATAGGTGGGCATCCTTCAACCAGGAAGTGAGGTTGATGCTATCTAGCTTGCTTCAGCTTCTAATACACACTGTGAGAAGCACACAGTGTGCAATAAAATCAAACTAAGCATTTTCAGGACAGGACAGAAACCTCTACAAATGTACAAGATGAAAGATGAGGGCTGGAGTTGAGGTTAAAACCTTTTACTTTCCCCTTTGAGTTGATACTGGTGGGTATATATCAGCAATGATATATCACAATTTCATTTTCAGCCCACAGTGTGCATCTCTACAGTTTAAGGCATCAGGCTCAGTGTTGTCTTAGGTACAAAACACTGCCCCGTTACAATTTATAAATGAAGCAAGTGTAGGAATTGAAATTCCTGGGTCAGTAGAAATGGCAATCCTGGAATCCATGGCAGAGTCTTTCATCTTGCTGAAATATCTTTTGTTAAAATATATGTACTTGGAAAACCTCTAAGCTAGAATTGTGTGAAGTACCCCATAGCCACCGATCAAATTCAAGCCTTCACTATAAAATTGACAGTAAGATAATGGAAATTGTAATTGATTGCTGTGTATCTGTGTACAAACACTTGTTACTACCCAAAATTAGATAAACGTGTGCCTTGTAAATCTTTTATTACAGGTCCAAGCATCACTATCATTAATCACACAGTATGTAAGTTAAAAATGACCAATAACAATCAAAAAATACAAAAGACCCCCTAACGGGGCTTTAAAGCAGCCAATGAAATGAAATATGAATAGTTGAAAAAATTCAATTTTATTGGTACAAAAATTATGTTAAAAAGGACATTGAGAATAAGTGCTGACTATTAGAGTCAGGACATGAACTGGATATGGCGTATAATAGCAGCGGATTCACAAGTGTTGAATCCTTAGAAAATAGCAACAAACAATGCCTATAAAATAAGGGCGATATACAATACGGTGTATGTGGAACAACGAAGATTGTATGTGTAAATGCTGACGCGTTTCGACCCTTCCCGGGTCTTCTTCAGAGGATGGTTGTTCACTGTAAAAAGGTTGACATGTATCAAATGTATCCCCCCCCTCCCCCCCCTTTTCTTTCCTCACTTATTTCACCTCCTGGTCATTCACTCCCCCCCTTCCCCCCTCCCCCTCTTTTTCACTGGGCTTACTCACTGGCGGTTGGTCGGTACTCTTACCCTAGTGCTTTTTCCACACATCCCTATCTTTGCATGGGTATTGATTGGCAGCAGGGCATTTGCTTTTCTTTAGTTCACTCTTGTCTCACATTCACTTTTTCCTCCACTAGTTCTTTTCTTTCCTTCCCCTCCTCCTCTCCCCCTTCCCCCCCCCTTTTTTTTTCCCTCTCTTCCCCCTTGTTCCTTCACATTTGTCCCGTTTTCCCTTTTCTAGCAATGCCCTTCTGCACACCCATGGATTTACTTATCCACCCATCCTCCAATCTATGTGGATGAACCTACTCATCCCTTGCTCTTTACTTATTGTATTTTTTCAAATTTTTTTATTTTTTAGCATTACCGTGAACCTATTCGGGTGCATTTTGGGTTGCCTGTTGCCTCTCCCCTTCCCTTCCCTCTCCTATATGGGGGGCTGGTAGACGTGATCCCTCGCAAGATACATTCAGCCCACCACCCGCTCGCCTGGGAGCTGGTCTGGCGCAGGGGGGAGACAGGGGAGCAGAGGAGAATTTGCACCACCCTAAATACCCTACAATGTTAGAACTGACCTTATAACGTCAAAATTCCGGCAATAGGTAATTATGTGACCTGGGCAGCTACATCATTTGGTATACATGTTTTAGGTTTGATATTGTTGAGTTTGATGCTATGTTTGATACATGTCGACCTTTTTACAGTGAACAACCATCCTCTGAAGAAGACCCGGGAAGGGTCAAAACGCGTCAGCATTTACACATACAATCTTCGTTGTTCCACATACACCGTATTGTATATCGCCCTTATTTTATAGGCATTGTTTGTTGCTATTTACTAAGGATTCAACACTTGTGAATACGCTGGTTGCCCTTTGGCACATTGTGTCTTGTATTGGTTTTAATTGTATGCTTTGTCCACTGCTATTGTACGCCATATCCAGTTCATGTCCTGACTCTAATAGTCAGCACTTATTCTCAATGTCCTTTTTAACATAATTTTTGTACCAATAAAATTGAATTTTTTCAACTATTCATATTTCATTTCATTGGCTGCTTTAAAGCCCCGTTAGGGGGTCTTTTGTATTTTTTATGCACTTTATGGGGTGTGCGGCCTACCCGTCTACACTCATGTGAGTGTCTTTTGTTGGTTGTTATGACCAATAACAATCATTTGTCTGAGATGATGGGGGTTATTTACTAAAGTAAAATCCACTTTGCACTGCAAGTGCACTTGGAAGTAAAGTCGCTGTAGATCTGAAGGGGACATGCAAGGAAAATAAAAAACAGCATTTTAGCTTGAACATGATTGGATTATAAAATCAGTAGAGCTTCCCCTCATTTCAGATCTACCCCTTAGATTTAGAGTGACTGCACTTCCATGTGCACTTTCAAGTGCACTTACAGTGCAAAGTGGATTTGCCTTTCGTAAATAACCCCCTATGTGTCCCAGCTTCAGTTTTGGGCTATTTGAAGCATGCTTTATACTGGTATTGGCATTGGTCTAGATAGATAGCCTTTGTAAGGTAAATAGTATGTGTCTTTGTACTGCTGTTCCTAGGTAGTAAAGTGGATACATACGTAGAATAACTAGACACACGTAGTATGAGCCTATTCTTTGTCCGAACATTCTTCTGGTGTTATTGTACTGGTCACAGATCTACATAATGAAAATACTATTTTCAATGAAGGAAATGAAAGCACATAACGTGAAAAAGAACAAAAAGCTTTAAAAATGACCAAACAACACATTGCAATTGATGAGATACAGGAGATGCCAAGAACAAGTAATGATCAATAATCCCTCTGAAATCTCTTATATACGTAACCAGATATATACATAGCTCAGTATTAAAGGAAATCTGTACCAAGAGGAATAATAAGGCTGACATTGCTAATACAGATCTTCTAAAAATAGTAACCACCTGGCTTTCTCTGACATCTGTACTTTCTGTATCATTGACTTTAAACAAGCAAGGAAACCAGAAAACTCAAAATGAAGTCAGAATTCTTGATCTACATATTACCTTCAGATTAGTCACTCAGAAAGTACTGAAGCCACGGATTCAGCATGAAGGCAAGGGAACTAACATTTTCAAATGAAGTGGGCATCAATGGCATCACCCATGCTTCCTCAGTGTTGGTTTCTTTTACATATATTGTTGGTTTACACATATTGTAACATACGTTTTAGGTGACCAATATACGGTATGTTCTAGATGAACTGCAATCTGTGTTTATGTGTATAGGAATATGTAGAGTCTATTGCTCATGTGCGTTTTATGCAGTAACACCCTTATGTCACCTCTTGTATCTTAAAGCAGAAATGCAGTCAAACATAAAAATAATAACCCGTTAAGAGATACAACAGAAGCTTTAACTGCTACACTCACCTTCAGTCCAGGGCTGGCCGCTCAGCATCATTCATTCTCCCACTCTGAGCCCACACTGTTATGTACCCGCCCACCAGCTGTGATTGAACATAGAAGAAGAATGAGTTGAGTTGAGTTGAGCTCATCTCTGTCACTCAGCTCTCTCCTCCTATCAGCAAATTACTTGTCACAATGTGAACTGACTGTCTCTTGGTGCTTTTTCCCCGTTCCTGTTATTCTGAACCCTGCTATAAAGGGACTGCGGGAGGCGAGGCTGAGACTAGGTTAAATTCATGTACCTACACAGTCTTCATTAACAAATAAATTATTGCTAGGTTAATGATTACAGAGCCATATTCATTTACTATATGTCTTTTATATCTGTCTAGAGTTCAGCTTTAAATATATGATGTTGGGATTTGAGCAGAAATATTTTAATTTATATGTTGGGGATTTATCAAGCAGGAAGCCAAAAGTATAAACCACTTACCTAAAGCAACTCCAGTAATCTTTCATTTAGTCACAATTTTAGAATATTTTTATGTGTATGTGTAAGTCTTGTGCCTGCAATTTGACCATGATAGCTGTATAACTCTGCAACATTTTTTGGCTTGTAAGTTTTTAATGTAAATGTAAAGCTGTGCCCAAAACAAAAACAGAAGACAGAGCACTAAGGACTTGTTGTGTTGTCTGTGGTCTTCCTGCAGCTGATGTTTTTCCCATTACTGCCTTTAATGCATTGATCTACACTGTGTCTCTGTGTGGAGGCGGCCATCTTGGAGGAGGTAAGGCTTAGAATCCTCATGTTAAAGCCTCCAGCAAGGATCAACCCCTCATTAAAAAGCAGGGTATAGATGTACTGTAAATTGCTGGTTCATCAGGAATCGGTCAACTTTTGGTGCGCATGTACTCCTCTCTGTTTAACAGAGGCTGGTCTAATGACTGACTTCTATCATACAGTCCTGCTAGTAAACCAGCATTCAATCAGCACTTGCAGCCAGCAAATTTGTGTATTTTTAAAAGAGGGGAGTCCCCCCTGTCAAGATACAATAGCACAGTGGGAGAGATTTCTGCATACACATTGTTTGTGTTGGTGCATGGAACTGTGAGTTTTTTTCGTTCAACCAACAGGTTGAACGAAAATAACCTCAACATGCATACCCTGTTTATACAGATGATTCTCAAAAAATTTAAATATCATCAAAAAGTTTATTTTTTTTCAGTATTTCAATTCAAAAAGTGAAACTTATGTATTATATAGATTCATTACACACAGAGTGATATATTTCAAGCATTTCTCTTTTTTATTTTGATGATTATGGCTTACAGCTAGTGAAAACCCAAAATTCAGTATCTCAGAAAATTAGAATATTGTGAAAATGTTCAATACTGTAGACTCATGGTGTCACATGCTTAATAAGCTAGTTAACTCAAAACACCTGTAAAGGTTTCCTGAGCCTTTAAACGGTCTCTTATGCCCCATACACAGGATCAGACTTTCGGACAACAAAACCGTGGATTTTTGTTTGAAGGATGTTGGCTCCAACTTGTCTTGCATGCACACAGTCACACAAATGTTGGCCAACAATTATGATTGTGGGAACGTGGTGAAGTACAAGACGTACGACGAGCCGAGAAGACTGCTGACTTGACAGTTGTCCAGAAGACAGTCATTGACACCCTCCACAAGGAGAGTAACTCACAAAAGATCAATGCTAAAGAAGCTGGCTGTTCACAGAGTGCTGTATTCAAGAATATTAATGAAAAGTTGAGTGGAAGGAAAAAGTGTGGTAGAAAAAGATACACAAGCAACAGGGATAACTGCAGCCTTGAGAGTATTGTGAAGCAAAGGCCATTTAGGAATTTGGGGAAGATTCACAATGAATGGACTACGGCTAGTGTCTGTGCTTCAAGAGCCACCACATACACACCTATCCAGGTCATGGGATACATTTCTTGTGTCAAGCCACTCCTGAACCAGAGACAACGTCAGAAGTGTCATACCTGGGCTAAGCAGAAAAAGGACTGGACTGTTGTTCAGTGGTCCAAAGTCCTCCTTTTGAATGAAAGTAAATTTTGCATTTCTTTTGCAAATCAAGGTACCAGAGTCTGGAGGAAGAGTGGAGAGGCACAGAATCCAAGTTGCATGAGGTCCAGTGTGTTTCCACAGTCAGTGATGATTTGGGGAGCCATATCATCTGTTATCTGCTGGTGTTGGTCCATTGGGTTTTATCAAGTTTTTTTGAAGTCAGCACAGCCCTCTACCAGGAAATTCTAGAGCACTTCATGTTTCCCTCTGCTGTCCAGCTTTATGGAGATGCTGATTTAATTTTCCAGCAGGACTTGGCAACTGCCCACACCGCCAAAATTACTAATACCTGGTTTAATGATCATGGCATCACTGTGCTTGATTAGCCAGCAAACTCGCCTGACCTAAACCCTATAGAAAATTTGTGGGGTATAGTCAAGAGGAAAATGAGAGACACCAGAACCAACAATGCAGATGAGCTGAAGGCCGCTATATCAAAGTAACCTGGGCTTCCATAATGCCTCAAAAGTGCCACAGGCTAATCGCCTCCATGCCATGCCACATTGATGCAGTAATTCATGCAAAATGTGCCCCGATCAAGTATTGAGTGCATACTATACTGTACATGAACATACTTTTCAGTAAGTCAAAATTTCTGTATTAAATTCCTTTATTTTGTTGGTCTTATTTAAAAATTTGAATTTTATAAGATACTGAATTTTGGGTTTTCACTAGTTGTAAGACATAATCATCAAAATTAAAAGAAAGAAATCCTTGAGATATATAACTATGTGTGTAATGAATCTATATAATATACAAGTTTCACTTTTTGAATTGAATTACTGAAATGAATTAACTTTTTGATAATATTCTGAGTTTTTGAGATGCACCTGTAAATTACGCCTCATTCACATGGGCATACTTAATCCTACAGCAGTGCAAAGGGCTATGCTAGCCTGCATGGGATTATTATTATTATTGTTATTATACAAGGTTTACTGTATATAGCGCCAACAGTTTACACAGCGCTTTACAATATAAAAGGGAGACAATACAGTTACAATACAATAAAATGCAAGAGGGTTAAGAGGGCCCTGCTCAAAAGAGCTTGCAATCTAATAGGGTGGGGCAAGTGGTACAAAAGTTTGTAACTGTGGGGAATGAGCTGATGGAAATGATAAAAGATTAGTTGGAGACATGATAGGCTTCCCTGAAGAGATGAGTTCTCAGGAAGACAGCCAGAGTAGGAGATAGCCAGACAGATTGTGGTAGAGAGTTCCAGAGTATGGGAGAGGCTCTAAAGAAGTCCTTGTGACAAGCATGGGAGGAGGAGACGAGGGAGCTTGACAGCAGGAGGTCTTGAGAGGAGCAAAGCAAATGGTTTGGGTGATATTTGGATTGGTGATGTAGCTGGGGGCAGAGCTGTGAATGGTTTTGTATATTGTAGTTAGTATTTTTAATTTAATTCACTGGGCGAAGCCAGTGTAGGGATTGGCGGGGAGGGGTGGCAGACACTGAGCGGTCGGTAAGGTAGATGAGTCTGCCAGCAGCATTCATGATAGACTGAAGGAGGGATAGTCTATGGAGAGGTAGGGCCATAAGGAGAGAGTTGCAATAGCCAAGGAGAGAAATAACAAGGGAGTGAATGAGTAGCTTGGTGATTTCATTAGTTAAAAAGGGATGAATTTTAGAGTTGTTAGGGAGGTAATGCTATGGTGTTCTATGCATCCATAGATAGGCAGTTCCATTCATATCTATTGAGATGCAGCAGCTGCAAGGACACATTGGTGCTCCAAATTTGGCATCTGTATGAGTAAGGGTACATGTACTTGTGTTTCTCAGGATTGACACACTTTTCACATTCAATCACGTGCAGGCAAACACAGCCTTTCGCATGGATGTATGCTTAAAGCGGAGGTCCGCCGAAAAAAAATATTAAAAGCCAGCAGCTACAAATACTGCAGCTGCTGACTTTTAAAATATGGACACTTTGGATCGGCAGCCAAAGCCGATCCGTCCGTCGACTCTCGGCTGCTGCTGCCGCCATCCTTGGTAAGGGAATATGGAAGTGAAGCCGTGCGGCTTCACTTCCTGGTTCCCTACTGTGCATGCGCGAGTTGTGCTGCTCGTCCTCTCTGGTCTCTGCTGTGTTCTGGGATCTGTGTGTCTCCCAGAATACAGCGGGGGAGGACAGTGAAGGCGCCGGAATTGGCGTAGGTCACCGCAAGCGCCGCGGTGATCTGTACCAGGAAGTGGGAGCAAATACCTGTATTAGACAGGTATCTGCTACCTCCTCCCCCCTGAAAGGTGCCAAATGTGACACCGGAGGGGGGGGAGGAATCCAAAAAGTGGAAGTTCCATTTTTGGGTGGAACTCCACTTTAATGATGCCCGTGTTAACAAGGACTAAAGCTGTAAAATCTCATAAAATGTTCCTCTGGTCTTTTTTTTTGCACTGCACTGCTTTTCAGGTCCCTTTTTTTATTGCTTTTTGTGTAGTGTCCTGTTTTTAAATACCAGTGAAGCAACAATGGTTCATGATCATGTTGTTTTCTGAGTAGCAGCTTTGGGTTTCAGTTCTTTTATAACAAAAAAAAACAATTTTGAAAACAAAACATATTTTGCAATCTGAGAATCATTGTTCTCTTTGCACTGATAAAGCACATTCACAAATTATTTCTTTCAAAATTACATGTTCCTGGCTGGTACCCCCTAGACATTGTGTCTGTGTTAAAGAAAATCATATCTCAATATATCCTTCATCATTCATGTCAGGTCCAGGAAAATTATATTATTTAAGGTTCAAACCATTACAACACAAGTCATTTTAAGCTGACCAGTGAAATTGGTAAGGCTGTGAATAGGAACACCTGTTTCTGTTTTAAGTATAAACGTTTCTGAGATACAGTATCTCACAAAAGGGAGTACACCCCTCACATTTTTGCAAATATTTTATTATATCTTTTCATGTGACAACACTGAAGAAATTACACTTTGCTACAATGTAAAGTAGTAAGTGTACAGCTTGTATAACAGTGTAAATTTGCTGTCCCCTCAAAATAACTCAACACACAGTTAATTAATGTCTAAACCGCTGACAAAAAAAGTAAGTACACTCCTAAGTGAAAATGTCCAAATTGGGCCCAAGGTGTCAATATTTTGTGTGGCCACCATTATTCTCCAGCACTGCCTTAACCCTCATGGATGGAGTTCACCAGAGCTTCGCAGGTTGCCACTGGAGTCCTCTTCCACTCCTCCATGATGACATCACCGAGTTGATGGATGTTAGAGACCTCACGTCCTCCACCTTCCATTTGAGCATGCCCCACGGATGCTCAATAGGGTTTAGGTCTGGAGACATGCTTGGCCAGTCCGTCACCTTTACCCTCAGCTTCTTTAGCAAGGCAGTGGTCGTCTTGGAGGTGTGTTTAGGGTCGCTATCATGTTGGAATACTGCCCTGTGGCCCAGTCTCTGAATGGAGGGGATCATGCTCTGCTTCAGTATATCACAGTACATGTTGGCATTCATGGTTCCCTCAATGAACTGTAGCTCCCCATTGCTGGTAGCACTTATGCAGCCCCAGACCATGACACTCCCACCACCATCCTTGATTGTATGCAAGACACACTTTCTACTCCTCACCTGGTTGCCGCCACACATGCTTGACACCATCTGAACCAAATAAGTTTACCTTGGTCTCATCAGACCAATGGACATTGTTCCAGTAATCCATGTCCTTTATCTGCTTGTCTTCAGCAAACTGTTCGTGGGCTTTCCTGTACATCATCTTTGGAAGAGGCTTCCTTCTGGGACGACAGCCATGCAGACCAATTTGATGCAGTGTGCGGTGTATGGTCTGAGCACTGACAGGCTGATCCCCATCCCTTCAACCTCTGCAGCAATCATACGTCTGTTTCCCAAAGACAACCTCTGGATATGACGCTGAGCACGTGCACTCAACTTCTTTGGTTGACCATGGCGGGGCCTGTTCTGAGTGGAACCTGTCTTGTTAAACTGCTGTATGGTCTCGACCACCATGCTGCAGCTCAGTTTTAAGGTCTTGGCAACATTCTCATAGCCTAGGCCATCTTTGTGTAGAGCAACAATTCTTTTTTTCAGATCCTCAGATCCTCAGAGAGTTCTTTGCCGTGAGGTGCCATGTTGAACTTCCAGTGACCAGTATGAGAGAGTGAGAGCGATAACACCAAACACACCTGCTCCACATTCACACTTGAGACCTTGTAACACTGAGTCACATGATACCTGGGATGGAAAACGGCTAATTGGGACCAATTTGGACATTTTCACTTAGGGGTGTACTCACTTTTGTTGCCAGCAGTTTAGACATTAATGGCTGTGTGTTAAGTTATTTTAAGGGACAACAAATGTACACTGTTATACAAGGGGTACACTCACTACTTTACATTGCAGCAAAGTGTCATTTCTTCAGTGTTGTCACATTAAAAGATATAATAAAATATTTAAAAAAATATGAGGGGTATACTCACTTTTGTGAGACACTGTAGGTATACATGTATATGTGTACTTTTGCCTACTTGTGTGTACCATAAGCCTATGTTTCAATTTCCAAACCTTTGCAAGATCAATGCAATCATGTTCACATGTCAGGTAAGACACAACCATAATCTTAAAGCCATGTCTTAATTTTATTTTTAAACTTGCGGCTGTACTACAAAGTAAGTCTCCCTTCCGTCGTTTTAATGGCTAAGCCACAATGACATCACTCCTGCACACGCAAGCAGCAGTCACTGCTGTGGCACAGATCTCTAATTGGATGGCATGCCGTTCATCGAGAGCTCTGTGCGCATGAGCTGGTGATGTCCCCAGCTGCTACATATGTAAATAAATCGCTGTACGTTTATGAGATATATACTGTACCAACAGGTAAGCCTTATTATAGGCTTACCTGTAGGTACAAAACAAAAAGAGAGGTTACTCACACTCAAAAATCTACTTTACACTGCAAATTTGCCCACTATGGTTTTTGTAAGGTTAATATTTTGGGGGGAAGCTCAAAGAAGATTGCTACCCACTGTGTTTCCATGCTCTTCTAAATATTTTTTCACCAGAGTACACATCTAAAACAATACTAATACCATATAAATATATTATAGAGGGAAAAAAAGCTTGTTTTTTCAGTGGCTTTGGAATTTGCAGTGAAAGAGATGGATGAAAAGATTCTGGTTCATTAAACTGGAAAAAGGAGAATGAGCACACAAGTGTACTTGTAACCCATGATGTCCTAACAAGCTATTGCTTTTTATTAGGGATGAGCTTCGCGTTCGAGTCAAACCCATGTTCTACTCCAACATCGTCTGTTCGCCCGTTCGCTGAATTGCGAACAATATGGGCCGTTCGCGCCAAATTCATGTGGCGCGTCATGGCCTATAATTCACTGCAGCATCGCAGTGCATTGCTGGCTGATGATTGGCCAAGCATGCACTATGACCCGCATGCTTGGCCAATCACAGTGTCGTCTGTAGAGAGAGCTGTAATTGGCCAAAGCCAGGGTGGCTTTGGCCAATTATGGCTCAGGGGGTTTAGTACACGCCCCACACTATATAAGGCTGCCTGCATGGCAGCCCTGTGTAGTGTGTTCCGGCGTTGAGAGACAGAGACAGAGAGACAGTGTCATTTGATTTAAGTTAGATAGATTAGGCAGGACAGTCAGTCAGTTAGCTGAACTTACAGTGTATTGTGTATATATATGCATCCCAGGTGTTTTGTATATATATATATATATATATATATATATATATATATATATATATATACACACTGTATTCAGTTTAGCTAGATCCGTTTCTGTTATTATCTTCCTACTGACAGGCAGGCAGGTGTTGTTACAGTAGAGCTACCTGAAGAAAATTGCTGGTGTTCTTCTGATCCTATTAGTACCACAGTCAGGCAGCTACACTATTTACAGTTAGTGTAGCATGTCCTCTAAACAGTGTTCAGCTAAAGCTACAAGTTAGTGTAGTGCACAGTGTTCAGCTAAAGCTACAAGTTAGTGTAGTGCGTCCTCTGAACAGTGTTCAGCTAAAGCTACAAGTTAGTGTAGTGCACAGTGTTCAGCTAAAGCTACAAGTTAGTGTAGTGCGACCTCTGCGCAGTGTTCAGCTAAAGCTACAAGTTAGTGTAGTGCATCCTCTGAACAGTGTTCAGCTAAAGCTACAAGTTAGTGTAGTGCACAGTGTTCAGCTAAAGCTACAAGTTAGTGTAGTGCACAGTGATCAGCTAAAGCTACAAGTTAGTGTAGTGCGTCCTCCTCACAGTGTTCAGCTAAAGCTACAAGTTAGTGTAGTGCGACCTCTGCACAGTGTTCAGCTACATCTACAAGTTAGTGTAATGCGTCCTCTGAACAGTGTTCAACTAAAGCTACAAGTTAGTGTAGTGCACAGTGTTCAGCTAAAGCAACAAGTTAGTGTAGTGTGACCTCTGCACAGTATTCAGCTAAAGCTACAAGTTAGTGTAGTGCACAGTGTTCAGCTAAAGCTACATGTTATGCCCCGTACACACGGTCGGACTTTGTTTGGACATTCCGACAACAAAATCCTAGGATTTTTTCTGACGGATGTTGGCTCAAACTTGTCTTGCATACACACGGTCACACAAAGTTGTCGGAAAATCCGATCGTTCTTAACGCGGTGACGTAAAACACGTACCTCGGGACTATAAACGGGGCAGTGGCCAATAGCTTTCATCTCTTTATTTATTCTGAGCATGCGTGGCACTTTGTCCGTCGGATTTGTGTACACACGCTCGGAATTTCCGACAACGGATTTTGTTGTCGGAAAATTTTATATCCTGCTCTCAAACTTTGTGTGTCGGAAAATCCAATAGAAAATGTGTGATGGAGCCTACACACGGTCGGAATTTCCGACAACAAGGTCCTATCACACATTTTCCGTCAGAAAATCCGACCGTGTGTACAGGGCATTAGTGTAGTGCGACCTCTGTACAGTGTTCAGCTAAAGCTACAAATTAGTGTAGTGCATCCTCTGGACAGTGTTCAACTAAAGCTACAAGTTAGTGTAATGCACAGTGTTCAGCTAAAACTACAAGTTAGTGTAGTGCGACCTCTGCACAGTCTTCAGCTAAAGCTACAAGCTAGTGTAGTGCATCCTCTGAACAGTGTTCAGCTAAAGCTACAAGTTAGTGTAGTGCACAATGTTCAGATAAAGCTACAAGTTAGTGTAGTGCGACCTCTGCACAGTGTTCAGCTAAAGCTACAAGTTAGTGTAGTGCGACCTCTGCACAGTGTTCAGCAAAAGCTACAAGTTAATGTAGTGCGTCCTCTGAACAGTGTTCAGCTAAAGCTACAAGTTAGTGTAGTGCACAGTGTTCAGCTAAAGCTACAAGTTAGTGTAGTGCGACCTCTGCACAGTGTTCAGCTAAAATTACAAGTTAGTGTAGTGCGTCCTCTGAACAGTGTTCAGCTAAAGCTACAAGTTAGTGTAGTGCGACCTCTGCACAGTGTTCAGCTAAAGCTACAAGTTAGTGTAGGGCGTCCTCTGAACAGTGTTTAGCTAAAGCTACAAGTTAGTTTAGTGCACAGTGTTCAGCTAAAGCTACAAATTAGCGTAGTGCGACCTCTGCACAGTGTTCAGCTAAAGCTACAAGTTAGCGTAGTGCGTCCTCCTCACAGTGTTCAGCTAAAGATACAAGTTAGTGTAATGCGACCTCTGCACAGCGTTCAGCTAAATCTACAAGTTAGTGTAGTACGTCCTCTGAACAGTGTTTAGCTAAAGCTACAAGTTAGTGTAGTGCACAGTGTTCAGCTAAAGCTACAAGTTAGTGTAGTGCGACCTCTGCACAGTGTTCAGCTAAAGCTACAAGTTGGTGTAGTGCATCCTCTGAACAGTGTTCAGCTAAAGCTACAATTTAGTGTAGTGCACAGTGTTCAGCTAAAGCTACAAGTTAGTGTAGTGCGACCTCTGCACAGTGTTCAGCTAAAGCTACCTGTAGAAGGTTGGTGGTGTTTTCCTGATCCTATCACTACTGCAGGCAGCTACATTATTTACATGTTAGTGTAGTGCGACCTCTGCACAGTGTTCAACTAAAGCTACCTGTAGAAGGTTGGTGGTGTTTTTCTGATCCTATCACTACCGCAGGCAGCTACATTATTTACACGTTAGTGTAGTGCGACCTCTGCACAGTGTTCAGCTAAAGCTACAAGTTAGTGTAGTGCGACCCCTGCGACCTAAAGCTACAAGTTAGTGTAATGCGACCTCTGCACAGGGTTCAGCTAAAGCTACAAGTTAGTGTAGTGCGTCCTCTGAATAGTGTTCAGCTAAAGCTACAAGTTAGTGTAGTGCACAGTGTTCAGCTAAAGCTACAAGTTAGTGTAGTGCGACCTCTGCACAATGTTCAGCTAAAGCTACCTATAGAAGGTTGGTGGTGTTTTCCTGATCCTATCACTACTGCAGGCAGCTACATTATTTACATGTTAGTGTAGTGCGCCCTCTGCACAGTGTTCAACTAAAGCTACCTGTAGAAGGTTGGTGGTGTTTTTCTGATCCTATCACTACCGCAGGCAGCTACATTATTTACACGTTAGTGTAGTGCGACCTCTGCACAGTGTTCAGCTAAAGCTACAAGTTAGTGTAGTGCGACCCCTGCGACCTAAAGCTACAAGTTAGTGTAATGCGACCTCTGCACAGGGTTCAGCTAAAGCTACAAGTTAGTGTAGTGCGTCCTCTGAATAGTGTTCAGCTAAAGCTACAAGTTAGTGTAGTGCACAGTGTTCAGCTAAAGCTACAAGTTAGTGTAGTGCGACCTCTGCACAATGTTCAGCTAAAGCTACCTATAGAAGGTTGGTGGTGTTTTCCTGATCCTATCACTACCACAGGCAGCTAAATTATTTACACGTTAGTGTAGTGCAACCTCTGCACAGTGTTCAGCTAAAGCTACCTGTAGAAGGTTGGTGGTGTTTTCCTGATCCTATCACTACCGCAGGCAGCTACATTATTTACACGTTAGTGTAGTGCGACCTCTGCACAGTGTTCAGCTAAAGCTACCTGTAGAAGGTTGGTGGTGTTTTCCTGATCCTATCACTACCGCAGGCAGCTACATTATATACACGTTAGTGTAGTGCGACCTCTGCACAGTGTTCAGCTAAAGCTACCTGTAGAAGGTTGGTGGTGTTTTCCTGATCCTATCACTACCGCAGGCAGCTACATTATTTACACGTTAGTGTAGTGCGACCTCTGCACAGTGTTCAGCTAAAGCTACCTGTAGAAGGTTGGTGGTGTTTTCCTGATCCTATCACTACCACAGGCAGCTACATTATTTACACATTAGTGTAGTGCAACCTCTGCACAGTGTTCAGCTAAAGCTACCTGTAGAAGGTTGGTGGTGTTTTCCTGATCCTATCACTACCACAGGCAGCTACATTATTTACACATTAGTGTAGTGCAACCTCTGCACAGTGTTCAGCTAAAGCTACCTGTAGAAGGTTGGTGGTGTTTTCCTGATCCTATCACTACCGCAGGCAGCTACATTATTTACACGTTAGTGTAGTTGGACCTCTGCACAGTGTTCAGCTAAAGCTACCTGTAGAAGGTTGGTGGTGTTTTCCTGATCCTATCACTACCGCAGGCAGCTACATTATTTACACGTTAATGTAGTGCGACCTCTGCACAGTGTTCAGCTAAAGCTACCTGTAGAAGATTGGTGATGTTCTCATACTACAGGCAGGCAGTTGATTTTGCTAGCTGCAGTTGCAGTATCAGTATATATATATATATATATATATATATATATATATATATATATATATATCCCAGCTTAGTGCAGCTACATCTCACTGCAGGCCATTAGTATGTCTGGAAGGCCAACAAGGAGAGGCAGACAGTCACAAGCCAAAAAAAGAGGGAAAGCAGGCTCTGTGTCTAGAGGCAACAGTGCTGGTCGTGGACACAGTGCATCCTCATCAGCACGTGGCCGTGGGACACGCTTGGCATTTTTTCGGCAGCTGGCCATGTTGAGCCGCAACATGCAGAAGACTTGGTCAAGTGGATGATCAAGCCATCCTCATCCTCCTCATCCTCTCTCACCCATGCTCAGGGTACTTTGTCTGGCAAAGCAGCTGCCAACGTGGCCTCTTCCCTCGGCTCAATGGCATCAGTGACTCCTTCCCTAGCCCCACCATGTCCTCCTGAGGAGTCCCTCGAACTGTTTGACCACAGTGTTGGGTACATGCTCCAGGAGGATGCCCAGCGTTTAGAAGGCTCTTATGATGATACTGAGCTAGATGAAGGCAATAACGTGAGCACGGACAGAGGGGGTGCCCAAGAAGGACAGCAATCTGGCAATCATGCTCTACGTGCTGCAGCATACTGCCCGGTTTGCTCCAGTGATGAGGAGGGAGGGGATGATGAGGTCACTGACTCAACATGGGTGCCTGATAGGAGAGAGGAGGAGGAGGCACATCACCAACGAGGCAGGATGCCCTCCAGGGGCCAGCCTAAGGGCAGCACACTGACTGCATCATACCGCAAAGCTCCGCATGTGCAGGCGCTGCTGTCTCTGCACGTTATTCCAAAAGTTCTTTGGTCTGGGCCTTTTTTGAGATGAGTGCATCAGATCCCAAAACTGCTATTTGCAACATATGTCTCAAGCGTATCTCACGTGGCCAAAACATCTCCCGCTTGGGCACCACATGCTTTACCAGACATATGTTGACCTGCCATGCAGTTCGTTGGCAAGCGTACCTAAAAGACCCACACCAAAGAACAAAGAGGACCTCTCCTTGCTCCTCATCAGCTGAGATCTCCAACCTCGCTATACCTTCAGTCCTCTCTGAGACCTGCACTGAGAGGAATGAAGGTGTAGAATTAGGTGTGTCACAGCCAAGTACTTGTGGGCAATCTGCTTTCGGTACACCGACGTCAGATTGTACCAGGAAAATTTCCCTGCCCCAGCTGCTGCACCGCTGAAAGAAGTTCGCTCCCAGCCATCCACATGCCCAGCGGTTGAATGCTAGCTTGGCAAAATTGCTAGTACTTCAACTGCTACCTTTTCAGTTGGTAGACTCTGCCCCCTTCCGTGAGTTTGTGGAATGTGCGGTTCCTCAGTGGCAGGTACCCAAAAGCCACTTTTTCTCATGGAAGGCGATTCCGGCTCTCTACCGGCATGTGGAAGGCAATGTCCATGCCTCGCCGGACAGGGCGGTCAGCGGTAAGGTGCATATTACCGCTGACTCATGGTCCAGCAGGCATGGACAGGGACGTTACCTAAGTTTAATCGCGCATTGGGTGACTCTGCTGGCAGCTGGGAAGGATGCAGGACAAGGTGCAGTAGTGTTGGAGGTTGTTCCGCCACCACGCCTCCAAAATGCCACTACTAATGATTCTGACACACCTCTTCCCTCCACCCCCTCCTCTTCTTCTTCTTCCATAGCCTCTTCCTGTGCTTTGTCCTCGGAACCAGCGGTGCTCCGTAGGCATTCAAGGGGCTATGCAAGTATGCAGGCCACAAAATGCTATGCGGTGCTTGAGCTGGTGTGCTTGAGGGACAGGAGCCACACTGGGGCAGAGGTTCTGTCAGCTCTGCAGGGGCAGGTTCAGAGGTGGTTGACGCCACGCCAACTAAAGGCAGGAATGGTGGTTTGCGACAATGGCACCAACCTCCTCTCTGCCCTCCGACAGGGACAAATGACCCATGTGCCCTTTTTGGCACTTGGTGGTGAAGCGGTTCTTGGGCAGGTACCTGGGCTTACAGGATGTCCTGAGGGAGGCCAGGAAAGTCTGAGTGCATTTCCACTGGTCATATAATGCTAGTGCTTGGCTGGCAGACCTCCAAAAGGAATTTAACCTGCCCAAGAACCGCCTAAGCTGTGGCATGCCCACCAGGTGGAACTCAATGTTGGCCATGCCGCAGCAGCTGCACATGCAGCAGAGGGCCATCAATGAGTACCTGTGTGACTATGGCACCAGGACAGGGTCAGGGGAGCTTGTTTTTTTTCCCCACGCCAGTGGGCCATGATCAGGGATGCATGCACTGTCCTGTCACCATTTGAGGAGGCCACGAGGATGGTGAGCAGTGACAGTGCATGCCTCACTGACACTGCCCCCTTGTCCACCTGTTGGAGCACACGTTGCATGGAATAATGGACAGGGCACTTGAGGCAGAACAGAGGCAGGAAGAGGAGGACTTCCTTAGCGCTCAAGGCCCCCTTTATCCAGACAGTGTTCCTGTGTGCCCGCCGATCACACAGGAAGAGGAGGAGGAGGAGGAGGAGGATTGTGTCAGTATGGAGGTGGAGCCTGGCACTCAGCATCAGCAGCAGTCTTTAAGAGGTCATTTACAGACCCAAGAAACCCATGGACTTGTAGGTGGCTGGGAGGAGGTGGCTGCGGATCATGTCGTCCTTAGTGACCCAGAGGACTCCGGTCCGAATGCCTCAGCAAACCTACACTGCATGGCCTCCCTGATCCTGCAAAGCCTGCGGAAGGATCCTTGTATTCGTGGTATCAAGGAGAGGGATCAATACTGGCTGGCAACCCTCCTTGATTCACGTTACAAGGGTAAGGTTGCAGACCTTATCTTGCCATGGCAGAGGGAGCAGAGGATGAAACATCTTCGGGAGGCCTTGCAGAAAGGTCTGTGCAACGCGTTCCCAGAGACTGGGAGGTTACAAACTCCTGTTTCTGGACAACTTGTTGCTGAGGCTTCAGTCAGTCAAAGAAGGAGCGGTGGAGAAGGTGGCCGTCTGACCGATGCGTTCAGACAATTTTTTAGTCCGCAGCCCTAAGGTATGATCAGTTCCAGCAACCATCACCAGCGTCTGTTTTACATGGTGCAGAAATACTATGGGGCAAGATCTGTCTTGGACACCTTTCCCACCGAAAATCCTCTGGGTTACTGGGTCTTGAGCTTGCACAGTATGCAATTTAGCTACTGGCCTGTCCTGCATCCAGCGTTCTTTCGGAACGCACATTCAGTGCTGCTGGAGGCTTTGTAACCGATCACAGGGTGCGTCTGTCCACCGACTCGGTCGATCAACTGACCTTCATAAATATTAATCAGTCTTGGATCACCACCAGCTACCAAGCACCTGATGCTGATGTAACCGAATACATTTTTTTTAAATCTCAGATTCCTTCAAAGACTGCCTATGCTGATGCTGAGTGACTATCCTGTTATGCTGAGTAATTATCCTCTTCCTCCTCAATGATCATGCTGATAGCTTGTAAGAACATTTTTGGTTCTGGGCGCCGCCAGTCCCACCACCAGTGCCTAAGGCCCAATTTTTCAGCCCCTGTTTAACAGGGGCATGTAATTACAATTTTTGATGCAATCCTTTGCAGCAGGGCTAGTTCCTGCACTCCAACTAGAGTATCTGTGAGGGGTTGCAGGGTTGTGGCACCATCACCAGTGCCTAAGGCCCAATTTTTCAGCCCCTGTTTAACAGGGGCGTGTAATTACAATTTTTGATGCAATTCTTTGCAGCAGGGCTAGTTCCTGTGCTCCAACTAGAGTATCTGTGAGGGGTTCCAGTGTTGTGGCATCAGTGCCTAAGGCCCAATTTTTCAGCCCCTGTTCAACAGGAACATGTAATTTGAATTCTTGATCTAATATTTCGCAGCAGGGCCCGTTTCTGCACCCACCAAGAGTATCTGCGAGGACTTACAGTGTTGTGGCACCAGCACCACCACCACCACCAAAGGCCCAATTTTTCTGCACCTGTTCAACAGGGGCATGTAATTACAATTCTTAATCTAATATTTCACAGCAGGTCTCTGTGAGGGTTTACAGTGTTGTGGCCACAACAACACCTAAGGCCCAAATTTCTGCTGAGTATATAGGGCAGGCCCCTACTTTCAAATATCCAACTTACAAACGACTCCTACTTGCAAAGGGAAGGAGACAACAGGAAGTGAGATGAAATCTACCCCTAGGAAGGGAAATTCTCTCCTGTAAGAGTTAATATGCGAAAAACTTTTCTCCTTTTACACTGATGCTTTATCACCAATCCTTGTTTCACAAAAAAACCCAAATTTTCAAAAAAACATTTGTCATTGGGACAAAAAGTGAGGTGAAATCTTCTGAAGAGGAGCACAGACAGCAAAACAAATGTCACAGGGGTGATAACCCTTCCCTAGGTTTTCCAAAAAGCTTAAAATAGATTTTTTAGCTGGAGCTAAACACGTTAAAAATGTACCAGTTCAAAATTACAAACAGATTCTACTTAACAACAAACCTACAGTCCCTGTCTTGTTTGCACCGCCTGTATACTGCTGTTCAGAGTATATAAGGCCTGGGGGCCCCACACCTTTCCTTTTTTAATTTGGGTGCGGGGTTCCCCTTAATATCCTTACAAGACCCAAAGGGCCTGGTAATGGACTTGGGGGTACCCATTCCGTTTGTCTCACTGATTTTCATCCATATTGCCACGACCCAACATTACATTAAAGCCGCAAGCAGTTTTAAATGACCTTTTTTCCTTTAAAAATGACATTTTGTGCAGGGACTGTTCTAAGCACGGGAAACATGCGCCACTTTACAGGCATACTATAGACACCCCCCAGGTATGATATTTAAAGGAATATTTCACTTTTTTTTTACTTTAAGCATCATTAAAATCACTGCTCCCGAAAAAACGGCCATTTTTAAAACTTTTTTTTGCATTAATACATGTCCCCTGGGGTAGGACCCGGGTCCCCAAACCCTTTTTAGGACAATACCATGCAAATTAGGCTTTAAAATGAGCACTTTTTATTTCGAATGTTCGAGTCCCATAGACGTCAATGGGGTTTTAACGTTTGTGCGAATTTTCGGTCCGTTCGCAGGTTCTGGTGAGAACTGAACCGGGGGGTGTTCGGCTCATCCCTACTTTTTATATAAAACAAAACCTGACTGGTTGCTTTACTTCTACTGACTCAGGCCCAAAATTCTTTTCACAGGAATCAACATCAGGTTAGCATATTGGAATACAATATTTAGAGGCCTACAAATTTTGGAAAAAAACAACATGGAGCTCCATCTGTTCCTCAAG
This sequence comes from Lithobates clamitans, assembly GCA_037952925.1. Taxonomy (NCBI): domain Eukaryota; kingdom Metazoa; phylum Chordata; class Amphibia; order Anura; family Ranidae; genus Lithobates; species Lithobates clamitans. Next base: position 1,475,471 of record JBBGZY010000624.1, read on the forward strand.
TAGAGAGTACAACACATTTTCAAACACATCAAGAACTCTATTCTAGAGAAAATGTAAAGAGACTCACAATTTAGTTCAATTGAAAGTATGAAGGATGGAGCAGAGCACTTTCTAATGATGCTAGCAGTAATGAGAGGCATATGTCCCATATTATGAAGTCAATAAAAGCTGTGCACTCAAATAAATGTATTACCTATCTCGCTTAATGATTCCAAATACTTCTGTCTTGTTAACGTAAAGGGTTGAGAATTGTACAACAATAATGAAGATTGCAGATTATTTTCCAGCAACAAAGAAATATTTAAAATTGAGCTTGCCAACCAACTTTGTGTGACCATTAAATGTAGAAATGAATGTCAAATCATCCTCTACATATAAAAAAAGGCTGTAAGGAAGCACTGCCAACCACCACCCCAACTTGGACAACAGCATGAAAGTTTGGGCTCAAAATGCCTTCAAGTCATAGTGCCCAAAGTTCCCACAACTAATTTTTCTGATCTGGGTCAAATATCAGATTTAATGGGTAAATTCACTCATCCTTAGTTATGAAGAAAATAATGTGCATTGAATTTATGTACTATATGTAAATATATAAATGTGTTTGGGTATATATCTAGATATGTATAAACAAGACCACCCCCAAGAATATAGCATTTTGTTTGTAAAGTAGAAAATAGGAATATTCATCAGATCGTCATCATTTTAACATCATAATTATTTTTTTTCTTCTTTTTTGTTTATTTATATTTATGTGTAAGCATAAGCTCATCAAACTTGAGTTTTGTAGCCTTTTCATGCAGTTTTCATTATGTTCAAATGAGTTCTTGAAGCTTGATATATTTGACTCAAAGACACAGTGGTCACCCAAAAGAAATCTTGTAGTCAAGCTTTGACTGTATAGCAGATCTTTACTGATTAGGAGGCAAAAAGCTTTGATGGTGTCTGCTAATTTCCCTAAAGGGACTGGGGATGCATTTGAGTTTAAAGATTCATAATTCTGGTTCATTCCGATCTTTTAAATGGGGGAAAGCAAATAATTAGGCTTAATTTCTTTAAAAACAATGCTTTTTCCACCAATCAATTGTCTGGGAGTTCTTACATACATAGCAAAAGCAACAGCCTCATTTTGTCTGCACATTTTAGTCAAGTAATATGTAACCTAAATTGTACTAAACTGTGTGTATACTATTAATGTCTACATAGAAAAATCAGTTACTGCCATCTCATAAAAACATTCAGTAATTTGGTAATGCATACTGAGTGCTGAGTTTCTATGAGTTCCAGGGTCCCTCATGAAGTTTGGGGGTGGGGTTGTGGTCACAGAAATTTTTCAATGGTTTTGCACAGAGCAGCCCATATCCTCCACTTCTTGGGGTCCCCTGCCGGCACTCTGGACTCCACCCCCAAGCTGAGTACCCCATAGCAAGTGCTTGCTATGGGGGCACTCGTGCATGCTCACTTCCAAGCCCTGCTGCTGACTTTTAATAAATAGACATTTGCCAACATGCTGTCCTCACCCTGCCCAGTTATTTGCATTCTACGGGTCCATATTGACTGTGGTAAGCTGGCTGTGACTTTGTGCTGTGTCTTCAGCTCCCCACCGCAAATGTGGAAGAAACGCTGCACTTTGAGACTGGTCCTGCAGCCTCCTGGGACATGTGAGGTTTTCTATTAGGTTGCAAGGGGGGAGGGGGGCAGGTGGAACTGTAGTAGTTCTTGCATAAGCAGGAATTGCAAAAATGGGAGCAGGCACCTGTCAGAAAGAGGAACCCGCTCCAAGAAAAAAAAATCTGAAATAATAGGGGGAGGGGCAGGAGGATGAGCAAAACTTTCGCTTTTAAATCAAGTTCCAATTTTAAGTAGAACTCTGGGCAAAAGCAAAAATTACATATATGTGGCAGTTTATCACATTGCAGTTTTTGTGGCAGTCTGTCACACAGAAGTTTTTGTTTTTCTGGATCCCCTATGCACTATAGTTTTATTACTTGTTGGTCTTGCCACTAGATCTGTTATTTTTTTACATCCTGTAGCAGAGTGACAAACAAATTAAAACGTAATTAAACCCTTAGCCTATATTTAATATGCAGTTGCCATGACCATTTGAATAGCATCACTGAGCGGGTCCAAGACATACTTCAGAGCTTCTTGCGAAAGGCCGGCTTCTGTCGGATTGACTACAGTACACACGGTCTGAATGTCACAGGACAAGTGGTGATGCCGCCCGACATTCAGCCCATGTGTACTGTGCTTTAGTAAATTAACCTCATAGCGTCATACAGGGTTTTTAGTAGAAAAAAAAATAGTTGACTTTCTGTACATGCAATTTTAGTTGGCAAGGAGGGATTTTTTTAAGACTAAATACAGTATCTCACAAAAGTGAGTACATTCCTCACATTTATGCAAATATTTTATTATATCTTTTCTTGTGACAACACTGAAGAAATGACACTTCGCTACAATGTAAAGTAGTGAGTGTACAGCTTGTATAACAGTGTCAATTTGCTGCCCCCTCAAAATAACTCAACACACAGTCATTAATGTCTAAACCACTGGCAAAGTGAGTACTGATACTGAGATCTTGGGTTCCTGGTTCAAAGAGACAGATGCTAATACTTTGCTAATACTATGTTAATACTTATACTTTGTTTAGGCTGCCCAACTTCAGCTTAGGAGTAGACATTCAAGCCTCATTCACATTCTCTGTGGTAACATGTGCTGTGGTAATGGACGTAATACTGCGATTCAAGGTAATATGCATTGGTGCAATGCAATGTTATTCATTCTGAATGGCATCCCAACGTACCTTTACAACACGCATGCACTGCCACACATTGCTTACCAAAAATGCTGAATGCACCTATTTTGATGATTTTTGGAACTTCGGGCACATTTAGCCATGTAAATGAATAAGCTGCCTTAAAGTGGTTGTAAACCCACGAAAAAAAACAACAACAAAAAAACCAACCTGCAAGACAAAGGCATAATGAACTAGTATGCATAGCATACTAGCTCATTATGAAATACTTACCTTAGATCAAAGCCCCCACAGCAGTCCCTGCACACTGCACTATCCAGCCCTCCAGAGTTATTTCTGGGTATCGCGGGCTACGGCGCTATGATTGGCCAGAGCCACAATTACATCACTCCCACACGTGGGAGCCGCCGTTAACGGCACATCAGCTGAAGAAATGGCACGCTCGGTGCGTTTCTCGGTGCAGCTTCCATTGCTCATCTTTCTTCCTTCTCTTCAGTGCACATGTGCCTATGATGTCAGCACATACTGATACAAGGGATATCTCCTAAACCATGTAGGTTTAGGAGGTATTCATGGTAGCTACATGTAAGCCTTAGTATAGGCTTTCCTGAAGTCAAAAGTGGTCTATAAGTGTTTACAACCATTTTAACACTATGCTCGTTAGCATGCAGCATAACAGCATAGTGTTAACACAGCAATACAGTATAAATGTAACTTCAATGTTTTTCAATTACATGTTTAAGCCATATCTAAGTAGGTTCTTAATAATTGGTATATGAATAAAAATTAAAGACTGTACAGAGGATACAAATGACTGATAACTTCCTATAACACTTGCAAGCACAATGACTAAGAAATTTACTTGAGATTCTTGCACTGTTCACTCATCTTGCGGCTGAATTCCCAAAGGAAGAAGCCCAAGATATAATGTTTCATTGCTCCGCATATGACCTAAGTGAACCTGAAATGGAGGCTAATAGAATTGAGGGAGTGTACATTTACCTAGCAAGTTGCTTGATTATTTAAGAATTTAGTAGGTTTCAAACCAGACTGGTAGAAGCAGGTTTTTCCCATGCTGACAGAAGCTGCTTCTCTGCTCTTTAGACCACGTGTAAGAGAAAAATAAACTACTCATGTGGATCATTGCAGGCAGGGGTTGAGCCTGGAATCTGTCTGCTTCTTGAAGGCTGTCCCCCATATCAGCCTGTGTCATTTTGTATTTCTCCCACATGCTCCAGCTGCCAGCACCTCCACTTGTTAGCTTACAAGTCAAATAATTTCTAGTGCAGCTTCCATTGCTCATCCTTCTTCCTTCTCTTGACAGCATCCTCTATCCCCCTCTTCTTCTTGACGAACACACAGCCACCCCACTAAGCACAAGCAGATATCAATCAAGATGTCCCTGAAGCCAGGACTATAATCAAATCATTGGCTTATGCAGCTCTGAGCCATTGTATCTCTCCACATATGTGAAAGAAGTCCCTGCCTGGCATCTACAATACTGTCTTTTTGGCAAGCACCCCCGAGCACGCACCTGGCGCCGCCCCTGCGCCGGGACAAGAGCGAGGTCTGAATTCGACAGTCTCAATCCAATAGCGCTACAGTGGCAGGGGGTTAAGCTAGAGGGGAGAGAAAGAATGGCCCGCATCTCCTCTCAGCTGTCTTCTCCACTTCAGATTTGGTATGTCACATCCAGCGCTAAATTGATAGAAGTAGTGAGATGCTGCTGTCACCTTCGTGTCCTATTCCCATCAACTTGCAGTGTCAGGAACTCGGCTCATGGCGCCTCTCCCCTGGCATGATACCATGATGCCCAGTTCAGCTGTCCCTCCTGCCCACCCCTTGTCCTGACCATCAGATCCTAGAATATAACAAGTGTGCACACCTGCACACTCAGCCTGCTTATTTCCTGCAAGACCTAGACACAGCATCGGAGGCTTCTTCCAACCCAAAGCTCTTCGAATGGGTTCCAAGCTCCAGGCCCTCATCTGGGAATTACAAAATGTAACTTTTGTATTTTTTCATGCAATTGTGAGCAAGAAAAAAAAATGTTTTTTTTTTTATTCTCCTTACACATAATTGGGTACTTAATGCAAACACAGTTTCACTGTCTTTACTAAGGTCATTTTACATTTACTCTGCTAAGAGTACAGTCTCTACACCTGTAGTAAGTCCACCTCTGTAATCTGCAAGTACATAATTCAATGAATAAAAGAGCAAAAAAAACTATTTGTCAGAAGAATGTGGCCTTTTTCTTATAACCACATCAGTAATGCTAAATGTAGACATATTTGTTGTTGAGATTTTAATTTTGTAACAGGAGCAGGATCTGAAAATCCAACTGTTCCTTCTGCAAAATACAAGGCTTGAGTATTGTGTGCTTTGTCTTCTTAAAAATGTCACTATATACAAAGCAGAGCAGATAACCCTACCATTGTCATCATGTCATACTCATTTTGTCAGTTGTATGTGTTGTGGTTGCCCAATACCACTCTGGCAGTTGCATCAACTCTTCTGTTATTTTTGCACAGGCAAATATTTCATGGCTATTACAGCTAACAGACATTGTCACAGGGCCAGGGCCATTGACTTCTATAGAGTTATCCAAGCTTCAGTATCTGATGCTACAGTATATTTTTCTAATCTGTCTTAAAGTCGTAAAGGCTTGCCTTTTGCCTTCTGTTCTACCTGCTTCAGCTCATAGTCCTTTTGAACAGGTATTTTGTTCATAATTGCTGTTTCATGTGGATTCTCCTTTTTATTTAATACAAGTGTAGGTTGAATAGAGAAAGATAAATAAAAGCCCAAAACATATGACTCTCTTTAGTGAGAAATCCTTTGGGATAAATGGAGGGAGGCTGTGTTTTCACTGTTGAATGTAAATTCTTCTGAAGTGGAACTAATCATTTAAAGGATAGTTTGGGTTGTCCTAACAACGCAGCAGAATTGAAAGGGCTCCTTTTTGTTGAAGATATGTTTTCTTTCTTTCAGTCAAAACTGATGATGATACCCCTTTCACACTCTGTCCTCCCATATCATAAATCTTAACTCACTGCTCCCAAAATCTCACTTTAAGATGCCAAGACCCAGCGGGTGAGAAACGTCCAGAGAGGGACACTGGAGGAGCTGTAATAAAGCAAGGAGAATTGAAATGGGAGTGTATGGGACAGGATATGAAGAGAGGAAGGCAGATAAAAATTAGATAAATTGACAAGAGAAAAACAGGTAAACAGTGTTAAAATATAAACAAACAACATCAATATGATATTATGTACAGGATTACATTTTATTTGAAATATTATTTCATCTGAAGTAATGATACTGCAGTTCTAGGGGGATGCCTGCAGGTAGGGATGAGCCGAACACCCCCCCCCCCCGGTTCGGTTCGCATCCAGAACATGCGAACAGGCAAAAAATTTGTTTGAACACACGAACACCATTAAAGTCTATGGGACACGAACATGCATAATCAAAAGTGCTAATTTTAAAGGCTTATATGCAAGTTATTGTCATAAAAAGTGTTTGGGGACCTGGGTCTTGCCCCAAGGGACAAAAAGAAATTTTGAAAACAGATGTTTTTTTCGGGAGCAGTGATTTTAATAATGCTTAAATTGAAACAATAAAAGTGTAATATTCCTTTAGGCTCCATGCACACTGGAGCTCATAAACTGCAGTTTATTGGCCTTTGGGCGTTTTTTTTAAAAGCCCATAAACTTCACTCTATGTTAGCCTATGTGTCCATGCACACATGGATGTTTTTTATCTTTAATGAGCAGTGGAGTTTATGGGCTGTTTTCTGAATGCCAGAAATTCACGTTCAAAGTGCCATTTTTCACCACCAAAAAAGCCAAACACAGATAAACGCTCATAAACGCTCATAAACGTGCATTAATTAGTGTTCGGCATTCTATTTTTTTAATGCATTGTGGGAGTTTGGAATGCATGGTGGGATTTTTGGAGTGTCCTCTGTGTATTATTATTAAAAACGCCCATAAACACTAACGCTAAAAAACACTCATAAACGCTCATAAACACTAGTACAAAACGCTGTTAAAAGCACGTTTTTCAACCAGAGTTTTCTGCCAGCAATCTGGCGTCCAAAAAAAGCTTTTTTGAGCTTACGTGTGCATGGAATCTTAAATTTTGTACCTGGGGGGTGTCTATAGTATGCATGTAAAGGGGTGCATGTTTCCCGTGTTTAGAACAGTCTGACAGCAAAATGACATTTCTAAAGGAAAAAAAGTCACGTAGAACTACTATCGCTATTATCACTACTACCTGGGGGGTGTCTATAGTATGCCTGTAAAGGGGCGCATGTTTCCCGTGTTTAGAAGAGTCTGACAGCAAAATTACATTTCTAAAGGAAATAAAGTCATGTAAAAGTACTATCTCTACTATCACTACTAACTACTGTAAGACTACTATCGCTAGCGCCGGCTATAATGAATTGTCTGTCCAGCAATACACATGAAATTTCATTGATAAAAATGGCATGGGATTCCCCCACAGGGGAACCCTGAACCAAAATTTTTTTTAAAATGCATGGGGGTCCACCTAAATTCCATACCAGGCCCTTCAGGTCTGGTATGGATATTAAGGGGAACCTCGCACCAAAATTTGAAAAAAAAATTACGTCCCCCAAGTCCCCCTCAAAATCCATACCAGACCCTTCAGGTCTGGTAAGGGTATTATAGGGAACCCCGTGCCAAAATTAAAAAAAAAATGGCATGGGGTCCCCCCAAAAATTCATACCAGACCCTCATCCAAGCACGCAACCTGGCAGGCTGCAGGAAAAGCAGGGAACAAAGTGCTTTGGGGGCTGAGGGCATGTGGCCTGGTATGGTTCAGGAGGGGGGTGCTCTCTCATCCCCCCCTCTTTTCCTGTGGCCTGCCAGGTTGCGTGCTCAGATAAGGGTCTGGTATGGATTTTTGGGGGGACCTCATGCCATCTTTTTAAAAATTTTGGCGCGGGGTTCCCCTTAAAATCCATATCAGACCTGATGGGTCTGGTATGGATTTTGAGGGGGACCCCCCACGCCATTTAAAAAAAAAATTTGGTTCGGGGTTCCCCTGTGGGGGAAAACCCATGCCGTTTTTATCAATGAACGTTTATGTGTATTGCCAGACCGTCAATTCATTATAGCCGGCGTTAGCGATAGTAGTTTTACAGTAGTTAGTAGTGATAGCAGCCCCTTTACAGGCATACTATAGACACCCCCCCAGGTAGTAGTAATAGTAGCAATAGTAGTTTTACATGACTTTTTTTCCTTTAGAAATGTCATTTTGCTGTCAGACTGTTCTAAACACAGGAAACATGTGCCCCTTTACAGGCATACTATAGACACCCCCCCAGGTAGTAGTAATAGTAGCAATAGTAGTTTTACATGACTTTTTTTCCTTTAGAAATGTCATTTTGCTGTCAGACTGTTCTAAACATGGGAAACATGCGCCCCTTTACATGCATACTATAGACACCCCCCAGGGAAAAAAATTAAAGAAATATTACACTTTTATTGTTTCACTTTAAGCATTATTAAAATCACTGCTCCCAAAAAATGGCTGTTTTTAAAACTTTTATTTGCACTGATACATGTCCCCTGGGGCAGGACCCAGGTCCCCAAACACTTTTTATGACAATACCATGCATATAAGCCTTTAAAATTAGCACTTTTGAGTTCTCCTATAGACCTTTAAAGGGTGTTCTGCGGCTTTCGAATTTGCCGCGAACACCCCAAATTGTTTGCTGTTTGGCGAACGGGCGAACAGCCAATGTTCGAGTCGAACTCATGTTCGACCCGAACATAAAGCCCATTCCTACCTGCAGGTTTAATGACCTTGCAGATTCTGATATCACTCAGCTCTTCAACAATTGCTGTATTTTCAATGGTAAATAAATATAGAAGGAGGATAATCTCATTAGCACACACCCTGCATCATCTACCCTCAGTTGGTCAACTCCTTCCTGTGTCATGACCCAAAGTCTGTCCAGGAAGTAAGACAGAAGTAATGGAGCGGGGTATTTAAACATCCATGACGAAAGTGATCTAAGCATGTGTATATTTAATGAAAAACTCTTTTATTTTTGCAAAAGAAGTACATTAATGCTATATTGGTATATACTACATAGGGAAGCTGGAATTTAGAAAAAAAAAGGTGAACAAAGTTGAACTTAGCCTTTAGTGATTTGGAGTGCAGTGATGATGATGGCAGTGTAAATTATACCAATTATATAAAAAAAAACTGTGGGGTCAGTTTAAATATATTCCTAAAATGTTTCTGTGAGGGCATCATCCTAATAAAGACAATTGTAGAAAAAGCATGGTATATATAGGACTTTAAATATGCACCCTAGGAATTATTTATTACTTAACATATAAAAAATGCACTTTTATTATATACAAAAATATATTTTTTTAAATCCATCATATATAACAACATAAAATGAATAGGATCTTCTTATGCATTTCAACACACATATAGTCAGTAGTCACAGAACGCCCATATAGTATATATGCATCTGAGTTTAAGCGTTTCCCAGTCATCCCACTTCTTGAGGACTGAAAATGTGCTTTCATATGGGTTCAAGATCAATCTGTAAAGAATAATAATATGATTACAAAATGTATAATATAATGTAAAAAAAGCAGAGGTAAGATACATTGTTAATGTCCACTACCCCCTGTTGAAAAGGAGGAATGTGAGGAAGAGAGGAAAAAAACAGTCAAATACCACCCCTATATACACAGTCATTCAGACTTTTACCTACAACCTAGGCACAAGCAGTCATCTGAAGGTTGATACTGTGGCTGATCACATTCTTCCCCCAGCCTGTGGGGGAGCATAGAGAACCACACATGGGTGAAAACCACTATCCTTTAAGAGATATTTGGATGTATATTTGTATTCTTGGTAAACTAAGATGGATATAGATCATTGTTCATTTTTTCCATTTTTTCCAATCTGCTTACTTGCAAAACTTCAATAAAAATGGTGATTTATTAAAAAGTAATTAAAACATCATAAAAAAAACATTCACATCAGCAAATGTCTTATGTACATACAAACCCTACATCAATGACACCTTCTTGCCTGAGCCCACCATTTTCCCCCTTTATCCCTAGTATTATATCCTCAATTGTCAATGAATTCATATATCCATGTCAATGGAGGAGATCCTCTCTGCATGCACACAAAATATGTGATAACGATAGGGCATGGATCCAAGCCTCTGAGAAAAAAGAGCAAAACAAGCAAAAAAACAAAAAAAAAAGTGTGTGTGTGTGTGTGTGTGTGTGTGTGGGGGGGGTGTCAAGAAGGACAGAAAATGGGAACTGTGCTGTGTCCAGATGGCAACGTGGTTGAAATCAAAGCCCAAAAAATTCCCAAAGGGGCCGAGGAAGGGAGACGTGCAGCTCACGCCTGAGAGCCCATAATATCATGATATTCAGGTGAGCATGTGAACTCCATCCAATAGAATCAGGTTTTTTTACATCATTCTTCCCAGTGATTATCCAAAGCCATCAGGGAGATGCCCGTGTCACATCCGGCTGTTGGAGCGGCGGAATGGCGAAAATATACACAGGCTGTCTATGTTGTTGCTTACTTAAAGAACCATACCATGTAAGCCAGTGGTTCTCAACTCCAGTCCTCGTGACCCACCAACAGGCCAGATTTTAAGTATTACCTTGGGGAGTTTCAGACTAGAATACTGCAATCACTGAGCAGCAAGTGATATCACCTGTGATGTATTTCAGCTATCTTGCAAACCTGTCCTGTTGGTGGGTCCTGAGGACTGGAGTTGAGAACCACTGATGTAAGCGTAATTCCTTTATTGTTCCACATTTTTTAATGAAAATACTACACTATATCAGCCCCCATCTCTCCATTACATACTTATGGTGATGGTAGAGTGGAGCAACTTTACTAATGCAGGTGGAAATGAACTAATCCTTATCAAGACAGGACACCTTGGAATATAGCACCTTTGGAATCCTAATAAGCGAATTGGTCCTGTGTGGGCCAATTGGATTTGATGAGTGTGTATTCTTGCCCTCACTGTGGTGGAATACTCTTTGGCCAACTCATACCAGCACTGGTTTTGTTACAAGGACGGTGATTGGGACACTTGGAGGAAATACATTTTGTTTTATGGACTAAATATATCCATTTTTCATCTTTTTTCATTTTTTTATTTTTTAATTCACTCTATTCACAATTTATATATGTGTGACTGCATTGTTATATATATATATATATATATATATATATATATATATATATATATATATATATATATATTATATTTGTGAGTAGCGCCACTTCCTTTATTATTTGTTGTTAGCTATTATTGAGGTGAATTTTTCACTTTAAACGGGGCAGCTGCTTTTTTTTCACTTATGACTGAATGGTAATTTATATAGGTACCGGTTTGAGCTGTGGCGCCTTTTCTTATAACTTGTACCCTTTCATTGGAAAAGGAGTCAAATGTAGTAGGATGGCTACTGCATCTATTGGCAACTGTACATCCATCAATTTAAAGATCCAGTAACAAACCTGAGTCCAGAAAACAGAGAGACCAGGGCAAGGCCAGAAGAAGTAAAGCATGGTACTCTCTGCTTCCTAGCATTGCTAGGAAAGGGGAGGGCTCTGTGGAAAAAGTTTGTGTAAGGTTGATGGGACTCTATAGCACTGAGCCAAGATTTTATATCCCATCTCCTAAACCTTACAAGATATCGAGGTCCTGTGTTTTAATTTGGACAATAATGTCTTACTGCTGTTTTGTGAAAGTAGTTTGTAAATACTTCTCCCACTTAATTATGTATTTGGGAGTGGAAGGGTCAGTCATTTGGTATGACAATATGGGGCCTTTAAGAGTTGTGACAACTCAGAGGGTTGCCCCAATTGTCGGGTGAGCAAAGAGAGAGCGGGGGATTCCATGGGATAACCAAGGTAGGCAGCCCAATAAACAGGTCGAGAAGGATTGTTTGAATAAAACCAATCTCTTCCCGAAGTTTGACTGACACCAGTTTATAATGCGAGACATGAGCCTTATATTATTTGTTGATGTATGGTAAGACCTGAATTGATTCTTTGAGAGAATCCTAGATCTATGCAAGAGATCAAAGCCTATGTGCTTTATTTCTCCCTGCCTTGACCTGTTCACTCCACACACCCTATCCTCAATTCTGCAACTGTTTTAGATGCTGTAAGTGTTAAAGACTTGGCCTTGTGTCTCCTTTAGGCAGGAGAACATAAACATAATCTATAATATAAAAAAATAGAGTACAAATAAATATATGTAGAAATAAGAGACTATAGGACCCATAAGAGCTAGAGCATATTGTTAAAAACAGGGGCAAGCGGCAGAATGACTTATATATTTAGAATCAAATGTGTCACTAACTTAAGAGCTGAGAACTATCTGAGACCAGAAAGACAGTAAAATCCTGAAAGGCACATCACAAGGGACAGGAGAAGGAGAGGTCTAGCCAAAATCATCATTAAAGCGATGGCAGTGCGTGGCATTTCTTTTGCATTTACTGCTGGTGATAACAGTGTGTCATGCCTATGAAATTACCACTTTTAATCTCCAGGTACAGAGCATAGTCACTAGTGATGGGCAAATCTGCTAAGGTTCGATTTGAAAAGGGTTTGGTGAACTGGAACTTACAGGTGAATCCCATAAAGGTCTATGGGTAACTAATATAGCTGGGCACTGCCATGGGGGACATGTACTATTGCAAAAAATAAAAGATAATCATACAACAGGGAGAGGGTCTTTTCATGTGGCTTTGAAGACAAAATTGAAAATCCAAAAATCCATTAAATGACATGCCTGTGGGATGCCTTAAAGCTGTATGTGGTGTTACAAAACAGTATGATTTTCACAGACAGTCTCAGCAACAGATTTGATTTTAGCTTAAAATGTATTTTTTTCATTTTGCCAGGCAGTAATAGTCTTGCTTTGATGGGCAGATAAAAATTGGCTGCTGGGGCTGTCCTTGTTCTCACTGATGCAAAAATGTTCTGCCACTAGCCAATTTATTTCAAGGTAAGAATTATGAGACTACAAACGACACAGCTGGGTAAAACTGGTCAGCAGCATAGGGAGAATAAGCTAAAATGTGCTGGAGAAAAAGATTACAGGTAGATGTTTTACTACAGGAATTAAAGCTGAACTCCAGGAAAATGTTAAAGGTACCCTTGCAATGGGGCTCCCCCAACTAGGCAAAGTTTGGTTTGCAGGAGGTTAAACAAACCCAGCAGGAAATCTGTGAACCCCAAAGATAGCATTAAACCCTATTCATGAGGAGACAAATATTGTTATTTTTTCTGGTCTTTTTCAAGGCTAATTTGCAAGCTATTCATTTAAAAGGTGGTATGGGAAGCTGGGCATCATACTATATGGAGGATAAAGTGACATTTCATGTGGTTTGAAGGGCAATATTGAAAACATACAAAGCCTATATAAAACATGCTTGCGAAATGTCCTAAAGATACAAATAAGGTTATGTAACAGTACAATGTAATCCTTTAAAAGTGACAAAGTTAAAAAGAGAAATAAATTAGGGATTTCCCCTTAAATTTAAACCAGTCTGTGTGGCTCAGAAAGGAAGGGCCCCTCCTTTCAGAATCATACCAGGCCACATGCCTTTCAGGATTTGGTGACCTTGTGAAGAGAGATAGCCAGAGCGAACAGTGTCCTCTTCTGGAGGGTAGGAGTGACGTCCCTCTTCTGCCAGAAACGAAAGAGCTTTGCTCAGCCTCACTGCGGGAGGCTGACATCAATTCAAATTCAACTACCTACATTTCTTAGGTCCTAGTACAACAATAATTTTCTTATTTGGGCTCTTAGATTAAAAAGTTTGAGAACCCATGTTTTAGTCCACCATTAGAAATGTTTACAATATACAAGGCTCCCTGAGGCAGAATTTGCTTGTGAAGCTTTTAAAAATACATGGGCAGGGCCGGATTAACATGGAGCTGCAGCTTCAGGCCCCTCCCTTAAGATCTGCCCACCCAGCCAGCAGTATAAGCCCAATTTCTCCTGTCTATAAACGTTTATGGAACAGGAGAAGCCATTTGTAAATGTATAGGTGTCTGGCTGCATCTGTGTTGGCTCACCATGGTTATTAAAGTGTTACAGTGTCACGGTTCCCCCCCTGCACAAATGGGAGAGATGCTGGGTCTGCTCTGCCTTCTCCCGCCCCTCTCCCGCCCCTCTCCCTCTGTGTCTCCTTTATACTCTGTGAAGTCCGTACAGTGAAGGAGCCGTGTGGGGTTTTGTATTTAGTTACACTTTAAACCCAGAGACTGGTGGCCTTTTAATAATAGTTGAAATAGCATTGCACATGAAATCAGAGATATACAGAACTTCGATTTTCGGTGTATTAATGTTTTCTTTTTGGTGCCGCACTATATTACATCATTTTTTGATACACAGGATTTAAAAATGTAATTTTGTAAGGGTTTACATCTCCCCCACCCGCTCCCTTCCTCTTTCTCTTCCTCTTTCCTGTCTCTCTCCCTTCTTCACCCTTATGACACAACAATAAGGAGTATTATGTGGGTACAAAGACTGTGGCATGAGTTTGCAGCGTATATAGTGACTATCATTCAACTTTTATCCATTTCCACTGTAAAGCACAACAAAACCACAACCACTTTTTGCCACGTATTCCATAGGACTTGTTTTTTCCCTCCACCCTAATGTTCCCTAGGTCCTTCATAATCCTAGCCATGCTCATATTGTTTTGATATTCTATTAAAAGGCCAAGCAGATTACCTGTTACAGACATTGTTAATATTTATATATTGATTATATGCTAGGAAGTAAACTCAGTTTTTTCCCCCTTTTTTTTCTTCTCTGCAAAGTAAAGGCATAATGTGCTAGTATGCCTAACATACTAGCACATTTTGTGACACTTACCTGCAAACAAAGCCCACGTTGTCCCAGCTGCAGGCCGCATCCATCTTTGCTTGTCTTCCTTTCCGAGGCCGCAGACTCTGACTGTATGACTGGCCAAAGCCACGTGAAGTCACTCAGGCGCGGGAGCCGCCGGTCACAGCTCTGTCTTCTGAATAAATGGCACAGGCGGCCATTTATTCCATGCACCGATAACATCATTGGCGCAGTACACAGTAAATATCTCCTAAACAACGCACGTTTAGGAGATATTTACAGTACCTATAGGTAAGCCTAATTCTAGAATCACCTATAGGTACACATAATAAAGGAAGGTTTACAAGCTCTTTAAATATCTGTTCTTTTCATTTCTAATGGGAGTTTGTCATATTTCAGATTGTTGGAAAAAAAATGTGCTCTGTCAGTAAATGTTCTATCTTACTTCAGTTAAAAGAGTTGTAAGGGACTGGAAACACTGCCAGTCGTCCAAAAAAAAAAAAACAGGCCCATAGTTGCTAACTGTCCCAATTTTGCTAGGACAATTACAGATTTTAAAAAGCTGTCCCAACATGACTTTGTCCCAGGCTGTGTCCCTTGAAACACAGTCGTTCACAGAGAGCAACCAGTGAGTAATGTTCTGTCACCTTTGATTGCCCATGGGTGGCCTGCACCACCACAACTTAACTGGCTGTCGGGGCTTTGCTGTTCACATCATTGCTGAGTGGGTGCCCGCACACAGGGGCGTGCATTGTTGTGCTGCTGGGTGGGAACATCGCAACCCTGCAGCTTTCAGTGTGGCCTTTCATATTTAGTCATGTAGCCTATGTTTATTTTATTTTTTTTATGAAACATAGCTTTGGAAAAAATCATGTATGTATTGTGTTGGAATACTGTAATTAAGCAGAAATAACTTCAAAGGTTGACTTCTACATCTTTTAGCTTTCTATTAAACTATATACAAGAAATTAAAGGGGAATAATGGACTACATATTTAGAATTCTATGAATGCTACACATATTCTGCAATCTAGAGACACATGGCATTTCATAGCAACTAAATGATACCTGGCTGATCAGGGAATCATGTTATCACAACATGTAAGATATTACAAAAAAGGAAAGCCTAGATTACTATAAGGGTTTTAATGAATACAGATACCATCATCCCAAATTATCAAGTTCAAAGAAGGAAAGAGGGTGGAGCAGTGGCCACAGTTGCTGCTGCTGTCAGCCAGTGTCTCAACCCCCAATGGGAGGAGGGGAGGGGACTATTACGGTACTCAGTGTTGGTAAATACTAGTAGGTATGTAACGAAACAAATTATGAAATATTTTTATAAAAATTCACTTTTAATAGAAGAAATGTTCAGAAAATTGCAATACCGCATACAATTGCGATTATAAACAACAATACTACAAATAACCATAAAAAAGGAGATACCACATAGTCTGAGCCAGTGGATTTCACACAGTTTAAGATGGCAAATTTGTGTACAGCTTTATTTCTCGACCGGTATCGTGGTTAACACTGCTTCTTCAGGAGAATAGTATCTACAATATGACATAAAGTAGTTTAAACAACTACAAACATAGATATGTATGCATATAGAATTATTGCAGCAAAGCTGTTAACAAATATCAACATATTCTATACAAAAAACATAAAGATAAGGGCAAGCTCACTCATTCAGGAGATTTCTGCGGGAATGTAGGACCCCATATAAAACCCCCCTGCGGCGGACACAGGGGGTGACAGACAGCCTGTGATGAGTAAATATTGGATAAAATGATTATAGAGATCACCATACTGTGAAATTAAGGGGTGTGCCAGTGCCATGCACGTGAGGTAAGAAGAAACCGTAGGTGAGTGGGTAGGGAAGGGGGAGGCAAAGGGGGAGGAAAGGGGGGGGGAAGTTAGTCACAGTTAGTCACAACATGGATGTTTTAGGTACGGATTGGATGGGCTTCATGTCCAACCGTAAGACTACATGCTTGAACGAACACAAAATTGAAGATGATATCCAAACGTTCTTTACCCGTATGTCGAAACTTCTCAAACGTAAGTCACACTTACATTGGCACATTGAATATTTCAAACTATATGTGAGTGAGAAAGTCTGCCCCCTTGGTTTAAGGGGCCAGATATTTCCCACTCTAAAAGACCCCTCTGCCGACTTTAAGAAAGCATGGGAAGACATACTGACGAAGAATAGTCTTGAACTAATAGAACTCCTTATTACTCAGTATGTGCACGATATGACCCTCCTTGATAGCGACATTGAGCGACTCAATACTGAGTACGCTTATTTGATGGACAATATGACTTTTAAAAATAAGTGGAAAGAGCTCTGAGAACGTTTGGAAAGCATGAATAAGGATATCATTGTTAAGAAACAAATCAAGTTTGGGAAAGACAGATCAGCCTTTGCTGAGGGCCTGGCCTACCGTTGGCCCGGAAGGAGCCAAGGTAGACGAGGCCCTCCTCGGATTAATAATAACAGAAACTTTACTACAGACATAGAATCAGATTCGTCTCTCTCCTCTACCATATCCTCTCTAAGCACTATTCAATCTAATGCTGCACTGGCACCTAACTCTTCACGTAAGAGACTTCGTTTTGGAGGTAACACTCCACCAACGAACTCCAAAAAAGATAAGAAAGGCCCAAAAGGCCCTAGATCTACACGTGCACCCCCAACACAAACCTCACATGATTCCAACGCCCCCCTAGAAGGCGCGGTTGGTCACTCTACATTACATGGCACGATCCCCAAAGTTTTAAACTCAGCTTTAATGACTAATAAATATACGAAAATCAATGAGGATGCTATTTTTTTAGATCTGAAGAAGCAACAGAGCAATCTAGACGCCTATGTATTGAAACCCTCACTACCCCAACAGAACCCTCCCCCCCACGCCACACCAACCTCAATGTCATAAACCTTACTCCATACATATTTAACAATGAGGAAATCTCGGTGTTGCAATTAGGACTTGGTTTTTGCCCACTTGACGCACTTAAAGCGGGGGTCCACCTATCTATCCTTTTTTTTTTTTTTTTTAGTTCATTCACAAACTTTTCTTCTCAGCATTACATACCCACATATTGTGTGTAATATCTCCGCCTGTGTCAGATTTCGTCGGAAAGAATAACTTATATTATTCACTGCAGGCGGTTCCCATCTTCATTGTGGGCATTTGAAGCCAACAAGCATTTATTTCCTGGATGTGGTGAATGCTGTGCTCCCAGCATTCACTGCTCGTTCCCGCACATGCTCAGTGGCATCCTGGGAAGCCTGAGACTAGCTCCCAGGAGTCTGGGAGAGGCTAGAAACATGCCTACTCCCACGGGAGGAGAACCAGGAAGTGCAAAGAAGAATAGAAAAATAATAGGTAATTACGGCGATTTAAATTTTTTTAAACAGCATGTCAGCATCTAGGCAAGGAAGAGAATACAAACAGATATTGTTCAAAATTTGGGTGGAACCCCGCTTTAAGGTTACTGAGACAATTAAGGATCTGTACCTGTATCTCGGCCTGGAGCGTGAGCTCGCAGAGCGGACCAAAGGCTTCTCTATGGAGGAGTTTAGGGCGCTCCGTGACCTCATGCTCCTGTTCGATGAGGGTGATACCGGAGACCCTGTGCTGTCGCAAGACCCTGCACTCCCTGGTGTTACCCCCTTACTGGAGCCCCCAACGGGGATGCTCCCCGCTACTTCTCGTTTACCTAAGTCCTCTGGCCCAATCACTGCTCCTAAACCAACAGCACTGCCCAAGTCCTTTCGACTACGATCATGTAGGTTCCCGGATTTGAATACCTGTCCGGAGATTTGGGCCTTTCTCCGAGCAACGATCAGTGACCTCAAAAAACAAGCATGGCCTGACTTCCCTTCAAATCTTGATCCTAGTCAAACTCAAGCCCTCCGATCTCTACAGAGACGCCCAGATGTCGTTATAAAACAATCAGACAAGGGTGGGTACATTGTCTTGATGACAAACCACCAATACCAACGTATGTGCCTTGCCATCCTTAACAACAGGAATTGGTATAAACCTATCACTCAAGCCCATGTGTCTTCCTTTGCACAGGAACTCCAGGCTCTTTGCACTGAGGCCTACATCACAGGCCTCATTGACAAAGACACCTTGGAGTTCCTGGTCCCCAAATTTCCCCGCGTTCCCACGTTTTATTCTTTACCCAAAACCCATAAGAATGTGCAAACCCCCCCCCAGGAAGACCCATAGTCTCAGGGATAGGCTCCCTAACTGATAACGCCAGTAAATTTGTCGATGCATTTTTGATGCCTCATGTTGGTAGCCTCCCGTCCTATATTAGAGACACCATGGATCTATTGCGACGCCTTGAGGGAATCCAGATCCCTCCTGACGCCCTGCTCGTGGCTGTTGATATAGAGGCCTTGTACTCTAGTATCCCCCACGAGCAGGGCGTACGGACGGCTGGTTCCTTTTTGTTCGAACAGGACACAACTATATGGCCCCTAAACCATTTTGTACTCACATTGTTGCATTTCATATTAACCAAAAATTACTTTACATTGAATAGCCAATTGTTTTTGCAAATACAGGGAGTTGCAATGGGGACGTCTTGTGCCCCAGCTTATGCAAATTTATACCTAGGTGGCTGGGACAGGCACATCCATTCCCATGACCAATACTCGTAATTCCTAAACGATATTCTTTTATGGTTCCGCTTTATTGATGACCTATTACTGGTGTGGACGGGTCCCAGAGACAAATTATTACATTTTCTCCGTGAACTCGACATCAACGATCTGAACTTAAAATTCACGTTCAAGATCGATGCAGAACAGATCTCCTTCTTAGATTTAAAGATCATGAAACAACCGGATGGAACATTGGGTACTAACCTCTATAGAAAGCCAACCGCTGGTAACACTCTCCTCTTTGCCACCAGTGCACACCCGAGCTCCTTGGTGCGGAGCATACCATATGCCCAGTATCTACGGTTACGAGATAGTGACTTTCAAGTCCAGGCCAGGGCACTACGAGAACGCTTACTATTGCGGGGTTATTCCCCCACAAACTTACGTAAAGCATACAATAAGGCCATGTCACGTTCTCGTACCTCCCTACTTTATAAACGCGACAAACTCTCCCCTTCAAAAGATACTGTAAGATTCATCACGACCTACTCCGCACATCATAACTTACTCCGCAATATCTTAACCAAAAACTGGCATCTCTTGGCCGAGCACCATATGCTGGCCAAGTATCTTAGACCTACCCCGGAAGTTGTCTTTCGCAGGGCCCGGTCGTTACGGGATCAACTGACAGCTAGTCATTACACCCCTACCAAACCCCCTAGAACTGGACCCAACGGCACATTCAAATGTGGGGATTGTCCCCGGTGCCCTTGGGTCCACAAAGGTAGATATTTTGTCCTACCCAATGGGCAGACCCTGACCCCACGTACTTTTGCCAATTGCTGCACAAAAGGGGTGATTTACCTAATAAATTGCATTTGTAAAGCATTTTATGTAGGCAAAACTATTCGGGAATTTAGACAAAGAATCGGTGATCACCTATATGATTCAGAAAATGGGAAATTAACCACCGTAGGCCGACATATTGGCCTGCACCACAGATTTGACAACTCCGTTGTCAGGTTTCTGGTACTGGAGGTAGTTCAACCCAACCCTAGGGGTGGCGATTGGGATCGCTCGATACTCCAGAGGGATTCCCTCTGGATCGAGCGACTCAACGCCACCATTCCCCCTGGCCTTAACAAATCAGTATCATACAAGGCATTCCTGTGAGGGTTCTGCCTTTCTTCCCCCTGTTCCCCTTCCCCCTGTGCCTTTCCTCTCCCACTATCCCCTTGTTTCCCCCTTCCCCCTTCCTCCCTCTCCTCCTTTCACCCCCTCCTTCTCCTTTTGCCACTCCTTCTGCCCCCCTTTTTTTTCCCCCTTCCCCCCCTCCCCCCCTTTTTTTCCCCCTCCTTCTTCCCCCCCCCCCTTTTCCCTCCCCGTCCCCTTCCCCATGGTGCTGCTACTGATTTTACTCTAGGATGCTCCAATACACATACCTATCTGCCTTTGACCACCCTTAGTGCCGTTGGATTTAGTGATAGGGGTAATTACTATGCATTGTAATTTCATGTTTTTGTTTTTTGCTGTTTGGTATTTGTTGTTACTATGACTGTTTATCATATTGCTGTACAAGGACAAGCCCCCCTTCACAATCAGGATCTGCTGGTATTGTCGGCCCTCGGTTCTCCTCCTTGCGGCGGACGCATGTTCGCCCTGGCAGCTCTTGTGCTGCTTGTGTCTCTGTGTCTGGGAACTCATTTCCCTTTGACAGGAGCGCGCGCTTGTGCAGTAGCACACGCCCGTGCACCTGCGCAGTGCGGGCGAACAGACCTGGTGACGTCAGGGACCGCCCTCCTCGGCGTCCCTGACTTCCGGGTTGGGGAGCTCTTATAGCGGCCAGCAATGGCTGCTGTTTGAGCCGGATAGCCCCTTGACGCTGAGCTTGCTCTGGAGCGCTCCATACACAGGTTAGTTCCTCCTCTCTCTCTGTCTGTTAGCTGGCTGCATGTGTCTCTGTGTCTCCTGGCCTTATGTGATTGTGGCGCTTCCTGACACCCACTCCACAATTACATTTACTCAGAGCTCACTAAGACATGTAACCTATCTCTTCACCTATGGTTTGTAATCCTCTACCCTTGATAGATACGTTTTTCCAGCTCTGAGAGGGAACTACTACACCTGGTTAGCTTAATACACTACCTTTTTCTCATTATTCCTTATTTCAGTATCCTCTGTCCCATATGAGACTGATTTTCACAGTATCTATCTGTTTCACCATTAACTCCTGCCAAACTAACTCTTTACGGTGTAACCTGTTTAGTAATCCATATATATTTATCTCCTCTTAGCCATAGTGATCCTTTTTGGGACGTACCCACGGCCCTAATTACACAATGTTTTGCATGGCTTTTCATGATCCGTGGACCTATGGCCTCTTTAATGAGAATCCCTCCATTCAACGCTAGCTCATGCATCACACAAAACTCTAATCTTTAGGTGGTGAGTGTCAGCCCTACCACTGTCAGTGTGCAGTGTTTCTACAAATCTTCACAACCCTTAGTACCTGCATGGTTGGTGAATTATTGGACTTTCCCCTCCCCCTTCCCTTATTACCACCCCCCTCCCCCCTACTCTCCTGTTTTCCCTCCTTTCCCCTCTCCCTCCTTCCCAGTCAGTCCGTTCCCCCTCCAATATGTTTTTCCCCCCTCCCCCCTCGACTATTCCGTACCCTCCCTGGTTCCCCTTACTTTCCATCCCCCCTACGGTCCCCCTCACCCCCCTCTCCTCCCTCCTTTCTCTCCCCCTCCATTCCCCACCCCTTGGTCCCCCTATGCTCTCCCTATGTTCCTTCCCCCTTTCCCCTTCTCTCTCCCCCTCCCTTCTTCCTCCCCCCTTCCCCCCCTTCCCTCTATGTCCACACCCTCCTCCTGTTCTTCCCCTCTCTTTCCCCCCCTTTCCTCCCCCTTCGCTTCCCCCTTCCCTACCCACTCACCTACGGTTTCTTCTTATTTCCTTCCCTACACTATGACCCTGGGTTACCTCACGTGCACGGCTCTGGCACACCCCTTGATTTCACAGTATGGTGATCTCTATAATCATTTTATCCAATATTTACTCATCAGAGGCTGTCTGTCACCCCCTGTGTCCGCCGCAGGGGGGTTTTATATGGGGTCATACATTCCCGCAGAAATCTCCTGAAGGGGTGAGCTTGCCCTTATCTTTATGTTTTTTGTATAGAATATGTTGATATTTGTTAACAGCTTTGCTGCAATAATTCTATATGCATACATATCTATGTTTGTAGTTGTTTAAACTACTTTATGTCATATTGTAGATACTATTCTCCTGAAGAAGCAGTGTTAACCGTGAAACCGGTCGAGAAATAAAGCTGTACACAAATTTGCCATCTTAAACTGTGTGAAATTCACTGGCTCAGACTATGTGGTATCTCCTTATTTATGGTTATTTGTAGTATTATTGTTTATAATCGCAATTGTATGCGGTATTGCAATTTTCTGAACATTTCTTCTATTAAAAGTGAATTTTTATAAAAATATTTCATAATTTGTTTCGTTACATACCTACTAGTATTTACCAACACTGAGTACCGTAATAGTCCCCTCCCCTCCTCCCATTGGGGGTTGAGACACTGGCTGACAGCAGCAGCAACTGTGGCCACTGCTCCACCCTCTTTCCTTCTTTGAACATGTAAGATATATAACTATTAGTAATTTATCTTTACTCATTTAAATAATGCACACACTAAAGTCATTCCTGCAATTAAATGCACACACAATAGTACTAATAATTGTTACAAGTGCGTTATCCTAGTAAATTGATTTTAGGTTTAGGATAAAAACCCCTTCAAGCATTTTGCAAGCCTAATTTGTAAACTTTTGTTAAAAAAGGTTATGGATAGCTGGGCACGGCAAAGAGAAAGGGTACCAATGTATTATAAACTTTAAAAAAAAATGTTCAGTGGGGAAAGGGTCTTTTATAGCAGGCATTAGGGCAACCTAGAGGTGCTTTAATGCTGGCATGTAAAGTTACAAAGCAGTATAATCTAACCCTTTAAAAATGACTGTTTTTTTTACAAGCAGCAGCTGGGAATCTATCATTTAGTGGCAGTAGCACTACTGCTGCTAAATGATAGATCCCTGATATCCTTCTATTTGTAAACAGAAAAGCAAGGATCTTTAATTTAGTGGTGGTAGTGTTACAATCACTAAGTGACAGATCCCTGGTAGTGGAGCAGCATAGTCAAGTAGTGAGGTGTTGTGGCAGCATGGAAACATCATCAGGCAGCATGAAAACACTCTGACTGATGATGGCAGCGGGTGGTGGGTTGTCAAGATTGATGAGGATCTACATTGCTGGATGATGTGATTGACATTGGATTTAAACTGTAGTGTATTTTTTGCAGAAATTTTGCATTTCCTAGACCTTTGCGGTAATATCATGTGACGTAAAAAATTAAAACTACCACTATTTTATTCTTTAGGGTGTCTGCTTTCAGAAAATATATAATTACTCTGGCGGCGAAAGGGCTAAAGTACATGCTTGAAAGATGCCTTTAACCATTTAAGATCCACAAAGCTAAAGCAATATTGGCATAGAAATGCTTGCAGCTGGCCAGTTCACTATGCCTTATATCAGCTACATTCCCCACTCTGATAAAATCTCCTGGTTCAGTGACCATAAATGTATAACATAAGGGTATTTAAGACCAGGGGTTTCCAAACTTTTCAGTATGAGGGTCACATCTAATATTTTACACATTTTTCTAATATGCAACATTTCATTTTGAGTATAGCCTCACATAATGAAGGTTTAACTAAACATAACAAAGTACCATCATCCAAATTAGTATAGAGAAACAGGGGAGGGTGGGAGAGTAGGGAAGTTGCTGAGGCTGACCATGTAAATTGTTCCCACCCAAATGGTTATGGTGGACTATCTCGGTACTGATAAACAACAATGTAGTTAATATATAAAATTAATAATTTATTACATATAAAAATAACATACAAAATTTATTTTAAAAGCAATATTGAAATGACCAATAAACAAATACTCAGGGTCCCCCCAAGAGATGTCTGTTGATGAAGTGTATCTCAAAGACCTTTCCTCTACTAGTTTTGCAGTACATACACAGCATCCTCAGGAGGAATAATCTATAAGACAAATAATTGAATAAAGCACAAATCAAATAAGTTACAATTGAGAAACTTATACAAAATGTTAGGATTTGCTCTAAAATTAGGGACACTTTGATGCATAGGAACATTTATTAAGGCTTGGGCAGTTAAATGAATTCTACTAGCACCAACAACTAACATACAACTTTGCTGTTGTTTAAAATGGGAATATGGGGAGCAGTACACCCTAATGTCCCTAGACAAAGCAGGTAGAAGTATGCATTTCAAAATGGACCCCCCCCCCCCCCATTGACAGTTATATTATCATTGGTTTGTTTATCCATGTTATAGATCTTACTTTTAAACATAAAAAACAAATAAATACGTACATAACATATTAATATTTTATGACTTGTACAAGTATTTACTACCACTGAAAAGTCATATTAAAAAAAATATAGTACTAATTCAAATGTTATAAAAAATATTCAAATAGAGTAAGATATTGTTGCATGGAGGGGCAAAACACTGAGGTATACTTAATTACGATGACCCAGTTCTATTATTTTGGGAAACAGACCTGTCCTGCGGATGTGAACAATGCATTTGTGATATTTGCTTTGATCTGGGTATGTGACAACTGTTGTGTTTTTGTGATGCTTTAGGGATGTCTTTCTTTATTTGTCAGTGATCGAGCTGGTAGACTGTTAAAGACCCTTTGGCAGTGCTCCTGGCCATTAACCCCTTCAGGCCCAAAGGAAACTTCAGTGTTATTCAAGCAATTTTTGCCCACTTCAACAACAAAAAAAGAGCTTTCATAATTATTTATCATTGGTCATATTTTAATTTAATATATATTTTATTTTATAACTGTACATTTTATTTTCTCATATAAATTAATTTCCGGTATTTACTGTTATAATATTTTTATTCTTTCATACAATGTTATATGCATTTTAAGGATATTTTCTCCATAATTTACTTCAAGAAATACAATGTTCCAAACTTTAGAGGTTATACTATATGCCATCTAAGCATGTTTTCAATATTTTTGCAAAATTAATTCAACCCAACACACTTTTTATAAAAGAAATTCTAACCTTGAGCTGAATACCTAATATATGGACTTTGATTGTTGAATGCATAATTTAGAACAGCTGTTATTAAAATGTATGCAAAAAAATTGTTTGTGTGGAGATTGTCAGAAAAGGTTTGTAGGATATCAATATACCAAGAAATTTTTCTCTTGCAAATAGCTGCCTACATTAGCTAAGACCTTGATTTGAGACATGATTTAACTCCTTCGAAGTGGGATCCATAGGCAACATATTATCTTTATCATTTGGCTTATACCCTTTAATTTGGATGACACTGCAGTGAGAGAAAAAATCAGTTTTGGTCAAATTATCACTAAATGAAGATAATAGTGCAAACTATTATACACATTATGGGACGATTAATTGAAACAAGAGAAAAAAATCACAAAAATGAATTATCAGCATAGCAGCAGCAACCATTCAGGTTTTATTGTTTGTCCTATGGAACAACTAAGCAAGATTTCTGATTCTTGAACTTCACATTTGTAATCATTTTTTTCTCTGGTTTTACTAAATGAGCCCGTGTGTACTGTTTGTAATATTCTGTACCTGAAATGCAGTTTAGCAGTCTTTGCCATGAACTGCACAGCCTTTATCCAAAATATTCCCAGTTCTGCGTCTTGTTCCCTGTGCAGGAGCCCAATTTCCGATCACTTTAGCGGAAGGCCTATCCCAAGTTCAACAAGCTGTTGATGTTTTTTTTTCCATTGAAGATAGTGTTTGGGGGGCGTGGCTTGGACATTGCGGAGTAAGGAAGCTTTCTGTTAGAGCTCCCGACTCCCGGCCTACCAATTTCAACTGAAATGACCACTTCTCCTATATAAACCAGCTTGAAATGACATATAAGAGAAAGAGGAAGACCAGGGGACCATTAAAAGCTAACCCAGAGGCATTGATCAGCCAGTATTTTTGACTCCCGGCTCAAACAGCAACCTCCCCTGCACAGCCACGAGGTAAGAGAGGGCCGGAAGACCTACCCTCCACATCCATGGCTACATCACAGCAACATATCCCACACTCGCTGGAACCGTCACCTGGCAGTCCGGGCGGCTCTGAGGCATCAACAGGTTCCTCGCAGACGGAGGCAGACATCAGAGCCCTATTGCGGGCGCTACCAACCAAGGCTGACCTGGAGGCCCTAATGAGAAGGATCGAGAAACAACACCGCCGTGACTTCCATATGCTCCGCTCTGAAGTTCACACTTTGGATGAACGAGTCAGCAAGGGGGAGAAGGAGGTGAGCGCCTTGGAACTCCAGGTCACTCAATTAGAAAAAGGCCAGGCGAACTTCCAGGACAGGCTGGCAGAGGTGCAGCTCCAGGCCAAGGACCTGGAGAATAGGAGCCGCAGCAACAACCTCTGGATCTGGGGGTTGCCGGAGGCAACAGGACCGGAGAACGTACAAGACACCTCCCTCTTCTCTTTCCACGCCATGATTCCGCCCTCTTTTCCTCCCCTTCCCCCCTCTACCGCTCCAACCTTCTCTCCTCCTCATTCCTTAACTCTTTCCTCCTTCCTCTCCCCCAATCCCCGTAGGGGAAAGCCTTAAACACATCTTGTTGTTCTTCTCCCTGGCTTTCCCCGCTCCATGATTTTTATGATCGGAACCCCTTTCCCACACTCGTTGGGTGAGGGGAAATGGGTTTGCGAAACATGTCGGGGAAGACAGGCGTATGAACTACTAAGGCCCACCTCCAATAGATCTGTGGGAAGACACCAGCCGCCCCCCCCACTGATACTTAACACCACACCCCTTCTCAGTTAAAGGGCCATCCAATATAGACGGGACTATGGATATGTTATGTGCACTGTATTATCATTGGTTCTCCTTTATTGGTTTTATGGTTTTTCCCTTGTTTAAAGGTTTTTGCTCTGCTATGTTATAATTTCTCAGCAATTGGTTAAATGGTCATACGTTTAAATTCTAAACCAAACGCAGTAAGTATGGCATATTAAGGCTCACTTATAGGGTCCAGACTTGAATGACAGGTCATGCCGGATTTCGGGTTACCCTGCGGGTGACACCGGAGCCGGCGTCGCCTTGCCAGTGTGCCAGAACGCCAAGACCCTGAGCACGCAGACACGTTTAGCTCTATGCATCCTACTACGTGGGTCGGGATAGGGAGGCTCCGACCCCTGTTGTGTCCAACTACTTTCCCCACATAGAGTTGCACCTGAATGGTGACCTTTTTATTCCAGGAGGTCATCAGGGCGCACTGAGACTAGGTCTCACCTATGCCCTTGGCATAATAGTTTTCCTTCTCCCACTACCGCCTTCTTCAACTGCTCTCTCCCCTCCTTGACTTTTTTCCTTTCTAACTAGTATCCTTCCCTTCTACTCCTTCTACCCTTTCCTTTCTACCACTACTCTCCCCCCTCTCCCCCCCTGTCCTGGTCACAGTCATGCCTAAAGATAAAATAGAACCTGTCCGCCTGGTCTCCATCAATGTGAAGGGGCTAAATACCTCAGAGAAGCGCTCCATGGTGCTCGCCAATTTAAAACATATGAAGGCTGAAGTGGCTGAAGAGCTGGTGTAGTAAGGAGGGGTTTGGGTTCCTGGAGGACTGGGCCGACTTCTCAGTCAATAACCGGGACTATATAAGGGACGGACTGCACCTAAATGAGGAGGGTGCAGATCTGCTGGGAATGAAGATGGCCAAAAAGTTAGAGGGGTTTTTAAACTAGGTGATAGGGGGGAGGGTCCAGAGGTAGAGATAGTCAGCGCGGAAGATATTCCAGAGGGTAGTATTGGGGGCATTAATGGTAGGTTGACCAAAGCACAAAAACACAAGGTAAGTATAGTAGCAAGTCCTAGTTGCAATCTCGAAACACCCAATACGAGGACAATATGCGACCGGTCTAAACTATGTGGCATGTTCACCAATGTCAGGAGCATGGCAGACAAGCTGGGTGAACTAGAGATACTGTTGTACAAGGAGGATTTGGATTTTGTGGGAATTTCAGAGACCTGGTTCAACAGCTCTCATGATTGGCTGGCAAACATTCAAGGGTATACCCTTTACTGCAAGGAAAGAAAGGGTAAAAAAGGGGGAGGGGTATGCCTATATATCAAGAATAATGTACAAGTGAATGTGAGAGATGACATCACTGAGGGAGCTAAGGAGGAGGTGGAATCCTTATGGGTAGAGCTCCAAAGGGATGAAACTAAGGGGAAAATAATACTGGGGTATGCTATAGGCCCCCTAACCTGAGGGAGTTAGTAGAGACAAATCTCCTATCACAATTTGGATTAGCAGCAAGGATGGGAAGTGTTATCATAATGGGGGATTTTAATTATCCAGACATAGACTGGGCGGAGGGAACCGCGCATTCATTTAAGGCTTGCCAGTTCCTCAATGTCTTGCAGGACAATTTTATGGGTCAGATGGTAGAGGCACCAACTAGAAATAAAACATTACTGGATCTACTGATTACCAACAATACAGACCTGATCACGGATGTGGAAATACGGGGCAATTTAGGTAACAGCAATCACAGGTCAATTAGTTTCAGTATAAATCACACAAATAGGAAACATAAAGGGAATACAAAGACACTGAATTTCAAAAGAGCTAACTTCCCTAAACTACAAACCTTGCTAAAAGGCATAAATTGGGATAAAATATTAGGAACAAAGAATACGGAGGAGAGATGGATTTGCTTTAAGAGCATATTAAATATGGGCATTAGCCAATGTATCCCATTGGGTAATAAATTTAAAGGAGTGAACAAAAGTCCTGGCTGGCTTAACTCCAATGTAAAAATGCATATAAAAGCAAAGGAGAAGGCCTTCAAAAAATACAAGGTTGAGGGATCATCCTCAGCATTCAGTCTTTATAAAGAATGCAACAAGAAATGTAAGGGTGCAATTAGGACGGCTAAGATAGAACATGAAAGACACATAGCGGAGGAGAGCAAAAAAAATCTCAAGAAATTCTTTAAGTATGTAAACAGTAAAAAAGGGAGGACTGACCATATTGGTCCCATAAAGAATGAGGAAGGACATCAGGTTACAAAGGATGGGGACATGGCGAAGGTATTGAATTTATTCTTCTCCTCAGTCTTCACGAGTGAATCGGGGGGCTTCAGTAATCAAAACTGCAGTGTTTATCCTCATGACATAACACAGGAAGCAACTCCGTGGTTAACAGAGGACAGAATTAAAATTAGATTTGAGAAACTTAACATTAATAAATCACCGGGACCAGATGGCTTGCATCCGAGGGTACTTAGGGAACTTAGACAAGTGATTGCCAGACCGTTGTTCCTAATTTTTCCTGACAGTCTACTGACTGGAATGGTACCAGCTGATTGGAAAAAAGCCAATGTAGCACCAATATTTAAAAAGGGCCCAAAATACATCCCTGGGAATTACAGACCAGTTAGCCTAACATCATTAGTATCATTAATAAACTCTTGGAGGGGATGATAAGGGACTATTTACAAGATTTTAGTAATGAGAACGGTATCATTAGCAGTAATCAGCATGGATTCATGAAGAATCATTCTTGCCAAACAAATCTACTAACCTTCTATGAGGAGGTGAGTTGCCATCTAGATAAAGAAAGGCCCGTAGACGTGGTGTATCTGGATTTTGCAAAAGCATTTGACACAGTTCCCCATAAACGTTTTACTGTACAAATTAGGGTTCGTTGGCATGGACTATAGGGTGAGTACATGGATTGAAAACTGGCTACAAGGGCGAGTTCAGAGGGTGGTGATAAATGGGGAGTACTCGGAATGGTCAGGGGTGGGTAGTGGGGTTCCCCAGGGTTCTGTGCTGGGACCAATCCTATTTAATTTGTTCATAAATTACCTGGAGGATGGGATAAACAGTTCAATCTCTGTATTTGCAGATGATACTAAGCTAAGCAGGGCAATAACTTCTCTGCAGGATGTGGAAACCTTGTGAGAAGATCTGAACAAATTAATGGGGTGGGCAACTACATGGCAAATGAGGTTCAATGTAGAAAAATGTAAAATAATGCATTTGGGTGGCAAAAATATGAATGCAATCTATACACTGGGGGGAGAACCTCTGGGGGAATCTAGGATGGAAAAGGACCAGGGGGTCCTAGTAGATGATAGGCTCAGCAATGGCATGCAATGTCAAGCTGCTGCTAAAAAAGCAAACAGAATATTAGCATGCATTAAAAAGGGGATCAACTCCAGAGATAAAATGATAATTCTGCCACTCTACAAGACTCTGGTCCGGCCACACCTAGAGTATGCTGTCCAGTTCTGGGCACCAGTCCTCAGGAAGGATGTACTGGAAATGGAGCGAGTACAAAGAAGGGCAACAAAGCTAATAAAGGGTCCGGAGGATCTTAGTTATGAGGATAGGTTGCGAGCACTAAACTTATTCTCTCTGGAGAAGAGACACTTGAGAGTGGATATGATTTCAATATACTAATACTGTACTGGTGACCCTACAATAAAAATAAAACTTTTTCACAGAAGAGAGTTTAACAAGACTCGTGGCCACTCATTAAAATTAGAAGAAAAGAGGTTTAACCTTAAACTACGTAGAGGGTTCTTTACTGTAAGAGCGGCAAGGATGTGGAATTCCCTTCCACAGGCGGTGCTCTCAGTGGAGAGCATCGATAGCTTCAAGAAACTATTAGATAAGCACCTGAATGACCACAACATACAGGGATATACAATGTAATACTGACACATAATCACACATAGGTTGGACTTGATGGACTTGTGTCTTTTTTCAACCTCACCTACTATGTAACTATGTAACTATGTAAGGCCCATGTGTGCTTCCTCCAGGAAAAACATTTCCGTGCAGATAAACCACCAAGACTTCATGACCACTTCTTCCCGACGGCATACCATGGCTGCTCCTCTGATTCCAAGTCAAAAGGGGTGAACATTCTTATCCGTAGCAATACCCCTTGGGATATGAGGGATTGCTGGAACAATGCAGAGGGAAGAGCGCTCTTTGTAAAGGGGACGCTGGGGGCAACCCTGGTAACTCTGGTGAACTTATATCTCCCCAACTCTAACCAGATAGCCTTCCTGGAACTGATCATGACCAACCTGGGAGACTTCGCCGAGGGGGAAGTACTGTTAGGGGGAGACATGAACTTTGCCATGGATCCAACTATAGACTCCTCCAGAAACACACCTCAGAACTCCTACGCGACACTGAGGCATCTTAAGAGAAATCTTCATGCATTCCCCTTGGTGGATGTGTGGCGAGTCCTCCACCTGAACCACAGGGACTATACGTTTTACTCGCACCCCCATAACTTGTATACTAGAATTGACATGTTTATGGTGCCACAATCGCTCTTATCCAGGGTCGCCTCGGCCTCGATCGGCTTTATCACATTTTCCGACCATGCAGCGGTCTTTGTAGATGTGGACCTGCTACAGCCCACTCTGAAACAATGGATATGGATACAGACTCCAGAGATAGTGACAGAAGTGGCAGGAACGCTAAGACAATACTTCTCCACTAATGTAAACCCAGAAGTGCACCCAACAATAGTTTGGGGAGCCCACAAAAGCTACATGGTCAAAATAGGGTCTCGTATCAAGAAAGAGAGAGCCAAACAAACCGTAGACCTTCTGGAGAAAATTAGAACCCTGGAGACTATACATAAACAATTGCTGGCATCCCAGGCCCTGTCAGAATTAACCGCCTTGCAAAATCAGCTCCAATCCTTGGCATTATTCAAGGCCAAGGAGACAAGCTCTAAATGTTGCTGTACTTTTTATGAACATAGCAATAAATGCGGCAAGATGCTGGCACGGGCACTGAGAGTCCAGAGAGACCGCACGTTCATCCCTGAAGTGCTAAATGACACACACTATAAAATCCATACTACGGAAGGTATTGCCGCTCTCTTCCGGGCATATTATACGGCTCTATATAATCTCCTGTCCCCGCAGTGGGAAAGGGACAGATCTAGCGAACAAAAGGCCATTCAAGAAAACCTACACAAATCGTGCCTCCCGCAGATTCCAGAGGACAAGCTGAGTGAACTGGACAAACCGATCTCAGCAACTGAGGTGACGCTGGCAATGGCACAAACGCAGCTGGGTAAGGCCCCAGGCCCAGATGGATATTCCCTCCTATACTACAGGACTTTTGGAAACTTGCTAATTCCGCAATTCCTATCTGCTTACAATGCAGCAGGAGAGGGGACGGTCCTTCCCAGAGGCACACTGAGAGCCCACATTACTATAATACCCAAAGACGGGAAAGATCCACTACACTGTTAAAATTACAGACCAATATCCCTAATAGATGTGGACTTAAAATTTTTCACGAAAATCCTCTCTATGCGGCTGATAAATTTGATCCCATTACTGATTCATTCCGACCAAGTAGGATTTGTCCCAACGAGAGAGGTGCATGATAACACGACGAAGGCGATCAATCTGATCCAGGCGGCGAAAACATAGAAGATCCCACTGCTGCTCCTCTCGATAGACGCCTAAAAGGTGTTTGATAGGGTGAGCTGGCCTTTTCTATTTGAAACCCTAAGATGCATAGGATTGAAAGAGCGAATGATGAGCTGGATTTTTGCCATCTATTCCTGCCCATTGGCCCAGGTCAAGGTCAATGGCTATCTCTCTTCTACATTTAACATAATGAATGGGACAAGACAGGGGTGTCCTCTGTCACCACCCTTTTTATTCTCACCCTAGAACCTTTTTTGTGCAATATCAGAAACAACCCAGATATCAAAGGCCTTGGCCTGGATGCCACCCTGTCCCCAAAAGTAGCAGCTTTCGCTAATGATCTCCTTTTCTTTTTGACAAAACCCCTAGTGTCCATCCCAAACCTGCTCAAGAAACTAAAGACATATGAGGGATTATCACAATATCGCATTAACTACCCCTAGTATCCATCCCAAACCTGCTCAAGGAACTAAAGACATATGAGGGATTATCACAATATCGCATTAACTACCAGAAATCGGAAGCGCTTGCTGTTAACTTGCCATCCTCCCTAAATATACTACTATTTAAATACTATACTATACTATTTAAATTTTAAATGGGCCACTTCACATATTAAATACTTGGGAATCCTGCTACCTGGCAAGACAGAAGATATTTTTCCTCTCAATTTCCCCCCGATCCTGACAGCGATAAAAAAAGCTCCGAAGGAATGGCAGCATGGCCTCTTTACCTGGTTCGGACGCTGTAGCATAGTGAAAATAAATATTATGCCCAGACTCCTACATCATTTTCAAGCACTTCCAATACAATCCCTATAGCTGTCTTGAAAGTAGTAAATACAGTGATAACTCACTTCGTCTGAGCTAGTAAGCCCCCACGATTGGCACAAACAATACTCCAACTTCCAAAATTGGGTGGCGGCATTGCCATTCTCTACCACATAGCTTGTCATCTAACCCGCATATTGGACTAGAGCAGACATGAAACCTTGAAACAATGGGTACAAATGGAAAACTCCTTGGTGGGGGCCCATTTGGACCAACTGCCCAGGTGCCAGTAACCTTTTCCAAAACAGGTATTATCTCACCCCACGGTAGGGGTGACAATCTGGACTGCTTGGAAAGTTTTCCGAGACCTGTCTCTAGTGCCTCTCCCTTCTCCACTCACCCCAGTAGTAGGCAACCCGGCTTTCACTCCGGGACTTAGGGATCCCCGATTCCAAGCTCTGAAAATAACTGAGAGATCACAGGCTAGACACTTTCTCATTGACGGACAATGGAAAAATAGACAAAAAATCATAGACGATCCAACTGTCCCACTACATTAGCTCATTATCCTCACCGAACGCATTCGGGAGGCAACTAACTCCCTTTGAATTGTTCTGCCTGGACCAGTCACCACTGACTGACACCACCAGGCACGCGATGTCTCTAACATATCAGCTACTGGTGTCTCCACAGCCGGACGCTAGACCTCTTTACGTTGTCAGGTGGGAGAGCGATCTGGGTCCAAAATTCACGGATAAACAGGTCGAGCGGATCATCCTTTTTTCTCACAAGGCTTCCATATGTGCAAGACACCAAGAAACGGGATACAAAGTGATGTCCCGTTGGTATTACACGCCAGTAAAGATTCACAAAATGTTCCCCCAGAGCACAGGCCTGTGCTAGAGATGTGGGGAGGAGGTTGGTACACTCCTTCATGTTTTCTAGTCATGCAGTTTGATATGGCCCTTTTGGACAGAGGTGCACCACATCGTCCAAAAGTTCACAGATCGGGTGTTGCCAGACTCCCCCGAGTTCTTCCTTCTACATTATCACAAGATCCCAACCAAGAGCTACAGGAAATCTATATTGTCATTCTTGCTCACAGCAGCAAAAGGCTGCATCCCACTGTATTGGAAACAGACCCAGCCTCCGATGGTGGCTGCATGGTTGAAAAGAGTAGCAGACATACACGCAATGGAGGACTTGATGGCCACGGAAAAAGGTTTAAATGAGAAATTCTCCAAAAAATTGTATTTCTGGCACAAGTTTATCTATTTTTTTGTATAATAACTTTTTATTTTTAGAACAAGACATTACATGGCATGTCCAACAGTGCAAATCATGTAGACAATGGCCTCACAGGGTCATATCAGTTACAATATTCAATATGTGGGTTGAACAAACACATACATTACTATTAACCTAATGTAAGGTGCTAATCTAAGGATAACTCTATGGGACCTGCTAAGGGGGTAATCAGGAGCTCTGGAAGCCCCATATTTTCATGAAATATGTAAATGATATGGGGCCAGCCTAGGGGCTCACGAGGGTGTGTTTGAGTTGAGGGGCTCTCTGGAATGTGCGGGGTACATAGCCCTGTGGCCCACGCCCGGGGCAGGAAGGGGGGGCTCAAAACCTCCATCAGTCCGCCTCCCACTCCCACGTAGGCCCCCGTGACCACGTAACAGTGGTTTGTTCATGTAAAATTTATCTGGCTCTTGGAAATCCAGAGATCTCCCCCAGCGGATTTCGTTTCTATATTGAACGGCCCATAATTAGCTATTTCGCACGAGTTTCCCTAATATTATAACAAAATAACAGTAATAAATAGAGAGACACAAAAATAAGAAGGAAATAATAAAAAAGAGAGGAGGAGGGATACAATAAGGGGGGGAAGAGGGAATATGAGAGGGAAGGGGAGAAATGGGAAGGGGAGAGGGAATGGGTCAGGTTACCTGCAAATACTGGTAAGCTTCCTCTGCCTCTGCAACGGACCTCTCGAAGCTGGGTTCGATATTCCTCGGGTAGGTCAGGTTTTAGGGTCTTGCCTACAGGGTTGAGTTTTTGTTAGCCTAAGTACTCTGAGAGTAGGGTCTGCCAGTTCCAGTAGTGCAACGTCCAGACTAGACGATACTGTGGTGGAGTCTGAGGTGTATTCAGTCCATGACATCCAGATGTCATGGAATCGGTCCTTGTGGCCTTTATTGGTCGCCACCCAGTCCTCGGCCTCTCGGATCTCACTGACCTTTCCGATCCACTCAGCACGTGTGGGGATCGTGTGTTTTTTCCAATGGATTGGGATCAGGCGCCTAGCCGCATTTAATAAATGCGGCAGCACACTTTTCTTGTATTTTCGTAGTGAGATCGGGGGGACCTGCAGGAGAAAGTGGGTCGGGGAGAAGGGGATTTCTATCTCTGTAACTATTTTGATTTGGTTTCGTATATCTTCCCAGAAGGATTTAATTTGAGGGCAATCCCACCATATGTGTTTCAGTGTACCTCTCTGTCCACATCCTCTCCAGCACAGCTCGGATGTGGAAGGGTAGAAGCGGGCCAAGTCCGCAGGTACTCTATACCAACGGGATAGTAGCTTAAAGTTTGTTTCCTGGGTCTTGGACTCTATTGAGGATGAATGAGTAAGCTGATATAAGTGGGTCAAGTCTGTCTTTGCAAATACGATGCCCAGGTCCTTTTCCCAATGTCTGATAAAAGCAGGTGTGGTGTTAGGGAATGAGGAGCCTAGTAATTTATAAAGTTCCGAGACCAAGTGTGGTGTAGGTTCTTCTGCAATAAAGAGTTTTTCAAGGTGGGTGAGAGCCGAGGGGTCTCTAATCTTATGGCCTTGTAATTGGAAGAAGTGATGTAATTGTCTGTATTTCCAGAAGTTCATTGGGGTACCCTGTTGGCCTGTAGGCAGAGATTCGTAGCCCAGGAGTTTGCCGTCTTTCATAAGTTTACCACAGCTGGCGTCTCCACCCTCTATCCACGATTCAAAAAAACCCATTTGTTCTCCCGGAGGTAACCATAGGAAACCTCCCAGTGGGGCCAGTGGGGACACCGAGGGAGCCAATTTTAGCAGCGGGTTAATCTTATCCCAGGTTGACAGTACCTGGGTTGTCAAGGGGGACGTTGTCCCTGACAATCCTCTATGCTCTCGGGACAGCCAGGGAGCATATGATAAATTCCTGCCCGCTAAACATTTCTCTAGAGGTACCCATATCTTAGAGCAAGAGTGCAAACGCCAGTTGAGCATCCTCTGTACCGCTATAGCCCAGTAGTATCTTCTAACGTCTGGAAGGCCCAGGCCTCCATTCTGTTTCGAGCGCCGTAGGACTCGTAGGGCTATCCTAGGTTTGCGCGCATTCCATGTAAATTCAGACAGTATGCTAGATATTTTATCAAAAAAAGATCGGGGTAGCCGAATTGGTAGCATCTGTAAAAAGAACGGTATGCGTGGTAGGATGTTCATTTTTATTATGTTCACCCTTCCTAACCATGTGAAGGCCGTCTGTGTCCATTGGGATAGGTCTTTCTTAATGGTAGTTAGCAGTGGGAGGTAATTTGCGGTATATATGCTGTTAAAATTATCTGTGAGTTGTATACTGAGGTATCGAATAGCCGACGTGGCCCAAGTGAAAGGAAAGGCTGATTTAAGGCTCGTTGTTAATTGGGATGTCATGCAAATAGGAAGGATTTCTGAATTTGAAAAATTAATTTTAAAATTTGAGAGAAACCCAAAGAGCTTCAGTTCCCTCATCAGGTTGGGCAGTGAGATCAGGGGGTTTGAAACATGGAACAGGACATCATCAGCATATGCCGAGAGTTTATGCTCCGTGTTACCAACCGTAAGACCCTTAATGTCAGGGTTAGTGCGTATTGTGCAGAGCAAAGGCTCCAGCACTAAGGCGAACAGGAGAGGTGATAGGGGGCACCCCTGTCTCGTGCCATTTCTGATGGGGAAGTGAGCTGAAAGGGTTCCATTTACCTTGACTTGTGCACAAGGTGCCGAGTATAGTGCTAATATAGAGGATAACATTCTCGGACCCATCCGCAGAGATCGAAGCACCTCCGTCAGGTAAGACCAGTCAACGCGATCGAACGCTTTTTCAGCGTCTGTTGACAATATGAGGTAAGGCTGTGGTTCAGAGCGGGCACGGGCCCAGTGAATAAGGTGTACCACCCTGATAGAGTTGTCTCTGGCTTCTCAACCAGTTATGAATCCCGTTTGGTCTGGGTGGATAATGTCAGGGATAAGGTATTTAAGTCTGTTTGCTAGTGTTTTCGCTAAAATTTTAATGTCCAGGTTAAGGAGCGAGATTGGCCAATAGCTCGGGGGGACGGTGGGGTCCTTGCCCTCTTTCGGGATTACAGTGATGTGCCAGAAGTGCCTCTGACGGAATGGTTCCTCCTTCTGCAATAGAGTTAAAATAATTGCACATGGGGGTCTCCAGGTGAGTCACGAAGGCTTTATAGTATGCCTTAGTGAACCCGTCAGGTCCAGGGCTCTTCCCGTTGGGCAAGGAGTTCACCGTGGCACGAAGCTCGTTTAGGGTAATTGGGGCGTCTAGGTCTGAGGATTGCTCCTCTGTAAGTGTTGGGAGTCTGGCTGCAGTCAGGTAGTCTCGGATCGCGTTTTGTCTAATGTCCCGTGATGTAGGGGAGGGGTCAGAGTCTATGTTGTACAGTTTAGCGTAATAAGCTCGGAATTCAGCAGCAATTTTAGATGGGTGTAGAATCGGTGTTCCCGAAGCGCTATGTAGTTTATGTATATATGTCTGGGCTTGACGTTTCCGGAGGGCCCGGGCCAACATGCGGCCGCATTTGTTTCCATGTTCATAGTACCTGTGTGCCATGAATCGGAATTGTTTGCGTGTTTGACGATCGAGTAGGCGTGGGAACAGTTCGCTTAGCTCTGTCAGCTTTTCCAGTTCCTCAGGGCGTCCGTTGGCTTTGTGCCTGAGTTCTGCTTTTTGGAGTTCGGTGTGTACTCTCAAAAAGTCTGCCTGTCGTATCTTTTTAAGTCTACAGCCCTGGGAAATTAGTGCCCCCCGAACCACAGCCTTGTGAGCCTCCCAAACCGTCCCCTCACTCTGCTCGCCTATGGGGTTCTCTGCAAAATAATGAGTTAGGGTATCTGTGACCTCAGCCATCACCACCGCATCGTCCAATAAGTTTTCATTAAGTCTCCAGGTCCGAACTCCCCGTGTGACTGATGGTAAGGCAAAGGCCATTGTCACTGGGGCGTGGTCGGAAATGGAGATGGAACCAATGTCTGCAGACTGTAAAAGTTCAAGGATATTTCGATCCACATAGATGTGGTCAATTCTTGTGTATACGTTATGTACTGTAGAGTAATAGCTGAAGTCACGG
The DNA here is from genome assembly GCA_037952925.1 of Lithobates clamitans. Taxonomy (NCBI): domain Eukaryota; kingdom Metazoa; phylum Chordata; class Amphibia; order Anura; family Ranidae; genus Lithobates; species Lithobates clamitans. The sequence goes on from JBBGZY010000624.1 coordinate 1,514,498, forward strand.
TCTAGTGGTCTAAGCACCCGCCAACTGTCGGTAAGCAGGTGGGACTGAATAGTCCTGCGGAAGTGCTTCAAAAATGCGTAGGAGTGTGAGGGTCTCGCATGAGAGGTGTCTAGCATTGGGTCAGGGCTTACGTTAAAATCGCCCTCTAGGATTAGGAAGCCTTCTCTGAATTCAGCCAAGCGGTCTAGTGTATTGTCTATAAAGGTAAGTTGATCTGCATTCGGAGCATATATAGTGGCGAATGTATATTTTTGGCCAGCGATATTGCCCTTTAGGAAAACATATCTCCCCAAAGGGGTCCGTATCGTGATCTGTCGGCTGGAAAGGGCATGCCTTGTGTATGGCGATAGCTGTCCCTTTAGATTTAGGAGTCGGGGATGTGCTAATAAACCATTGGTTGAAAAGGTGAGTAGGCAATTTGGGAACAGATTTTGGCGTAAAGTGGGTTTCCTGGAGGAAAACCACTTGAGTTTTAACTCCCCCCAAAGCTTACTACGTTTGTGTGGGGAACATAGTCCCCGCACATTATATGTACTTACCCGTAGGGAGGCCATGGGATGGAACGTGGGTGTTTAATGTGTGTGATTTGCGAGGGGCCCGTTGCAGACAGCAAGGTGGAGCAACCTGTAGTGAAGGGGGGGTAGGAAAGAGATGAGAGGAAAAGGGAGAGAAAACAAAACATGTATGAGAAGAAGAAAATGAAAACAGTCATAACCGTCAAAACAGTATGGATGATAGCATCCACGCATGTAAAACAACTACTAAGGGTCATGTCGAGGAGCCTCCCCCCAGAGAAGGGGGGGATTCCAGGCCATGACCCCTTATCCCAAAGGAGATTAGTGCCCAAAAAAAGCAGGGCGGCCTACTAGGGGGTTAGTGTGCCGTCTAAAAGAGAGGGCAGGAGGTCCTCCGTCTCCGTCCACCGCATCTGATATGGTGCGGTTAGACATGGAGAAAATGAAGAAGCTTCGGGGAAGTCAAAAATGTGCAAACCCTCAAGTAGCCTTACGGCTAATGTTAAGGGGATAATCTAAGTGCAATATGTATAAAAGAAAAACACTTGGGCATATATAAAACAAGAAAAAAGAGAGGAAAAAAAAAATCCCAATAACAGTTCGTTTGACCCAGAGAGGCATGTTTGCTAGTTCCCGGGTAAGGACATTCCCAGCGAGGATTCTGAGAGATGTCGCCTGCGATTCCTCCTGCGATTCTGGTTTCTGGTGGGTTGCCACGGTTGGTGAGTCGGTAATTTGGCATTTCCCAGTTCTGAGGAACATCTCCAGTCAGGAAAGTCTACCGGGTCCAGATCTAGGGAAGTCAGAAAGTGCGGGAGGTCATCTTTGTTGCGAAGAGTCATGGTTCTACCATCTTTGGTGACTTGAAGGCTGAAGGTTAATCCCCAGCGATACACCAGGCCTGCATCTTGGATAGCTGTTAGGAGAGGGCGTAGTGCTCTACGTTGCATAAGAGTGCGCCTCGAGATGTCCTGATAAAAGGCCAGGTGTGCACCATCAAAATCAAAATAGGGTTTCCCCCTCATTTTTTGCATGATGCGGTCTTTAAGCGTATATTTATGGATTTACAGATGATATCTCTTGGATTGTTTGCATCCTGGGATGGAGGCTTCAGGGCCCTGTGCGCACGGTCTATTTCGATCGTAGCAGTGGCAGGCAGTCCTAATATTTCCTTGAAGACTCCTTCCAGAGTGGGGATTATGTCCCTGGGCCCAGTAGCTTCAGGTAGGCCTCTTATCCTGATATTTGCCCGTCTGCTGCGGTTCTCTGTGTCATCTAGCTGACATAGCAGGGCCTCAATCTGTTGGCCCTGTATGTTACACTTGTCCTGAAGCTTAGAAATGACAGGGAGAGTTTCCTCAAATTTCTGTTCCAGAGTTTGAAGTCTGCCTCCTAAAAGAGTTGTATCCGCTTTGAGCTGAGCAATATCCTCCTTAAAAGCTTTCTCTACCCTATCGGCAAAGCGTTCAAGATCAGCTTTCGTGGGTAGGGACAGAATATGGCGCCTGATATCTGCATCTGCCAGGGGATCCAGGTCAGCGGAGTCACCGTCTTGGGAAGTGGGGGAGCCTGGAGAGATCAGGGGGACTGAGTCACTCACCGACCCTGGAGATGGAGCGGGAGAGTCATCTAGCTGCTGTGACTGGCCAGCGGAGGTCTTTGCGGCCTTGTTAGCACGCTGTGTCTTCCCGGTCGGCGCCATCTTGGAAGGCTCACGGCCTCTCCCGGTCTGCCCAGTGTAGAAGGAATCTAGCTGGGATTGCCGCGATCGGTCAGTCCGTTGTGGCTGGGAGGATGCCCGGTGTCTCAGGGACATATTTCGCTGCGGGTGCGGGTGTTACCTCCGCTGTGAAGCTGGTAATGTGCTGCGGTGGAGCGGAGCAGAGAAGGCACACGTCCTCACTCCTCCATAGTCCGGACACGCCCCCAAGTTTATCTATTTTGAGGAATACGGACAGCTAGTAAACCGACTCCCTTGAAGGGGAATAACTGCAAAACCCCCCCGGTTGGATTGGATGTGACTGGACAGGGTTATTAACCCCTTCCCCTCTTGTTTTTTTTTCTCTCCTCCACTCCCCTATTCCCCCATTTCTTCTCCAACCCTCCTCTTCCCCCCACTCTCTCTTCCTCCTCTCTGTCTTTTCAACACCTTTGCTTCTGTTTCTGTTCTGGTCCTATCCGATGTTGGTACATCGGATATCAACATTTAGGGGTCAGTGAGAACCGGCTCCATTCCCTCAACTACCCCCTTAAAATACGGCACATGCCGGGAAAATTAAAGGGATCATGCGGGGTGCAGAGGACTCCTACTCATTAGACATACATCCTGCCTCTATTCCACTAGGAGACTTCATGTAAAGTGCTCTCATGATTGTGTAAAAATAGATATAGAGATGTACAGCTTGTATTGTCATTGTATTGTACCCTGTTGGGTTTTCTGTATTTCTGCATGTTCTACCTTGTTAAATAAAGAATTGACAAAAAAAAA